>JAFBJW010000019.1:0-426259 GCA_016785235.1 Pseudorhombus dupliciocellatus | reverse complement strand
AAAAAAAAAAAAAAAAAAAACCTGACATGCGGATTATTTTCTTTGCGGCACACTTACAACTGTACGCCTTTTTACACAGCCCAGTGTGAGCAGAGTGCATGTGCGCCTGTGTTTGCTGAACTAACACGAGTCAGCCGGCTCCTCTCCCGTGTTGGCCGGCGACATCAGGTGGATCTGTGTTTAGGTCCCTTTAATGCACGGTTGAATTTTGCTGCCTTGCAGGAAAATCTGTCTTTTTTTTTTTGTCTCTCTTATACGTCACCAATTTTCAACACTGCCTGATTAATGACGCAGTTCCAGGTCCGTGTTTAGAAAATCATTCCAAGTAAGTCGAATGTAATTGTCCTGAAGTGACATTTAAATCACTTAGGGCACCCAGAGGGCCTTACAATTTTGGACTGAACTAGCGTTGGGTTGTCTGTATGTCTCAGATGGCGTCTCCAGTCAGAGCCCAATGGTTACTGGTGGCGGTGGGATGAGCTGCTGGGACATTCCGGCCAAGTCTCTGGCATTTTTGACTTCATTACATGGTCGACAGTGGTGAACAACAGACCGTCTCTGGGCGAAAGGGGAAAAATTGATGTGACTAAGGTCTTAAGTTAGATTTGAAATGAGGAACATGTTTTATGTTGGAGCTCTTTTGGTATGTGAATTGGACAAGTGGTTCCCCGTCCCCGAGCCTCTTGAGGTTGCAGTACAGTTTAGTACAGTACTCTTTTAAGGTGCTTGCACGTCGGTGGTTCAATTCTGTGCAATCTTATGCTCCTAATAAAATACATTTCATAGGGAAATATTGTATTTCTTACTCCATTACATGTATCTGGCTGCCATATTTACATCGAGTTTGGAGTTCATTCTGCTGAACAGGTTTTTTGTGATTTTCAACAGAAAATATTATTGTGTATAAGTACACATACCAAGTAAATGAAGCTTTCACTGAAACATCTGATCGGACTATTTCCTCAAGCTCTTCAGACCGTCGATATTGCTCAAACATTTATTTATTTAACTGCACTGCAAGCTGAGTGGTCATCCAGACTAGAAAAACACTATATAAACACAGACCATTTACCATTTAGAAACGTGGTATTATAAAAAGGCGGCTCCGGGTCAGCAGGACACTGAGGGACCATTCAGCAAAGTCTGCTGGACTCTTAGCTTTTGTTTTTTTCCCTCTCTCTCTCCTTCTCTTTTTTCTTTCTTCTTCCACTTTCCCATTAATCCTCCTGGTTTCACTGGCACACAGAGTAAGACAGAGGAGAGCCGAAGCCTGAGTCAGCACACGCCGGCCTTTGCACGCTGCACATGGCTTCAGCGCCTCAAACCGAAGACGAGCAGAGGCCCAGATCAAAGTTATGCGAGGGTTGCTCTTCCCTTTTTGGCTTTGTGCTCTCCTGCTTTCTTGCTCTCCCCTCCTGACTCTCTCTAAAACGCTCGAGGTCCTGCTGTGGGAGGCGGCTTTTCATGTGTGTGCTCTGCCTCTCAGGACAATGGGAGCGCGCCGCCACTCATATCAACGCTCCATCTGCCGAAGTTTAAACCCAAAACATGAGGGCAGAAGAGTGTGAAACTCTAATTCCTACATGTACCCGCTCAGCAATGTTTAACACCAACGTGCTGTTGACGTCAGGCTGAATCCAAGCGCTCTCTCCACGTTGCTTAGCGTGTTGTTTTAGATGTGATGTGATACCAGGGACAGACCAACGTGGCCACAAAAGTAAATGGAGAGGGGCAAGGAAGTGTCCAAACTATTTTAATGTGTAACCTCACTGGGAGGTCCGGTCAGTCGGAGTCATCAAGAAAAGCCACAAGTCGTCTCTGAAGAGAGTCCTGGGGAGGGATGTCTCTCACGAAAGCTGCAGCATTAGGGTGATGTGTGATTTTCATATTTTGAGGTGGAACGAGTTTGAGTTGTAGTAAACTAACAGAGTCAAATGTGTGCATCTCAAAAACAGAGCAGGATTTCTATGAGGGAGCGAGAGGGGCTAATCGGACCAAATGTTTCGGACACAGCTAGTGCAGCAGTTGTTGGTTTGTTATTCAATACCAGATAAATAAAAAGGCATGAACTGCTTCCCCATTATTTATTTGTGCCTCATTAGTGCTTTTCCATGTAATGGGTTTTCTCCATGTTGATCCTGCTTTTTTTTTGGTTCATCTTGGTCTGTTGGCTGTTTTAGAAAAGCTGTCTGGTGATAAAAGTGGATACTAACCCTTTTACTAAGGTTATTTGGGGAGGAGGTGAACCTACAGGACCCGCATCCTCTCCCCTGAGTTTGGACAGCTCCTGAGTCCACTGTTGTCCTGGTTCCACCAATGTGAGCCCAGTGGCACGGGGCCGGTTCATCCCCGTGGCCGGCACTGAACTGAGTTCTCCCTTAGACAGGTGGGGTAAAAATAGGCTCTAATTACAGCCCTGCTCTCGCTGAATTTTTATGGGAAATAAGACTGTGCAGGGTAATTAAGGTCTTGGACAGGAGGAGCAGTATATACTGCATCTGTAATCAGCGAGTGTGTGTGTGTGTGTGTGTATATGCATGTGCACAAGCATACAGACGGGTGTATTTAGATAGTTGGCTCAGATGGGAGCGAGTGTGCGTCTGCAGATGTGGCATCACTGTCCCTGCACTGGAGGTTGGGTTGAATTTCAGATTAGAGTTTTGTTTCGTTGTTTCTTTTGTTTTCAGACGTGATAAAACAACAGAACAACCCAGCATGCCACCATACTGCGCTTGTGGTGTCATCCAAGTGTCTGCAAGCCTGACATCTATTTTCAAGTAAAACACAGCATCATTTCCACCAGGTTTCTAGCCTAGATTTCCTCTGATGTTTTATTCATTCAAGTATTTAACTCAAAACGTGATTTAAATGACCTCAATATTAATGTCAGGGATCACTTTATTATGTCTGAAGAAAGGGAATTTTCGTTTTTCATTTTTATTCATTTTGGTGAATTTTCCCTTTTATGTAGCATTAAATCACTTTTTAGTTACCCTCTTCTGCTGCAGTGGATTCTGCTCTCCCTGTCGTAACATCCCAACTCTGGCCTCTTGTTTTCAGACACGTTTCTTTCACATCTCTATGTAGTCAGGCCTCCACCCTGCTTTCCCTTTGAGGAGCCACACGACTCCTCGGAAGAGAAGAGAACGAGCACAGGCACATTCACTGACCTGGTCCCACTGGTGTTTTATGGATGTAAAGCCACGTGCCTTTGTGGACTTTTTCTGTCTCCTCTCCTTTATCTTGTCTTATTTTATCTTTTGATTTATCCCCGGAGTCTGAATGTGCTGAGTGTGTGGTTCTGTACGTCGTGCGTGTACCATGTGTGCTTCAAATTACAGTGCTGAAAATACCCCTCATAGTTTTGGGCCAGTGCTGGCCGTAGAGCTGTCGATCTGTGGTCGTTGGAAGAGGAGGGATACAGGAAAAGGGAAAAGTTTGCTGGACTTGGGGGCCAGATTCCTCTTTTTCAGCTCAAGCTTCTGCTGCTTTGGGTGAAATTAGAGAGGACCATGGGCTGAAGTGGGTTTGGACTTGAGGAGGGAACGCTGGGCAGGGCCAAGGAAAAGCACGGCGGTTTCACTGCTATAGGTGGCTGCCTGCAGCACTCGTATCGTCTTTTATATCCTACCATAAATTACACAGACTGAACTCCCTGGTAGGTGTGTGTGTGTGTGTGTGTGTGTACTTTGTTTTGTCATCACAGCCATAATAAACCATATTTTGTACATCTGTGTTATCGATGTGTCTTTCAATTCTTTTAATTGGAAGTGTGTGTGTGAGAGCACGTGTGGCAGCACAATGAAGCTCTGTGAGTGGAGCAGGGGACTTCAGTTTGTATCCCAGATGTGAACCCAGGGGTTCGAGCTGTGAAGGAGGAACAGTGGGAGAGATGACGTGAAATGGAAGAAATTAATCTTGGTGTTCGTGCATCTTTATTCTGACGCTTCGGTAATGTTGCACACTCTCTTTTAGTCCATGCACGGAGACAACGGATGAGCTGAATTGAACTGCATTCTGTATGTTTTCCTCCACATGGTGCAGATGCTTTGTTTTATATTTGTATTTATATTCAGGCCTCATTTTCCTTAATGAATTAATTCATTAACTGTACAAGAGGTTGTGCGAGTGTGTGGGTCGGGGTTGTCAAGGACAAAGCAGCTCCTCAAGGTTCAAAAGAGTATCACATAAAATATGCATCAGTTGTTGATACAGATGTGGAAATTCCTCCCTCGGTTTAAAGGAAGGTTTTGGTATTTGCCCAGCAAAACGATTTCTTCTCACAGAATGTCGGTGCTTAATAGCAGAGTGAGATTTTAAGTCTTCCCACAGAACGAAGGTTGTTTAGTGACCGGAGAATGTCTAATACCAACACCACAGGCCTACGCAGTCAACATCGTGAAATGTGAAACATAGTGTCTATAAAGAACGGGAGCTCAGTCCAAGAAAATGTCAGAGCCTTACTCAACACTGAAGCCCGAACTCCAGATGCACAAGCGGCATAATTTAACCGTAAACTAAGCCAAAAATGCTTCTGTGTTTTACAAAAGGTTCCTCGGCAGTACCAATAATGGCCGTCTTGCTGCGGCTGCATTTAGACCATTTGTGGAAACGTGATGTAAGGGCTTTAATGGGTTAAAAAAAATGTCCCTGCTAAATGTGTTCAACATCAGCTTCTCTTTTCGAATGTAAACACGTCACAACAGAAATATTCCTCCATGCACACAGTGGCATTCTTTTCATAGCAGGTTCAACTCCCCTGCAGATGTGTGACGCCCTGAAGCACGTGCCTCAGCACCGCAGCTAAATGTGTCGACCGGGAGACGTATTTTTGCTTTTATTTTCATCGCATCCGCCAATGCTCCTGGATCTGATTCAGAGAAAGGACACCTGGCAAGAAATATGTCTTTGATTGTCCCGGGGTCAAGCTGCCAATTAGTTGGATGATCCCCCTCCAACCGGTGTAATCCTTCTGACCTTTGACCTCCTTGGGGGTCTCAGAAATCCACCTTCAGAGCTTGGTTTGACAGTTAAGTCATGCATTTATTCATACGGACTCCTGACTCCCATTACATCATTTTTACAAATCCGTTTAGGTTTTCCAAGTGGACACATGTCTCGTTCTGTCTCTCCTTGTCGTCTTCCACCCATCTCTCCTCGCCCTCTTTCCCGATACACCCCCAGCACACTGATTTGTGCCTGCATCTCTCTCCATTGGACCCAGTAAGGTTCAGGACCTGGTAATAGCCAGTGGTTAACTCAGCCCAGATGTTCTCTCTTTTTCTTCTCCTTTATTTCTCCATCTCTCAGCTCCCTGTGTTACTGGCCTCTCCGCTGCCAGAGTTGGTTAAAGTTTGAGGAAATCTGGCATGGCTGACAGTGTGTCTCCTAATGAGGGAGCAGGACTTTTCGCTGCACACTAGACAGCTCAGCAAAACAGTGGTGTAAAATCTGGATATTACATTCGCTGAACTGTCTCAATGTTGATGGATCCGCCAGTGTTTGAACAATTTATCTCCTCTGCGAGCGTTTTCTTTGGAAATAGAGATAATCTTGCCTTGGGTCTGGGTTGATGTCACGATTGAGTTATGTTTTGTGTGTCGAGGTCTAAAAAGAAGAGTGGCTTAGTGAAGGTTGGTCATTGTGGTTCCTGGAGAAGGAACTGAGGGGGTCGAGAAATCCAGGGATCAGGTTTTCAAGGGGAGATTTGAAGTTTGAAAGGGTTTTAGCTTATGGGCAGATTGTTAATTCCTTCAGACCTTCTAGCATAAAAACTGACCTTGTTTTTAAGTTGCCTTCAGGGACAAATTTCAGACTTTAGACCAGCAAATTGGGGGCGACTTATCCAATTGGGGACAAAAGTCACGTCCCAAATTGGAGAAGAGCTGAATTTGGGGTCAGCAGTTCAGGTTAAGGTTGAAACGAGGGATCAGGGATGAGGGTCAGGCAGACAGTGTTTGTGTGTGCTGCAGGACTGGCGCTGAAAGATTTTCTTCCTTGCAGGAAAGGGGTGAGGTTTGGATGCCAGCTGGCAGCGACTGGGCTCTTTGCACATGTGTTGTTTGTGAACGGAGGCCTCATTAGTGTGCCTGGTGCTCTGGAACTCCAATGTTCCAACTAATTAAGGATCTATGCACACATGTGGACAACACCTGGAAACCAAAATAGATGTGGAATAGTTTTTTTTTTCTCCTGCTACATACCGAGAAGGAAGATTCATTGTTGTGGGAATTAGTCTCTTCTTCCCATGTCAGTCACATGTTGTCCTATCCTCATCAAGATTTATCAGTGAAAGAATCCCTCATACCTCTTCTCCCTCAGTTGGTATGGGAATCATTTATTTTGGAATCATGGCATCATCATTTTTCAATGGGAGAGATGCAAGAAATGAGTCATAGCACCAACATCAGCACTTCAGCATCTCGCAGCTCACAGTTTTCCTTCTTTATCTCAGCAACGAGGCTGCTGTAACCACCATCTGTATTACCAATCCATTTATCACCCATTTTATTTTACACAGAAAATGGCTGCTTGGCAAAAGTCTGACGCTGCTGGAGTTATTGGTGGAGCAGAGAGAATCAGGCCTTAGCCAGAACGGCAGGGCAAGGTGTGAATTAGTTTATATTTTAATCTTTTGAATCTCACATTCTTTTACAAACAATCAATTACTCTGGTTTAGTGTGTGGTTTCGGGGCATGCAAGTACTACACAAAGCTGTTTGTGTGTGACTTGATGTTTGCCCTACGAGCGTGCAGCGTGTGTGCATCAGACCTCTGAGTGGCATCATGCTGTGGTGGAAAAGACATAATGCTTTGTACAAGAAGTTGACCTGTTGGTTTGTCAGATGAGATCTACTGCACGTCTAAATCCATGTACAGAGTGAGAACAAGACCAGAGACGCGGCCGAGACTAACCTCAGAGTTCTTAGAGGGACATAAAGGACACTTTTGGCTCCAGCCGTGGTTCAGCTACAGTTAAGCTACAGCTGACCAGAGCTCGACCAAACACTGGTGCTTTTTCAATCATCCTGGACGGCCTGCGCACGTCAGCCCTGGTCTCCTCCATCTGCGAGCTAGATCACGCTGGATGGTTTTCTGGTTTCCATTATTTCAGCAGTCTTTAGCAGCTTTAATGAAAACGAGTAGCCAAAGCACTTGGCTATATGCTCTGATTCCCATTGTTGAGTGCAGAGTCAGACTAATTATTCAGGAAAGAAATAACGTAGTTTGATTATAATTGGAGATAATTGGCAAAGAAGCAGAACAGATCAAACCAAGGCAAAATTTTTCACATTCTCGACATAAACCACAGACGGCATCTGATTGACAAATGGACAAATGGATGCATCGCTGATGTAATAATCCCAGCAATTAGAATGAAATAAGGTTAAGTAGAGTTTAGTAAGGGGTCTGTCTATTTGAAATTAGTTCAACTTTTTCAACATATTGATGATTACAACCTGTAATTTATGAACCCTGAAGTAAATGTTTGTCTTCAACATATAGTCGGTCCTAATGAAAGTCCCCCCACAGAGTCCCGCAGGGGTTATTCAGAGGAACTCACTGCAGGACAGCGGCTGTTTACCACAGGCTATGACGATGGGACACAAGTGTAAATACCTGCGTTGGTATTAAATGTTTTTCCTGTCAGAGGCCAAAGAAAAGGAGTGGTTATTACTCTAACGTAATAAGTTGCCAACAGAGGAAGCAGAGCAGCATAGGGGGGCCCTGAAATCTGGTTCGCACATGTCTCTTTAGATGCCACATCCTTCTCCCAACAAAAGCCGGCCTAGCTCATCTTTTACTAATTGAGCTTCTTAGGACAGCAGGTCCCGCAACAATTTGTGGTTTCACGCAAAGCGAAGTTCGCCCGGAGTGAGGCTGCGGAGTGTCGCGGTAACGTTAGCATCGGAGTGTGGCGGCAGGAGATTGAGCTGTTTGTTATTTCACCGTAGACGAAGGTGATTAATCAAGCTGTCAGTCAGATGCACGGAGCTCTGCTGCTGCACGTACAGTGTCAGGGGCTCAGCACGTGGGCTGTGGGCACTGAAGCGATACCCACAGTGTAAAAGATAGAGGGCTCAGCACTGGTTGCATGTTGCACACTTGACCCAACCTGTTTTTCCTCCAATAAAGGTAGTCTTCATAGGAATAGCCTGCAGTATTGACACAGGGTCAGGGATTCCATGATTATACACAGCCGACATGAACTCGACATGCCTCGCACACATGCTTATTCCAACTCCCGCAATTCATGCTTCTCCACAACTGTGTGGGGGGACTTTGAAGATGTGAAGGCTCTGTGATGTGGTTTCAGGGAGGGAGCAATGTCAGCTATGAAAGAGCCGTAAATGACGACCAGCACTGAAGGGCTGGGTCAGGCCATAGGGACTGAGGGGCTTCGCGTTGTCTCCTATAGTTTGAACATTGGTAGCTGTGTGCTGAGCAGGTCTGGCGCGCAGATTCTCATCAGTCGTGCGTATTGGCGTTCTTGATGTCATCAGCAGAATCATTCTATCTGCTGTCTTTTGTGCCTTGTCCTGCCCCAGTCTCGAGCTCTGCTTGCATATTAAAGACTAAGTGCATCTGGAGAATATTCATAGCTTGAACCTCAACCACAATAACCATCAAAAGCTCTAGAGATGACAAATGAGGCACTTGAAATCTCCTCTGGCTCTCCGGTGCTTCCTTTGGACTGAATGTAGATTCTGGCAATTCAGCGGTCCTGTTAATCTTGTAGTTCCAGGAACCAACTTGTCTGTATGGCGCCCTGGTCCAAGTTGAGTCTCTGTAACCTTGGTATATGTTTTCATTGGGGAGGTGGGGGCTGTCAGTAGGAACTGTGGAGTTGGAGCCAGTCCCTTCTAAGTGCAGTGCAATTGGGTCCAACCTATTGTCCTACAGGCCAGGGAGAGGTGTGACCACAGCCCAGGCTGGCACGCTCCTGGTCGACTGGATCGCTGACAGTGGCCATATGTAGCAATTAGCACCATGGTTCAATAATCACAGTGTATAACACTTCAAATTTTCTGTTTTGTTTTTTTCCTTGCCTTGACCAAAAATCACAACAATGAAGAATCTGCCTCACTGCACCCAAAACCTATTTTTCAAAAACATTAATGAGGAATGGTCGGAAAGCATTTCATGGTGTCCTGTTATGATTTATGACTTTAAAAATACGACACGGTATCATGTGACTGAGGCGGCATTTACTTCCCTTCAATTCAGTTTTCACCATAACTTTACTTGGCCCTGTTTGCGTGTGTGCGTTAAAGGTCTAAGAATGCATCTCAATCATGCCAAAAAAGGGAAACAAAAAACAATTGATCCTTGCCTTGATCTGTTTAGCAAATAATCACGTGTGCATTCCATGAAACCTGCACTGTCAGACTGGGAAATTAATTTTACACCTGCCTTACATTCCTCAGCAAACACACATGCGGGGTAAGGTTACTTCACCACCACCAAATTGCAGTTGGCAGGACACACAGTGCTCGCTGTGTTTGAAATTTGATTTTTGGCCATATACTTACATGGATCATTGCCACCTGACACATCCTGGAAAGGTCTGCTTTTAAAAAGGTTCCCTTACAATCGACAAGCCATCAATTGTTGTGCAATGCTGCCCCGTGTCAAAGCTGTGTGGGTAAAATGGAAACTATGTGACGGTTTCTTTTTTCTGGCAACTGAGGAAGGAATCTATGGACACCATACCCATGAATGGCAGTTTTAAGAAACCAAATGTGGCACTAAAATATCCTCTATTGACAAAATCCCCTGCTTAAAGTATTATTCATTTGGGTCATCTGGGAATTGTATGATCCTTAACGACGGTAGGAAAGAAACTGGAACTAACAGATGAGCATAGCAGCAGTGGACGTGTGGTAGCACAGTGCCTGCCCTTGAAAGCTGACACTGGGGAGGAAGCTGGGCGTCTTGCACGACAGCCCCTGGAGTGCCTCCATTTACCTACCTGTAATTTTGTACAAACATCTTCTTATTCCTTAAACACGTCAAGATCTCCTTTTGAGGCTTTTGTCTTTGACTTTGTGCATATGCTGTTTTAGAGGAGATATATGTCTTATTAAAGATTACACTCTAACATTCATGGCAGCATTGCACCTGTCTCCTTATCTTGTAGAGAACGTAGGAATGATCTGATACCTGACAAAGAGTTATTTCCGCCTCCTTTACCTTTATCCATCCAAGCTTATTTCACTGAAAAAAGAAGAGCATACAGGTAGAAAAAAAAGACTAACCAGACACTCCTGCTGATCCTATTCTAATCTGGGGATCAGTCCAATTTGTTTCACTGGACCCTCCCCAATAGCAGCAGCTTGCTCGCCTGGTGTCTGCAGTGTGGACGTGGCCCGGTAGCCGTGCTCGTTCACTCGTTGGCTTGTTTTTCCCAAACAGTGCTTCACATTTGCTGACACAGAGGAAATGAGATGGAGGGGGGATGACTGCAGGCAAGGCAAATATATATATATTAAAAAAAAGGATGATAAAAGTAATGGTGTCTGTGAGCCAAATCAATTAAAGTAGTTTTTTGGTTCAATATGTGTGGAGTTTCTATGTTAAGATGACACTGACTCAAATGTATGACCCTTGTGTCACTTATTCGATTCTTGCTGTGACAGCTGCATCCGAGGGTTTAGTCCATGTTGTCATTTATACTCCCTGCCCAGCTTCTGACCCTGCACATGAATTTTCAGGATCCTAATCTTCAGGAAGTAAGAGAGCACAGCAGTCTGGAAATATAAGAGAAGGGCTTGTGGCTTCTGGACTCTTTGAAGAGATGAGTGAAATGTTAGATGGTTCCAATTAATGGATAAAAAGTTGCAACAGGCAGCAGAGGAAATGAAAGAATAAATGGCTAGTTAGATTTCCATCTCCTACCCCCCTTCTCATCTCCCCCAAAGCACCCCCCCTTCTTATTTCTCAAAGTGTCTGTTTCCTTAAAAGTATGTTAGATTCAAAATAGAGAACCCTGAGTCAGAAACCCGCTTTAAATGAGCTGTAAAGGCAGAGCAGGATGAAGAAAGCCCAGTAAATTGCTGAAAACACTAATTAACCGTGGATTAAAAGACTAAGAGTGACTCTGTTTTCAGTGGTGATGAAAGCTGCATTGCCACAGTTGTTGATTATAGGAAAGAAAATCAAAGGGGGAAAAATGATGAGGAGACTGGAAAGATGAAGAAGAGGGGAAATGAGGAGCAGGTTGAAGAGATGAGAGGCTGCAGCCCGGACTGCTTATGTTATCTGTGACGCAAGAAGACAATTTGAACTCAGTTTATCTGAAATAAAGACACGTTCTTAATGGAACACTGGGGTAACATCTCACATGGCTAACATGGCATGGCCCATTCACTTCACGTCATGTCGCCCATCTGTACAGCAGCAGAATGTTAACATATATTATCTAACTGGAAGATCTGCCATTGCAGTATATTTTGGGACTGGGGGAAAATAAGCATCGGTTAGGAAAATAAGCACTTGCTCTTCCAGCACACTGCATTAATTTCTGCACCACTGCCACTCATTGTTGAATACTTACACCCCTATTGAGCTGATGCACTGAGCAGTGGAAAAGAACGACAGAAAGAGAGGTAGAGAGGGATCCAGAGATTGTGATAGTTCCCATATGTGCACACAGACACCTGATATTCGTCCCGGTGGGTGAATCAACATTCTCTGTGAGTGACACAGATGTGCGCTCCGTCTGTTGAACTGCACAAATTAAATAGCCGAGGTAGAAGGACAGAAGGAGATGGAGTGATCCTCATTTGTTTATATTGGGAGAGGATATTTAATAGACCCATAAAACCATAATAGGCCAGACTGCTGACTGGCACTTTTCTGTGTCTACGTCAGTGCCAGCAGAATTAAAGAGTCTAAATCCTGTCTGCTATCATTTCACTTTTAATAGTTTTACAGCCAGTGGTCTCTTTTTGTCTTTGTATCTTAATAGCTTTTAATGGCACTCCGTTACTGTCACTATTAACAGCCGGAAAAATGTGTTTTTCGCGTCTTCATGCGTGCACCTGTGCTGGTAATACTGTTTTTCCCAGATGTGATGTCATTTCCTCTCCTTTCGTTATTTTTGTGCAGGAGCCAGTCAGTCGAGCAGGGTTCACCGATTCTTTACACCTCCCGTGTGTATTTTGTCAAGTCATGACCCTTTTCTCTCTTTTCTCTGTCCTTCTGTGTGAATTCCATCAGGCTGGATTCTTTGTTCGCTGCTAAAGAAAACATTTGTTTTTTTTTTTCCCTTTCACCTTTTTTCTGTTTTTTAAGTTGAGCCATGATCGATTTTTAGCATGCCGGTAAGGTTCAGCCGTGAGGAGGGGGTGGGGGCTCTATGTGAAAGGGATTTGAGTTAAATTTATGACCGCAGAGGAGAGATACTGTTTGGCAACATTTATACACACACACACACACACGGTCCAGATGTTGTGTCCTCTGGCTGCCCCGGGGTGTTATAGTTTCGTGTTGCTCACTTCCTTAAACTGAAAACTGTTTATTGGGAAAGAGTGAACAGAGACCCCTAATCCTCAGTTGCACTTGTATCGCTCCAGCCGCCAAAGCCCCGATGACATCTTTGTTAAAAGGCTCAAGGCTGCGCGTGCCTTCAGCTCCGGGTGAAGGACGACGTCATGGCAGAACGATCTATGGAGCATGTATAGCCGTCTGTCGGGCTGGTCTGCTCGTCTGCAGCCCTGGAGCTGTCTGGCTCAGGCAGCGCACTGAGGGCCTGAGGGATGTTGTCATGGCAAAACTAAGCCTGTCTTCTTAAGAAACAGTTCACAGAAAGGTGATAGATGTTTTTTTTTTTTTTTTTCGTGTTTTATCAATCACCTGAAAGGGACATTTCTCCTCTTGTCTTTACCAGGTCAGAGCAGGATGAATATTCACTGTGAAGCTGGACTGTGGCCAATCCTTATTGCCTTTTAGTCATATTTATTGGGAGAATGTTTTCACACATACAGTATGTGGACTTTGATGTTCCCTCTACTTAACCAGCATTGTAACTTTGCCACTGTCAGATTGAAATGGTTGAAGCATGGAGCCGACTGATGTTAGCATTAACCTCAAAGCACAGATTATTATGACGCAGAGATTAGGCTGTTTACTCTTGCATGTAATATGAACACAACTGGAACCTGCTGCTGTCAGCCTGAAATATGAATCAGTCGCCACTTGTTTCTCCTAAAAGTGGCGGCAGCGCTACACGGCCCCCGGGCAGATTAAAATAGTCTGTGCTCGGATTGTTCCTAGTTTGGTCAGAGTGCCAGTTCGCCATTGTCTTGCCCCTGCAAGGAAATCAGCCAGTGCTGGTGACGAACAGCTCCATGGCAATGAATTCTCTTCTCTCCATGTCTGTTTATAAAGAGCTGGCTTTACTCTATCGTTCTTCTTTCCCCCGTTCTTTTCTGATCGATTGCTTTTTTCGAGGTCTCAGTTTACTCTGGATCTCTCCCATACATCTGGGCTATTTTTCAACAGAGAGACTTGCATGGACTTATCAAGGAAAATATGAGGTCAGTTACCTGCACGAGGCATACGACTGACTGCTGGCTGAAATATGACCCTCAGGCACGACCTAAGTGTTTATTCAGCCCAGGACTTATTATCAACTTTGTCAGTGCTATGGTAGTGTAACTTAAGAAATGCGCTTGAGAGCCAGGTCAGTAGAGTGTTTGCTAATCCCTCTTAGTGGGTAAGGTCATTTGGGAGCACACCAGGAGCCAGAAAAATATCTGTATAACATACAGGGGGTGTTAGATAAAACACTGGTATGGACAAAATGTATCATAAGGGCAGAAGTGCACACCTTGGAGTTTCCTTCTTAGAAAATGTGTGTTCCTGTGGGCTCCCAACCTACTGTCCTGGAGCGATGTCAAAACACCTCATAGCTCAGATTCAGAACAATAAATTCACTTCAAACCACCAGTGAGGCCAATAAGCATCCATTCATCTGACTGTTTACAATTTATGGTTCATTCTTGCTTCTCTGACAGGGATGTTCCAGCGCCGGAGTCTTGGCCTGAGCTGAACATTTTGTCTAACTTTTTTGGACATATAATAGTTTTCTATCCAGCCTACAGTTAGACAAGATTTATATGGATTCGCTTCATGTAGTTGATACAGACCAGAGGTATGTGAGGCATATTTTCAGACTAGCATATACTAACCCCAAATCCATTCACCTCCATGTTGATGGAAAGGTGGTTTCATTTTCCTTACCAGAAAAATGTGTAATGTCTAAATGCTGTATCTTCATCTGCTTAATAAGATAAGATGAAGTCTTTAAATTCCCCTTTACTTCCCCTAAACATTTGATATAGACAGTTTGAAGATGTGTCTAAAGTAAAGTCTGTAGAGACAAAAGGAAAGGGGATTTGTGTTATAACTCATCGGGCCCTCATGCAATTATTTGCTCTGTAGTTTCCCGATACTCTTCAGAAAGTGAATTAAATATTCTGTGTTCATTCCTGTTTGCTCAGCTGTTGACTCCAGCTGCAGTTTTGCCAAATGCTCTGTGGACATTGACGTTACATTAACGGAGGGTTAATGGAGGTTATGCAAATCTCCTTCGAGTTCTGGGGTGCAACATGGCAGCTCAAGTTGTCCCCAGTTGTTTTTCAATTTGTCATCTGCAGACATTTATCAGTGACAGGAGCATTAGGCGGCACGCTCCGTAGACAGGTTTTGAGTGTCAAGTCGTAGAAAATAAACTCGGCTGTCTTACCATGCACAGATGCACAGCCACGCTCCGCCGGGTTGAGGTGGCCATAAAAATGACAACGGTAATTTGGGGAGACACAGTGAGCTTAGGGGCTTTCGGCTCCTGTTGCACGGAAACTTCCACGATGACCTCCGTGCCTTCTGGGAAAGCTCGGTGTAACTCTAGTATTTAGTAGACAGATAACAGGGGGCTCACTAACTGACTGCGGCTGCGAGACATTACATGTACTTAAGACCTGACTTAAGCTCCAAATGGCAAGATTTTAGTTCTTTCTAAAATCCATGTTATTTAGAGATTACACTTTTAAAAAGTAGACAAAAGAATAACAACATGTGGATGATGTCTCCTCTTTTTTGTACTTATTACTGCCGTACATTTATGGCTTAGCTGAACGGCAGCCCAGCATTGTGTACAATACATTCAAGACCCTGCACAATGGACTCACATTCCAACATTCTCCTGTTCGAATACTCATGGTTGTTTTTAAAACATTACCACGGACAACATGTTGTTTGAATTCGGGGACCACCTATCAAACCAGGCCTGACAGCGCTGTTTTGACATGTACTCCCCATGGAAATACAGTAACGAAGTCTCCATGAACAGACAGGCAGATGCAGTGTCACAGCTCAGTAATGTAAGCTGCACCCGTGGCAGAAGTCATCCTGTCTGCTACATCAACAAAAACAAGCGCTCCTTTCATGGGACAAGTCCTGTTCTGTTCAACCACAAGGATCTGTCAGTGGCACCCGAGAATAGTTCCGTCCCTTTCTTTATCTTTCCCTTTCCCCCTCTTTTTTTTTCCACCATGCAAATTATGCACTCATTTCCCCCCCCCCCCCCCCCCCCCCCCCCCCCCCCCAACAGGTTATCTAGACCTCAAGGTTATGTTTGTAAGATGTGTTTGGTTTGTCTAATTGTGATGCTCATGGTTGCCTCATTTCTCTTAGAGTGGCAAGAGTCTTCAGAGCAACAAGGACTCACGCATCCTGTGGGCCAGAGATGACTTTCTACTGACCACCAGCTTTGATATGGTGAGGTTTTCATTGCTGTTTTCATCTGGGTGGATACTGGATTTTTTTTTTACCCCCAGTTTATTTTGTATATGTAATATTTTTTCCCTAATCTGTTGATGATTTCTGTGTCCGCCTCTGTACCATCTGGTGACTGAAGATGCGGAATCGAGAGCTGAGGCTTTGGGACAGCAGGAAGCTGAGCTCTTCTGTTGGCTCGGCGTCACTCGGCACTTCCAGCGGGTGAGTAGAGCGTCCGCGTGCATCACCATAACTGAGTGACCCAGTCATGACTCTGACAGGTTTGCTTCAATGTTAGTCACTAAGTTGTGTGTTAAAGTACAAAGGGCACCTTTGTGTGACTTGACATGCTTAGCATGCAGTATATGTGTGTGGTATGTGGACAGTGTGTGGCATTCGCCTTATGTGGAATGATGTATGGCAGGCCTCCGCTCCCTGTGAAGCTTCCTCGCGGCTGTGTGTGTGAACAGGGCAGGCAGACCTCCCAGGACTGTGATGCTGTCCGTCTACATATCTGCCATTTCCTGGGTCAGAGCCGGCCCCCCCCCCCCCCCCCCCCGGCACACACAGACTTCTTGTCCTCTCTACGAGGAGGGAAGAGCTCTGTGTCTCTCTGTCCATAACCACCACGAAGGGTCAGGCAACAACGGAAGACACACTGCTCCCCTCAGCTCACCTAATGTCATTCCTACTCCTGACCGGGTCTATTTGCCTATTTTTCCAAACACGACTGCCAAGGACTGGAGGAGAGAGCGGGAGCATGGCCGTTCTCCAGAGAGGAGAGGAAGGGAAGGATGGAGGAGGAGAGGGAGCAGAGGGGATTGGAGTGAGGGCTCCTTTTGTCAGATCCAGCTCAACCATTTTAGTATAAACAGGTTAGCGGGCCAAGTCACTGAAAACCAGAACTGACCAGACTCTGCAGCACGCTGAGTTGGATAAGTTTTATTCTCATGACTATAACAGGACTACGGGAGCCAGAGTAGCACATTAATTTTACGTTTTTTTTTTTTTCTGTGGAACAACAGCACTGACTACACATGTGTTCCACTCCACAGGTATTTGAGTCTGTACTGTACTGCCCATGTTTGGTTGCAGCAATAACAAGTTTGTAGGTGTATACAAGGTAGACTTTTGGAAATAATGAGTTTAGGAGAGCAGTCATTGTTTTCCCTTGCCTTTGGAATGTGTTAGTGAGAGAGGGAGACATTTAAGAGTTGACACAGCAGGGTCCCAAATAACAACCTCCGCTCTCCCTCCTCCCTCTGCCCTCATGCTCGCCACTCATCTCCGTTTCCTCCACTTCCTCTTACATTTGAGTGAGACAGATAGTTGCCTGTCTGAGTGCCTCTTTGGAATCCACCGCATTGTTTGGTGCCAGCGTGCTTCATGGAAATGAAGCATATCTGATGGCACTTTTCTTTTTTAAATTCACTATTGATAATTCCTAAAACAAGTTTGTTTTTTGAGATGTTTGTTATGCATATCTGAAAACAATTCCCGTCAAAGACAAGCTGTATGTGTCCTCGAAAATCCACAGTGTTGATAAAGTACTTTGACCAGGAGGGTTGTCTCCCTGCAGTGCCTTCGCTTGCAGACAGAGGAATGTTGAAGTTTACTTAAGAGCCACTGTTTTGTAGGTGTGATGATGGCACCACTCGAATAGAATGTACCAACACTGTGAGGATTTCTGCTGGATTGTCCCTCTCATCTGGGGACAAGCTGTTAAAGCATTCCTGACGCCTTCTCGCTCAGCCACAGTCTGGCTTTCTCTGAGTCTGTCTTCGCAATTCTCAAATCCTCAGAAACGTCACATCATCTTGGACTTATTAACTGCATTTTCATTAGCTTTGAATTTGATTTCCTGTATTCTGTTTCTTTGGACGTACGATAATTGCTTGGGTGTGTGCTACTGACCCGTCTGCAATACGTCCCGCATTAAATCACCTCAATCATGCTATCGTATGCTAGGATGGTGTGTCAGAGCTATGAGTCCCAAGGCCGCATCCCAGCCAGATGCTTGTGGATATAAAACAGGTAGCAGTCACATGACAGATGAGACCTTGCCCTTGACTGGAATACTTTATTTTTCCTATACCCACATCCCTCTTACATCTAACTCGGCTTCTTCCTGGAATAATTTCCATGTATCCAGACAGATAGCTTTGAAATTTCACAGCAGTGCTGCTGTACAGAAAATGAAGGCTCCTACCCTTATTCTCACCGCGCTCTGTTTAATCTGCTTAGCTCTTTTTAAAAAGTTGGTCTTGCCTCGACTTTACAGGCTGCTCCAGCTGCTGCTGCTTTAGGCTGAGGCAACGCTCTCGTCCTGTAATCTCTGGGGTGGGAAGCATCCAAAACACTGTCAAAAATCAACAGGGCTTCAGAAGTTAAATCAAGGGGAAAATGTATTCACTAAACCCTATTTGTCTAAGCCCTGGCCAAACATAGACTTATAGAGCTGAATCACTCCTAGACATAGTGTGCAATCAGCAGCAGATTACAGAAATGGATGACCTCTTCCTGGGTAAAGGGCAAGGTTTACTTACTTTTATCTGTGTTTTAGTATACATCTGGAGTTGTACTCGCTCACTATTTACTCAGTGTTTTGTCTTCGGAACAGGCACCGTACTTTCCATCATCCAGCTTATTTCCGCAGTGGGCCGTCTGAGTTATGTGTGTTTTCACGGAGGGTTTTCTGTGGATAATTGAATTTCAGCTCAGCAGTGAATGACCAAGCAGATATGAAAGAGACATACTGCAGTAACCAAAAGGGGACCTTGTCTTCATTTCTCTTTGCGCTTGATAGATTAAAGCAGGACGGGGGAGGAAGCTCAAAGTCAAACATCCATAGAAGGGCATTTAGTCACTGTCATTTTATGCATATCAAGATGAATCTGTTCTTCCCCCCCCGCCCTCCCTTGTCTGTTTTTAATTAAAATGGCCGTGGTAAACATGGTGTGTAATAGGAGCAGTGAACTGGGTTGTATCAGGTTAGCAGTGCTCGTCCACAACATTCAGTAGGACTGTTTTCTTTGGAGTGTCACAACATAAAGAGGCCCGGGCGCGTGAGCCAGTAAAATGGGGTTGTGGGTGGAATATAATTTGGATGGCGAATAATGGAGGGGGAAATGTTTATTTTTCGGTTGGGTTTGAAATGGAGACTGAAAAATGGAGGCATGGAAAGGGGTGTTTTTAACTGCGTAAAGGTAGCTATTACTGCGGCCCTGTTTTCCGTACAAGCTGCAGACACTGGAGAACAGCATGGATCTCTGTGCGCTGCTCTCTCACCTCACATTCATCCCTCTATAAAAGCTCATTTATAATAATGACTTTAATTGGGGCCTCAAAGCCCGCTGCAATCATTGAACTTTACTACTGGGCGCGATTGCAACCAGCTTGAGACGTCATAATAATTATCCGTACTCCCACGCATTAGCGGCATCATGCGCAGATTTCCCTCACTCACAGAGTTGAAACGGCACAGCCGTAATGCTGCGTGCCTGTGTAAAATGATAACATCAGAGAAAGTGTTGATTTGAACCGAAACCTCTGTGGTAGTCGGCAGTTTCCACCAATGTTTTGCTCCTCTCCTCCACGCATCCTCCATTACTCGGCATGTTAGCGTACCTCTTCTGCCGTGAGGATGATTGGAACGGATAACCTTGACCTGGTGCCCGTTCCCACCCCAGTATTCAGCCTGCCAATTGAGGAAGACATAAGCCGGTCCCTGGAGAGCCGACCCCACTATTTTCACAACCCAGTCACGGGTCGCACTAAAAAACTGTCCCTCTGAGGCAATGCTGACAGAGGGAGGTTGGGCCGTGGATGGATGAGAGGGCCTCAGGTGTGATGCACAGATTCGCTACCCCTGTTGAGTCTCCGCAAATCTATTTCTGTGTGTTTTCCAGCCAGGGTCGTGCTTGAGAGCAGGGCCCAGTCATTGGGTGTAATTGAGCCAAACTCCCTTTAATCAGATGGATTGAGAGGAGGCCTGTTCCTCAAAAGGGAACCCGCTTTTTACAAAACAGTTCCCCCTTTGCTCCCACCCCAGCCCAGGCACTCTAAAATCAGTCCCAGCTGAAGGCTTTCCTGTGGGGATTAGGTGCAGCTGCAGCCCTGCTAACCAAACCAGACCAAAAAAAAAATAAAAATTGCCACAGAATGTCGGAACGATAGTTTGACCTCGCTCCCTTCTCTGAGTTCACTTTCTGAGAGAAAAAGGGAGCTTTGTTGTTCAGGTTCGGCTCAGAAACTTATGTTCAAGGTGGAGAGAAAACGGCAAAACTACAATCCCAAGGTGATCCTCGGGGTCAAGTCTCTGGGACGGCCTTGGGGGATGGGACAGGGTTAAGATGTGACCGCACACGCTCTGTCAAAGAACCTGAACTCTGCGATCTGACAGTTGAAACACGACGTCTGGAATCTGTTAGTCATTTGGGGTTTCAGTTTGTGATTCAGTGGAGGGGGAGTCCGACTGGGAAAGGAGGATGAAAACGGAGAGGGAGCACTGAAATTCCCTCTTATATATATTTTTTGAAGATATCATCTTAATAGCTCTTAGGAACTTTTCACGGTAACTCATGTGGCAACCCTGACCTTCTTTTACTGCATAACACCTCATCTGTTCCTCTTTCAAGTCCTCTGATCAACCACCTATTACACCTTTTGTCCAATTTTCATTTGCACAGATGAAATGGTATCAGGGAGCTGCTGTCTGGGATTCTAATTAAGTGTGTGTGTTTTTTTTTTTTTTTTTAAGAGCGGAGCTTAATGGAGCCTTTCAGAACTGGTGAAATAGACATAGAAGAATGCGGAGCGTTTGGCAGCGGATATTTAATATAACTCACAGAGGGTTTTGATTTCATCCCGCAGGTATGTGCTCAGCACTCCAGGGATCAGAAGGACCCTTTTGTGTGAACTTGCCACAGAAGGAAAAATAGAAAAAGTCTCTCCCTCCCACCTTCAGCTACCTCTTTCCTCTCTACCTCCCCCTTCTCTTCTTCTATTAACCTTTACTTTTCTTTATTTTCCTCTAAGGTTGGAGAGGAACTAGAATGTCTTAATGATGTTTAGGTAACTACACAAATGACAACAATTGAAGGCCGTGTCCAGGATCATCACTCTACTCCGTCGTAGTTTTGGAGCGTGACACGGTGTCAGGCTTCATTTTCCATCCTTAAACACAGAAGTCCACATGCACTTGCAGTGGCAGATTTTCAAGAACATCTGGAAAAACTTCTCATTTTCCCCCCTTTAATAAAAATGCAGTGACAAAAAACACGACCCAAAGCCTTCAAACCAGTTGCCATCAAGTTTATTTCAGCACTTTTCTCCCAGTTCTCTTGGGTGGATATCCAGTAGCTGAGTGTCTGAGGAAGACTGGGACTTTTTTCGGAGCAGTCAGAGAAGTGGAATCAGCATAGAAACATGCGTCAGTAATTCCTAAATTTATTGGATGCAGTTTTCCAAGCTTTCATATTTATCAATGTTATCTCGTACATTTAGATTTTCTTTACTCTGCATCTTTATTCATTTTGTCCTCTATGCCTCTATGCTCTCTTACTGCTCATGTGCCCCCCCCCCCCCCTTCAAACTCTCAACACACGTATTTGTTTAATAAAAACGCATAGTCGTCCCTTTCACGAGACCTGGGATCCAAAGCGTAGCAGTGCTCCCGTTTTTAAATCATGCCTCCCTTCTGGACGCCAGTCACCTCCTGGATGCCTGCCACCCCTCCTCTGCTGTGGTACAAAGAGCGATTTGAGCGATGGAGAGAAGTGTGTTTCCCATTAGTAGATGGTTTCCTCTGCGTTGCACCCCGCCCACCCCGCCCCGCAGCCTGGCCTCTACTGCTGCCTCTGGGACTGCTGCAGATTGGCACCCAGTCACTGCACACCTCATTGCATTACAAAAGAATATTGAGGGTACAAAGGGAACAATATATAAACTGCAAAACTGATGTACACTGACAAGCAGGAGTAGTTTGTGTCTACATAGTTCATATGAGTAGTCTTTTATATATAAACATGGGGAATACACACAGGAAGGACTGAGATCGTTATCTATTTTCTTTAAACAGGGGTTGGTCCTAATCGTGTCTGTCACTTTAATTACTTTTTCTTTTACTTTCTACTACAAACCATAACCTCCTACTATTTCCATAGTATTTGATCATAAGTTTGTTTTGTCTTCATCATATTTTTCCGTGGTCCACCAGTTTCTTTTTAATTGCCGAGTCCGCTTGATTTAAAAAAAAATAAAAAAAATGTTATTCTGGCGTTTCAGCTTAAACGCTCCATCTTTTCTACAAATAAAGAGATATTGCCCCTGCATAAAAGATTCACAGCATTTCACATTTCAGGTCCAGCCACGCAGTCCAAATACCTGCAGCCAACCACAGCTGCCAATAGCGATGGTGAAGTGATTAATTAATATCGCAGACAATGACTTTTCCCCGTGTGTAGCTGGTCGGTCAATTATCATGCACATCTGGAACTATAGTAGCTCCAACCCAACTTTGCTTATTGTCTAAATAGAGTTTGAGTGAGCTAACTTTTCCTTTCACTTAACAGAGAGAGCAGACGAGGTGCGTTGTCTGCGTAGTGTGTTCTCTTTTTCTCTGGTTTCCATGATGGAAACCTGGGAGCGTCCTTGGCCGCCTTGCTGTCAAAAAGGAAAAACTCATGGGCAAAAAATAAGGAAGCTCTCTATTAAAGAAGCCCCCCGATTGGTTGGTGGCAGCTGGGACGCATGCGCCTCTCTGATGTCACTTCCCATGTGGGCCCTCTTATGTCAGCCCACACTGTGGAAACATGTCAGCGCCAGTGAGGCAGGAGTAATATGCCACGGTTAGTTTAATGGGAAAAGTGCTGAGGCATGCTGCTGCTCATCATCTGTGCGCGTGTGTGTTTATATGATTCCCCAGTGTGTAATGTTTTCGTTGTGTTGCTGCAGCAGACTGGGAGGTGGAAAAATAAACACATGTGTACTGTTACGTGTTTGTCTCCATGTGTGTTTATGTGCATGCATGTTGGCCAGTAGTACATGGACAACTGAACAGCATCACCTCCAGATTTGGGATCTCATCCATCTCTATGGAAATGTTATGACAACAAAAGCTGCTCTGCACCTGCAGGGCCCCTCTGCTTTTCTGCCCAAAGCTGTGCGTGATGGGGGGGGTCTCGGGGGGGTCGGTGGGGGGGGGGTGGTACTTGGTGTAAGCAGATTAAAAAAGTCATCAAAATGTAATTGGTGGGAGAGTTGAGGAGGTGGTGGTGGTCAGGAAATTTCCCCATTGTGCAAAACATCTTCGAGTGGGCGAGGAGAAGAAAAGGCTGAGGACCCTCGGGGGGGGAACTCCGGTTGGTCTTTAGTCATTGTGCTCTTCAACAATCCTCTGTGGATTTTCATCTCTAACATCCAAGGAAGGCCCGCTGTATGAGGCCAGCTAACATTATTTCAGCAAGGTCAATTAGTCAGCCAACTTTTGTATGGACGCTTTGTGTGAGAAGGGGTGGCGGGGGGTGGGGTTAGCGTTGGAGGTAGAACTCTTGGAAAAGCTGTGAGTGTATAAGCCTGCTATTGTGCCCCTGCCATCTTTTGTCCAAAACTTTTATTTCTATGGCAACAAAAGATGACGAGGAAACCAGAATTCCAGTTTAGCGTTAAGACGTCTACAGTACAACTACAAGACTAATTTAGCAACTTTTCAAAAGTACTGCGACACCTGTTCATTTGGGGTTTCAGGCTGAAAATGGACATGCCATTGAGGCTGCAAACAAGCCTAGCTGGATGGTTGTTAAGGAGTGTTTTGCTGAAAGTTTGTCCGGTTCCTCACCCGTAGCTCCGTAGTTTTCAGAAAGTAAGGTCCTGTCCTGGGCCATTATCGAATGAGCGGTGTGTTGGTGAAAATCAAGCATGAGGGACATTCTGCTTGAGTGTGTGTGTGTGTATATGATGGGGGCACGTAGGGCACAGGTGGCTCACACACAGCAGTCCAACCGTGAGGAGTAGGGGCTGCATTCCTACTCACACACTCTCACACACGTGCCTCTTCACGTTCACATTCGCATGCCTGGACGGATTCGCCATTTCTTTACTTTTGTCAGCACACACAGACCATCACCAAACAGCATTCATCATCACTCAGCGGGGTTTGACAGTCAGAGTGACATGGACCAAATCATCCATGTCTTTGTGTAGCCATGCATTCAGGCAGAGCATAGGCGATACTTCATGAAACACACCACTTTGCTTTTCCTTTCATTCTTCATTTCAGTTTTATTTCACTTTAACTTGTGATGGATCGCCGTGCCACTCTCATTGATTGGTGGGAAAAGCTTAATGTCTAACTAGATAAATAATAGTTAATGATCAGCTCCCTTTGAATTCCCTTTATCCTTCAACTCCAGGAACCGTACTTTGTCCCATTTTTAAATGGACATTGTGCTGCTGCTTTGCCTTCCTGGTTTTGTGCCTACATGTTTACTGTATCCTGCTGTTTTTCCCTTCCAGTGGGTTTCTTTATGAACCGGCTGTGTAGATTGAGTCTTGGTGAGAGGGTGAAAAAAGAGTAACCGCTCCACAAAGCACCTTAGACAAACAAGTTTGACCAAAGTCAGTCTGCAGAAAGAGGGAGGCCCAGCACCAGGGAAATATTTAAGGGACCACTTGTTCCTTGTGGTGGGCAAAGAGACAAAGCTGGTGAGCTGCTGGGCCTTTCTCCCTGACCTGCCTGGGTGGTGTGCAGGGGAAACACACTTTTCATCAGCACTGGACTGAAAAAACACCGAGCACGAAAGCCTTGTGAGCTTTGTTTGCCTTTTTCCAACTTCATTCTCTTCCCATCCTCTGTCACCTCTGTCTGTTTTCACTGGTCTGGAGAAGTGGATGCATGACACTGAGACAGGAGTGGAACGCCATCGCTCGCCAACCAAATTCTGCAAACACCAAGACTGCTAAAAGACATATGGCCTTGGGATAACACACACGAGCAACTCCTAACCTAAAATCCACAGCGATTTGGAGCAAGTCCCATAAAAATATGGAAAGGATGGGATGCTCCGAGAGACAGACTGAAAAAGAAAGGGACAGAGGGAAAGAGAGACGGACAGAAAGAGGAATGGGGGAAAATGTGTTGGCTGCTGAAGCAGAGTTGGCACCGCATGCTCTGCTCATGACCTTTAGTGGGTTTGTGTAAATTATATCCCTTACGAGGGAAAATATGTGGTGGTTGAACTATAGAGACCCCCTCCTCCTATCTTAATTTCTGTCTGCTGTCGTCTTTTGCAGTTCTCTTTTTGACCCCCCCCTTCCTTGTCTCTTCTTGTCTCACTCATCGTGACTCTCTCCTTATCTTGCCCTCAATATTGATTCCATTGTATTTATGAAGTTGTTTTTCCTTTATGGTCACACAATAATAGCAGTCCTTATTTCATCCATTCATCACCTTGTCCCTCTCAACCCTCTACCCTCTCTTCATGTCTTTATGTAAAAAAAAACAGCCCCCCCACTCCTCTCCTCCCCACAGTTATGCTATTTTCTGCTTTGCCTGGAGGATGCATTTAGCTTGTGGTCACTTGGGAAGTGTTGGCTACATTAGCGGGGGGGGGGGGGTGGCTGCTGGTGACATGGGGGGGGGGGGGGGGGGTCTGTTGAATCGTTACCTTCTATTAGCCACAGTGGGCTCCACGCAGGCTGATTCAGACTTTCCACTGGGGTGAACCCATCGACATGGGGTGCTTACCGGGATGCGTGGCCGCTGTGCCCACACACCCCCTCCCCCCCAGCCTGCAGGCCCGGCTCTCAGGCACGCGGCGTCAGCCTGCCTGGCGGGTGTCCCTGTTTGTGTTTGTCTTGTGTGGTGGCTAGTTTCTCCCTGTGATGTAGTGACCATAGCACCACCCATCCCATCCCGACACACCACCCTCTCTCCAAGAAATGCCCTCTCCGACCCTGACCAACCCTGGGACACTTTGTCGGCTCCAACTGGCCTTTGGCATCCGTCAATGCCACTGGACTGGATCACAGGTCAGCTGTGGCTGTGGGTCCACATGCTGTGAAGAGCTTAGGCGCTACTTAAAGGACCATACTGGTGGTTTTGTGTGTTTTAGCTCATGAAATACAAATTGTGTATACTTAAAATTACTTCCTATCATTTACCAAAACATACCGTAAATTTATTTTGCTCACTTGTTTTTCCCAGCATGAAAATTACCTGGCACAGAATTGATACTTGCGTTGGGTAGCTAATAGTTTCTTGAGGCCATATTAATCCAATTGTTTTTCATGTTTTCATGTTCAACTGGAATTCAGTGCACGTCTGAAAACACTTTGACAAACCATGACAAAAGCCTTGGCCACCAGACTTTACCCCATCGGCAGCTCCTGTTGCAGCCAACGTACTTCTGCACATCGGATCGTTGCAGAGGCACTTTTACTGATTCAGGCAGGGGAGCTCTGTCTGCTTGTCTGGCCACTGAGAGACATGGCAGGACAATGGACCAGTTACAGTGCAAAAGTATACATTTGCCCTAAGACAAAACAAGGGGAGTGATCTCTTTTATTCCCCCATGTTTTGCGACTTTGAGTTCTTTGCTGCCTGAGGAGGTTTGGACTCAGTTGGGAACCATTGTTAATGGGGTTCATGGACAGTATCACAATCCATATGATACTTGGACGGTTGTGTGTGCTTTTATTTTGACAAAATCGAAATTCATCTAAGATGACAGTTTTTTTTTTTGCTGTCATCATTTTTTACATGAGCTTTTCTCACTTGTGACAGATTTTGTCCAACCTTATTCTTGGTCTGAAAGAGGACCACGTAGACAAATGTATCCAGGTTTGTACGTGTTGGTCTATATTCAGCCAAAAACGGCCAGGACATGCAAACCAACTTCCTTATTACCAGACAGCAGCCAGTGAAAATCAGCCTTATCCTGGTCTGCTCCCCATTTCCCAGCTCAGCACTAATCAGCACCCAGACACTTGCGACTGTCCAGAGCTTCCCTGCGGACAGGATTAGGAGATCAGCACTTTGTGCTGTGTGAGTATAATGACTCAATCCAAAACACACCCCTTCCTGTGACTGTTATTAACCGTGAGGAACAAACAGGTGTTTGTTGGCCGGAAGTTGAGGGCCCATTCTTGCAGGGTTAGAGTTCACATGCAGGGGTCAGAGGTCAGGTGGCCTCAGCCCCGTGGCAGCAGGATGTTTGGGACACAATTAGTGTGACTGATGTGTACGACTGAAGTCAAGCCTAGTACCAGAAAACATGCATGTCCAAGTTTGTAGTGTATGAAAACTCGTCAGGGAAGTGCGCAGAACGTCTAATGCACTCACACATGTTGGGAGGGGTTCCTCTCCGCAGAGACAACATGAGCACCTACTGTGATGAAAAGGATTACAGACACTAACCGTGCCTGTCACCACCCTCCCCTCGCCGCACACTGAACACACACACACACGATTTGCTTCTGTTGTACGATATAAATCTCTCGTATAAGTGCCGACCTGTAGTTTTCCTCCCAGCTGTATTATTGTATTTCAACAACGTGAGGTGCTCTTATTTGTGCTGCTAGATCTTTTAATTCCAGTTGGACTCCTTATTTCTCTTGCCTTACCAGTATCCATAATATGCCCACCCACGTTAGAGCATAGCTCAGCTCAGTTTGAGATTTCACAGGAGCTCCAGCCCCAAACAATGTGGAATCCGCAGATGTGTATACACAGCACGGACATGATGCAAGTAGAGTTTGAAAGTTAGCGCAGGATGTGTACACAGCAGCGTTTGATGAATGCCTGCCGCTATCTTAAGAGCGATGTATCAGGGGCCTGACCCGACGCTTTGGCTGGCTTGCTCCTGTCTGTGTGCTACCTTGAAGTGATGCGAGAGACGGATGTTGTTCAGTAGACTTGTATGTGGGAGAAATATGGGAAATGGAAGAATGAAATGAAAGTATTTTTGGTTCGATTCATGTAAAATTAGTTTTAAAAAACATAGTGCGGATGCCGTGTGTGTCTCTTAGTGAAATATGTGTAGATCATTATCCAAAAGCTGTATTTTCCACAATGGCTTTTATGGTGTTTTGGCCGTTTTGTTGTTTTAAAGATTTAGCTGTGGTGGCAATTTTACAACAGCAGGGAGCTGCTGCACTTAAATTCTTATACAGGAAATAATGCTTGGTAATGCTTAACAGCATGCCCAGACTGAGCAGCTGCTGAACTCAATACTACATTACTTTTTATAGCCTGTCACCCGTGACCATATATCCCTTATTTTAACCTAATCTAAAGTGTTTGTCTACAGAATGTGCCCTTGCTGATGTGGTCAGAGGAAATAATGCAATGAGTGATATTGAATTGAACGTTTTTATTCCTCCCCCATGGGGGAAACACACATTTACAGAAGCTCCGTAAAACAAGTAAGGATAAAGAAATAAAATAAAATAAGATAAAAAATAAAATAAAAAATTCTCTTAAACACCTACTATTTACTATATTGTTTTAATCGGTTCCTGATCAGACCCCCCCCGCCTTCATCTGGTGAGGCCCCTTGCAGTGAGAAACGAGCCAAAACCATGACTTCATCATGATCACTTTATTATGTGGCTGTGTGAAGTTGTGGGAGGTTAAATATGGTTCATCCTTTGTTTCTGTTCTCTTTCAAAGACTCCTCTCCTCTCACTATGCAGAAATGACACCAAAATAATAACAATTATCGGCTGTCTGTCATGTCACCCTAGTTTTATAGCATCAAATAACTGATTCGATCAGTATTCTTTGGCTGTCATGTCATGACATCTTTAAATATGGTCTATGATGCAATCATTCAAGAAATTCTTGTCACCTTGACCATCTCTTAAACTTGATTTTCATTGGTGCCTAATGAGAGTCTGACACAGAGCTCCCCTATGTGTTTACCTGCAGTAAGTATGGAGTGTAAACACCACAGTTTGTGTTTTAGTTCCGCTCCGTGGTCTCTTCGTGGCCTCAGGCTGAGCGTTAAGGGTCATAAACATGGATGGTTTTTCACTTCACCCCGCCAGTCTATAAAAGTTGCATTCAGTGCAGCAGTTGTGATTAAAAACTGCTCCCACATAACAAACAGGGTAACCAGAGGATGAATTTGAAGATGTCCGCTCACATTTACTGCCTCTTTGTCTTGTTTTCTTGCGTCCTTTGCCTGGAGATGATGGAAACGTTGAGGTTTTGCAAGCCTGACGAGAAAGGGAAAGGATTGCATAAGGCCTGAAGCTTACTAGAACCAAGTGTGGCGGCCTCAACTTTTGGTGACATTCTCTAAAGTTCACTGAAGGGATTTTTAATTGAAGTGTACACTTGCCTCCGGCGTTTGTAACTACTGGCTCCACGAACAGCTGCTCAGACCTTCATCGCTTCTCATCACAGCTGTTTTCTTGCAAAGGTTGTGTGAGGAAAGAACCTTTCACAGGGCTGACATCCAGACACGAGGACTTTTAAAAGTTCCCTCACCACCGCAGCACATCTCTACGTTGCACTGTGCTCCTTCGCCTCAGGGAAATAGCATGTGGAGTTGCAATTGTTCTCATCAATGAGAAGTAACTTAGCATCCAAATGGTTACAGCTATTTTTATTCATAAAAGAACGGGCCAAGAAATTGCGTCTCCCTGCCAGTAATTATTTGTGAGAGCTATAAACTATTCTCACACATGCTTATTCTGCAATAACTGGATGTGATTAGTTTAAATGACAGCTCGATACGCTTGAGCTAATAGCTTCTTCTGACTGTCCTATGGAGCTTATTTGGATTTGACAGACTGCACGCTTGGTTATGGAAGTTTTTTTTACCAAAATCTGTAAGTGCTTTACCCCCACCTGCACCTATTCAACCCACAGCAACCACTCTGTCCACTGCAGCCCCCTCTCTTCTTCATTAATACCACATTACTCATTTGCTTGTGTTTTTTTTCTGAATAAATAAAACTCCCTCCACCCACTGTCCCTCCATTCCTTTCAAATGAGAAGCACTCTTGGGTTGCTGTCCAGGGGTGACAGGCGGTTCTGTTTAGGTGCTCTTTAATTCCACTGCTGTCTTTTGGACGCGCACACACACACACACACTCAACACCCCCCCCCCCCCCCCCCCCCAACCCCCCCCCCCCCCCGTCCCTCTCGTTAGTACATTTCCAAAGACGGATAAGCTTTTCAGGGCATGTGGCCGTGCTAGGAGCCAGTTGCAGCACCTCCTCTCCTCCACCTCCACTCACATTTCATCATTGCTCCACTTCTTAATTCTATTTAATTCCTTCCATCCCTTCCTTCTTATATTACAGAACTGGTTGGATCATCTCATCTACGTTGGGGTTTCATCATTTAGGTTTTAAATTTTAGCTTTGAGGCGTAACGCCATGCGTCTGTAACGAAGCTTGACTTGGCCACTCTCAGCCTTTTGCATTGAGGTCCAGCCATGTGCTCATAAAGCGCCTATAATTTGACCTTATCTAGATGCATAGATTAAGATGCATTTCTGCTAGAATAAGTTTCCATTTTCATCTTTCCATGTGTTGCACAGAATGTTCATGGAAAGTCAGTCCGCGTCTGAGCGTCGTTATCGGTGGAATAGGAGGATTCCCTTTCAAGACCGTGACCTTTTTACCTTAGCAAACATTACATGAATACAACAGTAATGAGAGATAAATCGAAAATGGAAAATTGTAACGTGCACTAAAACTAAATTTGATGTTTGACCCAAGTGACTGGTTTCCCAAAGACTTGGATCTACGTCAAGTCTCTCCACAAACCTTATGCCATGTAATTTTAAATCATCACAATGGAAAAAGTGTGTGGTTAAGACCTGGCATCTGTTTTTGCCTTTAAATGAAGTTTGCAGTGACCAAATTTTCCATATGCTACATTAGCTTATCTACTCACAAGGTATCTGGAAACTAAATGTCTCCTGTTTTGTTGAGGCCAGGCATGCGCTGACTCATATTAACACAAATTCATTACTCAGATCAACTCAAACTTACTTCCCAAAAATTGCACTGTCATCAGTGGATAGATTTCAATACCTGCTGTAAGGAACACATGCTGCCATTTGTATGTTTAATGTACTGAATAGTACATGAAATGACTTGCATGTGTCTGCTGACGTGTGATGCCAAGAACTGCTCTCTTTTCCTGTTTCTCTCTCTGTCTCTCATTTCTCATCTCTCCCCCCATCTTTTCTTTTTGTCAAAGCATTATCTGGGCTATCTGCTGGCACCGGCTGTCAGCTGAGTGGCATCAGAGGAACTGGTGGCATACCACCACCACCACCAACCTCCATCTGCTTTGAGGACTTCAGACAGATGTAGAGGGAGGGAAAGTGGGATGTGGGGCAGGCGTATCAGGGTGAGCGCTGTAGGGGAGCGAGCAGAGGCCAAAAAAGCAGAGCCAGAAAACCAGGTTCCAAAATCAAAGTGGTGTGTTTTCTTTCGACTCAGCCCTTTCTGCTCTTTGACTCTCTGTTGCTGCAATCCTTTCTTATTTTAAATCCCAAGTGGTTGTTGAGAATGCTCAAAAATAATATGAGGATTTCTGATGGGCGACATTTTAAAACGGTGCTTGCTTTAGAACACCGCATGTTTCTTGTTTTCATCAGATTGGTAGAATATTTTTTTCAACTTTCTTTAACATGGTAAGATAGAACGTTAGACCTTAGATAGGCAGAGATATGAGCTAACCAAGTGCACCACTACAAAAGAAAGAAACAATCACCACTATTATCTTGTTCTTGCCTTTCTTATTTTTTTTCTTTTTATATAGTTATTTACATAAGACTTGAACTCGGCCATGGAGGACATCAGTCAGTTATATGGATGCCATATTTTTTTAGGTCTATTATGACTGGAATACGTCATCTCACTTTTTTTTTTGTTGAGTTAATTTCATGCCCTGAACTGCTGACTGTAAATACTCTTGGCTGAGGTTGGAGGGCTGGTTTGAGGTTACTGCGAGGTCAGCTGTGCTGTGTGGGCACGAGGGCTATTTGGAGGATGGAAAACAGAAGGAGGGAAGAGAGAAAAGAGACAGAAAAACTGATCTGAATAAAAGATTGAGAGGTGCAGAGGAGGCACATCAACGCATTGTCCTTGGCTGCCTCCTCGCAGCCCCAGCTTTGGAAACATTTTGGAAACACAAAATACAGAGTGAATCAGAAAACCTTAGATAGGGGAGAAGGAGTGAAAAAGTGAAAGAGAAATATTTGCTCAGAAGTAAATTTTAGTAATAATCCGTCTTTGTTTTTTTGTTTTTTTGAGTTGATAACTGTGAAAAAGGTCCCTTGAAGCAACAATAGGGGCCATTGAGCAGGGCAGGCTAAGTGTGAGTGTTAAAGTTGGCTGAAATCCAGGGCCCGGGTCTCTTAACGACAGGGGAAGAAAAGAGAGAATGTTTTATGGTAGTAAAGGAGCAGACGTGCAAACACGCGCATGCACACATACACACACAGCCTCTAGCCTCCCTTTGTGTTTCTTCTACACACATGAACATTTACAGATGCCTGGAGATAAGACAAAGACATGCATGCGTTCCTACAGCCAGAGGTCTGATATCATCTGGAAGTATCGTATCTGTCCTCTCACCTGGGGCCGTTCCATTATGTGCAAATATGTTTGCAATTAAGTTCCATTTATTGCCTTCCATTTTAACAGAAAGCTCAACCCCTCTACTCATTTCCCTTTTTTAAAAAAAAGTGTGTGTCTGTGTCGGGTTTATGAACATTCAAGTATTAAGGACACATGGGGATTCAAATAGTGGAGGAAGGAGAAAAACATGTTAAAGCCTACTGGCCTCCTGCAGGACTGCATTGTTTCTGCTGTTTATTTCACTGGGAAGTTTTCTTTCTCCGAGCAAATTGATATAATGGGGCCTGCATGACAGGAGTGGTGCTGTTTAATGTGTTTGTGTTCTTAGCATGGGACCTTGCACAACAGCTCCCGGCTGTTAGCCAGTGTATGTGTGTTTGTTTGTGAGCGTGGATGTGGGCGTGTGCGTGCATACTGCATTAATTCCCGACTACCAACCCTTCTATAAAACACATGGGTGGTCAGCCTGTTTATTATGTGGGTTTGCAAACAATGCTCGCCCATTAGACTTAGACCAGTGAGTCATTCACAGACGTTAAATCCACTTTCTACACTGACCTGACTCGTCTCAATCTTTATCATTATTTCCATTTTGCTTCAAGCTGCCTGTCTTTAGGGAAATCATGTATTTGTTTTAACCAAAGTAGTTTCTTATTGCAGTCTGAAAGCACGGGCTCTCAGTTTAGATGTAGTCAGGCTGTCAACTCTCTAGTCTTGACACAAACACACACACACGCACAATTAGTCCCTGTGATCTCTTCCCTCACATCATTGAGTGATGGCTTTAAAAGGAAGGGAAGTTAATGGCAAATATAATACCATTCTTGCTCGTCAATCTGAAGTTTCCTCGCAATGAAGAAGGTTGGAAAAAAAACAAAAAAGAACCTGGTCCTTTTATTTTTGGATATTCATTTAATGATAATATCACTATTTTTGTACAAATAACATCACATAATTAAAAAAACACCAATGAATTACAACAAAGCTTCCCAAAATAAACAGGGAAAAATTAACAATCACATCGAAAATACTTTTGGTTATCTTCAATGTATTCTATATTACAGACAAATATTCCAGTTGCATTGGTTGATTTATTCTTGTGTGGATTCCATGGCATTTCCTAACTGGAAATCCTACAACAGTACCTCAACAGCCATTCACAGATGTGTCTTTGGTGTGTTTGTCTGTAGGCAGAGTTGTTTGGACCTTAAAGTACTCCTCGGCATGCGGGCTCATAAATGGGATGGCTGAAAGTAACTTGATGTCTGCAGGTCTTTGCACTAGTTCCAGCATGTTCTCTGTTATCGCAGATGTTATCAGAGCTACATACTCTCTTCTTCAACTTTGTAAGTCTCATTGTCTTCTACACAGCAACATAAACACTTTGGTGTGTCTCTGGCCTTTTCATAGTCTGGTAAGGTGAAAGGAAGCAAAACTTGCCAAAGTGAAATTCTACACAGCGTTATGCTGAGCAGGCTATTTTTACTCAAGAGAAACACAATACACAACTATTTGCTTGGTTTGATGTGGGTCAACCACAATTCACAATGTAGATAAATTGTGGTTGCCTGGGTGAGTTTCTCTTGAGGGGAATCTAAACAATAAATACAGTATTTTTTAAGTTATCTTTTCTTGTGGTGCAGGTGCATGAGTGTTAAATGTAATTGAGGTGAGTAATTAACTTTAGATCAAATTCAGTGAAACAGAAGGGGTTCAGTCAACCACTCACCGGTGTACCGTTTGTAATCCTGCTTACCTTCTCCCTTTGTGGTGGGGAAGTAGGCTGAGGGCTTCAGAATGGAGAAGGGGGATTTAGTCTTGAGTCGGTCCAGACTCACATCTACTTAGACTGTCTGACATTCTGGGGCAAAGCCCTTTGATTGACTTTGCTGGTACCAAACGCGTTTTAATCTGCAAAGATTTTAATCTGCTGTTTTGTCTGTTAGTCACAAGAGGTGGGGGTGGAGGATATGAAGGGATGTTAACACAATGTCACACAATGAAAAATACAGCTAAGACACAGGTATAAAAAAATACATACAAAAGTAATAAAATCACAAGTTTAGAACCAAATGAAGTTACACAAGAATCAGCTATTTACTCTGAAAGGTCATCAGCAGCAATTGCTGATCACTTTGGGGTAGTACTGAGGAGTTTCAACATGCAGCAGAAATAATTGCTGATAGTGCATAGCTGGACCCTTGTTATGGGGGAAAGACAGTAAAATCCCATTTCAGTGCACACTCCCTTATGAATAACATGGAGGGCATGGGGTCACATTGTCCCTTAACCCCAGATTTCAGCCAAAGATAGCATATCATTGGTTCTAGCTACATGGCTCGAAAGCTGCAGGTTGCCAGAGTGAATACCATTGAAGCATAATACAGCATGTAAATGGAGTAGAGGCACTTTCAATGCTTTTGGTATCCAAAAATGTTTTTGAATTTGTTTAATGTCTATTCAGACAAACAGAAAGCATTGAATTAAATATATGTCCAGTTCCTCCTTTGCTGGTTGGCTTACTGTGTCCTCCATATTTCCAACAGCAGTTGCTGCTCTCTGTGATTCTCCAGCGGGAAAACAGAGCTGAAGAATGAAACTCTCCTTTAAGTTAGAGTAGTCAAAGCCACACATCAGAAGTAGGAAGGCTTGTGTGAGGACATATTGTTATTTGACGTACAGTGGTCCTGTAGTAGCAACACCTCATATTCCAGATTTCCATTTTGAACAGCAGGTTCAGGGATCATAATTTGGGGCTGTTTTTGAGGCAGCGCCCCATTGTCCAAACCAGCCTTAACACCATCCAACTGTAGCTGAGAGGGCTCACAATCTAGGTCCATGTGGCCCTTGGCCCTCTTTCTGCGAAGATAGCATACTACTCCCAGTGCTACTGCTATCAGTACCAACAATAGCAAGATGGCAACTGCAGGCACAAGCATAGTAGTCAGTCTTGGGTCAGTAGTCTGTGCATTAGGTGTGCTAATGATTTCAGGGGCTGTATTGGCCTCAGTGCATACACTGTCTGCGCCACTAGGTGCACCTAGTGGACTGGCACACACAGTGTAAGTGGAGTTGGGCCTCAGTCCTCTTAGTCTGTACTCTGGGAAGGATGCAGGCAGGCTGAGCTGAATTGGCCTGCGGTCTGGTCCTGAGAGATTGCGGTAGGTTAGGCGAATTCCACGGATGTTGGGACGCATTTCAATGTAGCGGTGAAGGTCCACCAGGATTGAAGTTGCTGTTACTTCATGTGAGCTAATGTCTGCTTCATCTGCACTCATAGTTGCCTTAGGAATTGCAGGTGGTGAAGGTGGGTGATGGGTTTGGACCTCACAATAGAAACCAGAAGTGCCGTGAGGACAGGTACACTCTAACTGACCATGCTGGTCTAAACGACAAGTACCCCCATTCAGACAGGTGTTAGGGGGACAAAAATGTTGATCCTCTCCTAGGTCCATGCTACTGCTACTGGGGGATGCAGGAACATGTGGCAGAGGAGAGTCATTATCTTTGTCTGTGGGTTCATCACTAGCCCTGGGGACTTGAACAGCTTCAGTAGTACTTGGCAAGGTGGTGACAATTGCAGGCTGGATAGTTGTAGTTTTGACAGTACTTGTGGTTACTGTCGTTGTTGTGGGACATCCAAAATCCCTGTGGTCCAGTCTCTCCAACACCTTCCCGGCATTGATTGGTGGAAAATGGCAGCGGGTTTCTTCTGTTCGCTCAAGGGTGATGCTCTGGGCTCTTAGCCATTTTGGGAACCATGCTAAGTCGCAAAGGCAGTTGAACGGGTTCTCTGCCACTGTAAGCTTTCTGAGGTGGGGGAACAGATGGGCGAACTCCTCAGGGAGACCCTGCACACTCAGGCTGCTGATGTCCAACTCTTGAAGTTCACCAAGGTTCTGTAGGTCCTGTACATTAAGAGGACCCATTGGGTTCCCTGCCAGACTGAGGTGAATCAACCCTTTGGTCTCCTTTAGCACAGCAGGGAAGGACTCAATTTCGTTTCCTGAGATGTCCAGTTCATGGAGGTTCTTCAGACTACCAATAAGCTCCTTGTTGAGACTGGTGAGCCCCACACCACCCAATTTGAGTGACTCTAGGTTTGGGGTCTGGAGGTCAGAGGGACCCAAGCTGTTTAAGACATTAAAGCGAAGGTCTAGCAGCAGCAGATGGGGCATTGAGAGAGCAGGCAGGGATGTTAACTGGTTACCCTGTATTTTAAGTTCTAGCAGGTGCTGCAAGCCTGAGAAAGCTGCAGGATGAATGGTCTTGATGAGATTGCTATACAAATAAAGACGCTCAAGCAATGCCATACCCTGGAAGCATTCCTCTGAAATGTGAGTGATCTGGTTAGATGACAAATCCAGGTTTCTCAAAGAGGTCAAAGGTTCAAACACCCTATCAGGAATCTCAGTCAGTTTATTTTGACTGAGGTCTAGCATTTCCAGGTTCTGCATGCCATCAAAGTCCTTCGATGCCAATCCCTCAATGCCATTGGCAAAGAGAAAGAGACTTTTTGTGAACGAAGGCACTCCTTTGGGAATAGTGGAGGAACGTCTCTGAAAACACAAGATGGACTCTGGTGTGGAGCAGGTGCAGTCCTTTGGGCAGTCGCTGGACAAGATGCAATCCGGGGTAATGAGGAGGAGTAGAAGTGGCACCAGTGGAGTCATATAGACCTTCATGGTCCAGACTCTGTCTCGCTCCATGCTCAGCCTAAAAAAAGAGAACATAACTATTTTTAATAACTTGCATGAGTCCAGAAAAATATATACATTTTGACAGATGGTAAATTGAATACAACAGTACGACACATAATATTATTTTTCTCTGTCTCAATTGTGGAATATGTTTAGTTTTGGGAGATTCAAGAATTGAAATGCCAAATTTCTTTAAGATTTATATTTCCTTCCAATAAAGACTAGTTTCCAAACCAGCCAGGATCAGCTTTTGTGTGGTTCTACAACGTGTAGTTCTTTAGTGCATTTCATGTCGGGAGATTACTATCAAAGGTTTAATTATGCATAGCCAGTGATCAAAGGGCTTTTTGTCACATGGCCTCTCAAACAATAATGCTGCAGTCATGACCTTAGGCTTTTCAAAAATTTACATAGTGGTGTCCTGCCTCACTTTTCTGACTTAAATGGTGCACAGTGGGATTCCAGTTTGATTATTTTCTTCTCCAATGTTCCTATGTGTGGAGGATGTGTGCCTGCATGTCAGCAATAGGCCACTGGTATTTACTGCACCGCACACGCTCTGTGGTTGTGGTAGGGGCACAATTAACTGTTCGGCCTATGTTTATGACAGATTCCATAGCTTATGAAACAAACACATAGCAATGAGTACATTTATCTCAGTTTGGACAGTGCACCAAACCGAAAGCACAGTTTCTCCTTTTTTCTGTCTCTCAAACACTACAGAAACAGTAACAAGCTTTGCACACACTCTCTAAATGTTGCACCATAAACACTGCTCTGGTCTCTCCAGTTTCATATAACCATGCCATGTCAGTTTTGTGTGGCTGTGTGTCTGCCGTCCTGCACGCGGCCATGCATCTGTGGATGATTTACTGTGCAGTGTGCTAAATGTGGAGAGGAGCTCCTCTGAGAGCTTGGTGCTGCTTCTTTGACCATGGTTCAATACAGACAACACACACTTCAATAAGCAAATGTACAGAATCTAGACTTGCTGTAAATCTCATTTACTACAGCCAAAACAAACACCAACATTGTACTTGTACTTAAAAATTGCTTAAATGTGTGGAAGGCATGATGGATTGAATAAGGAACAGTGAGGACAAAGACGACAGTAAGTTAAGGACAATCTGTTCGACAGTTTATCATCCTCTGCTATCAGCTGAAGTGAGATGGCCTTGGGGGGGAGGTGACAACATCTCTATCTGTTGACCGTTCCCCTTCTTTTGGCAGATTTTATACTGACCCGCTCTTATTTCAAAGGGTTTTGTTCTGAATCCTTCACCAGAGGCACTATAGTCTGTTTTGTCCAAAATGTGCTTAAACAGTATCCAAGTGTCCTTAAATTATTTAAGTCCATGCCATAGTTTAAGTTTAACATATCTCCACATCCACATCCACATTTTTAACATTTAAGACACCGATCAGAAACGGAATGCTGGGGGGCTAATTTTAGGGCCTTAAATGGCGCAGTTGTTGATGTCTGCACTTCGCAAATACCTGAAACAGACGCCAAGAATGTGTGACTTACAATTTTACAGCACATGCAGAGAACATTCTGTTCTTGCAGTGCTTACCAAAGGTTGTGGCCTGGTACCCCATAAATGTCAAAGAAATTGTGCCAAAAAAATGTTCTTTTCTGCTGAAGTTACAGCACTAATTATATCATTCTTATCAACTATGCATATTATGAGCTTTTCAGGGACTGAAGTCGTATGCACAAACAGACTTCAGAGCTCCTTTTACAGTACATATATGCTGTATGTTTTTCATTTACTCAGAGGTATCAGTGCCACAGAAATCCATTCAAGCCAGTAACAGTAGCATCAGAGAAAGCTCTCTCTCTCTCTGCTTCAGCTCGTTCCTTTCACTCTGTTTAATGAAACATTTTCTTTACAAAAAAAAAAACACGGCCTCGAATGTCAGAACTTGGAGAGGAGATCAAGGGCTTTATTTTTGAGGGGGGTATCATCTCATCACGCCACGGCTATGGCATTTATTTTCCTTCTCTTTCCAGCATACTTTTCTTTCCGCTCCTCCTTGAAATTGCAACCTCCTTGGAAAGATTCCCTGATGTCTTATTTTCCCTTCTCCTGTGTATACACTAAAAACCAAATTATTTAAAAATAGTCTCAGAGGAAAAAGTGGGCTTCATTACGGGGCTCATGAATGATGGATTTGGGAGAAGGAAGGACTGAAAGCAACACTGCTGCGCTGCATGGGTGTACCAAAAAAAGGCAAACAAAGGGATTTTGTAAGATAAACAGGTGATGAAGGGGATTTAAAGACTCAAGAAGCAGCTTGAGCTCTTACAGATGGTTTTAGGTTTTTATATTATGGCTGTGTGTGGGAAGCTGCATCTCAGTTGTAATGCAGGAAACTGTGTACGTGTGAGCACAAATGCCTCTTAGTCGTGAAGACAAATTATCTGTCTCTAAAAATTCCACCTCATTCCTTCCGGTGATAAAGAAATTTGGTACAGTACATCAGGGCCAGAGAGGCATAAGGGTCCAGCGCTAGAATATTAAACAACATCAAGGCACACATGAGAGATGAGAGTGAGCTATGCAGATAGAATGAAATATTTGTCTTAGCAGTTCAATGTGGAGTTTCTACCACAGCTCCCCAGGGCAGATTGTTGATTTAAGTGTGCCTCATTCCTGGACCAGGCACATCTGATAACCCACTGGAGTAGAAACCGTTGATGGGGAGGGGTTCAGATGGTGCATACTGCCAGATCATAGATAACCTGGAGCTTGATAGGGTAGATTCCCAGGTTTTCTTTCTTTTTGGACTGCAACTGACTTCTGCAGGTTTTATCAGTGTGCAAGATAATGTGCAAACGTGGCGTAACTGCACTGTGGATGCACGGTGTACCATGGTGCTGTGAGACTACTGCCTTGTGTGGATGTGACTCAGATGTTTTGAAGTGAGTGGAGGTGGACGGCACGGAGGGAGACAGAGAGAGAGAGAGAGAGAGAGAGAGAGATAGTAGAAAGACAGGCTTGTCATCCTGTGCAAGGAGTAGTACCCCCTCCCATGTTGCTGTCCTCCTCCTTTCTTGAGTTGTAATTTCCTTTTCTCTCCCCTGCGTGCTTGTTGAGACATTCCTGAGACAGGCAGCAGCTGAGTTAGAAAAAGTGAGCTGCTCCGTCTCATTGCCTTGGTATTCAGGGATTAACAGGACGTTTTTCTGGTTTATAAACAGATTAATGATTGGATGAATGAGTGCGCTGCTCATTCGACGGGACGCCTTTGTGAGCAGCTCTGTAATGATCGTTCCTACATCTGCGCTTTCTTTATGCCTGAGGTTTGTGGGTTGTATTAGAATTGAAACTTGTTGACTGATGCAGAATCACCCAAGTGACAGAGTGATGTGAAAATACAAAGAAAGGCGCGGTCTTTTACACTAAGCGAAATACATGGTCATCCTCTTGAAAAAGAAATATTAAAGAGGCAAAAGGAGGGTAAGCATTTTTCCTCTCTGTCAGCTCTCTTCTTATCCCCCTTTTTTTCCCTTTTCAAGATGAGGAGGAAAAGAAAACACGAGCAGGGGAAAAGCAGAGACAAAAGCAGGTTTCTGTCAGCGGGGGCAGAGGGGTGGAGAGGTGGATAAGGCCTGGCTTTGGGAGGGTGAAGTGGGCTTCGGCAATTAAATCCCGGCAGGCCGAGCGTCAAGAGCCCTTATCTTCAGAACTGAAGGCCAACACTGAGGGCCAGTGAAGGGTACAAGAGGGAGTAGCCATCATTGTGGTGTGTGTGTGTGCAGGGAGGAGTTACAGGTCACTGTGCACTTGCATAATTCAGCAAACCGAGCCCGAGACGACGGGGGGGGGGTCACAGTAAGGGGATAAGGCTGCACACTACAGAGTACATATTCTCATTAAAGAGGCCCCTTCTCTTCTGGGACTTTATCTTCTTAAGCAACTATGCTTGCAAGACATGCATTAAAGTTTGATCTACAGCGTTGTGGGTCTGACGGCTCGGTTCACGAGGACACACTGCTAATATATTTTACTCCAGCAGCGTCCTGTGTGGACTTACTGCGGCTCAGGAAGATGAATTCACATTGGCTCGAAATGATACCTCCAGCACCCAGAGAATTAACGGGGATGACGGCTGCTGTGGCCCCTCTGACCCCCTCCTCTCTCCCGTGTCCCCTTTTGCCCTCTCTGTGTTTGGCCCTTTTGCACTGGCAACCTCATGAGGAGACAAGGAACACTACTTCCATCCCATGTCTATGACAGGGCCCTGTATTCTACAGATGGAGCTGGTTATCCATGAACACCGACACTGAGTGAAAGAGAAGAGCAGGAGATGCTGTCTGCACAAACACGTAGCTCAAGTATTTGTTTTTGAAAATGTCAGCCATGCTAACGTAAGACTGTTGGTATGCCTGTGATGTTTAGCAGCCTTTGTTTAAGGCACAAGCTCGTGTCGCTAATGTTTTACCTTACATATGCAAACAGAATGGATCACAAAGGGAAGACGTGTTTGGAGAAGGAAACATGAGGAGTAATAGAACACTTGAATCAACATTCTCACCCTTTTACTGGTTTTATTTGCGTAGCGTTTGTTCATTCAAGCATTCGATCTAAAGTATTATTAATTTTAATGAAGGTAGGTTGCCTTTATACTGAAAAGAAATCTGATAAAACAAAAGCCGGTGACTTTTTCCTATCATGTGTGAAGTGTGGTTGTCCAGAAGAATTGTACATTAAGCCAAAAACAAACTTTCCATGCGATATTTGAAAAAGTACACTTCACTAACGGTGCATTCACATCAAGGTCAATCAAGCAGGCGGAAAACAAACAGAGACAAGAGAGAGAGGGACATTTGGAATGATAGTCTGACTACGTCAGCCACTTATAATAATCGTCTTGAAGCCACCATATCAACACTATGCCTTGTAGTGGTATTAGAGGCCACAAAAAATCCAAGATCCAAGACAAGAGTTATTGTGAACTAAAGTACTATAATTTATCTTAAAATATTAGCACAAAAGTGCTACAGAAGAACCTGAAAGCCAAATCAATCATTGCTCTGCCTAGTTCATCTTGTCAGATAGCATCAGTCTACAAGGCCCGTGAACCAGTGAACCGGCGGCCGGCTCCTTGCGGTCAGAGGTCAGCTTCGGATTAGTGTTTCCATTGCTGCTCAGTATTCTGTGTCCCCTGTTGTAACCGTGGAGCAGGCAACACAGATAACAGGCGCTGTTTGACACAGGCACACACCCAGCTCCAGTTACACAGAGGTGCACCTGAAGCCAAATGGTCCCCGTCTCCAACAACAGGTGCCTTCTACGCTCCTCCGGGGCAACATGAAACCCAAAACCTCTGAAGTGTGTCTAAGTAAATGATGCGACCTGCGCCAAAGCTGGAGCCTCATTCGGCTGCAGACTCCAGGCTCAAGAGTACAGAGCAGGCGAAAGGAGAATGGAAGTAGGCGGAGGTGGTCGACCGGGCAGCCAAACCAGACCAGAGCTGGAGTTCTGCAACAGCGTGTCTGCCGTCCAGCTCGGCCTCCTCTGAGCTTTAGAGCACAGAGGTCAAGCACTACGAGCTCCAAAAGGAAACAAGGACAATTTCCTTTTTGTTTCATTGCTGAAGGATATGACGGATGGAGCTGTAGATGCTGGACATGATTTTGTTTTTGTAAAGGCACGGGATGCCCTGCTGGAGAAATTCTTTCTTTCAGCTCACAGATTTTTTTTTTTCCTCTGTACAGCGATGTCTCAACACTGATGCATGCGTCTTTCATCAGTGCACCCGGCCCTGTGACCTATTGGGACATTATCAGTCTGGGTCACAGTCTTGAGTCTGCACACCAAATACACACTGAGATCTTCATCACAGAACTCTCACATTACAGAATCACAAAAGTGCTCGAGTTGAATCCACCACTTTTGTCAGTGCCGTGTGCAAAAAACAAGGGCTCGATCACAACCCAGTGGCATAAAAACCCCAAACAAGAAGTCTTACCCACTGTCTGTCTCTTTTTGTCGCTTCCCTTTGTCTGGAAGACACAGCAGTGCACCACACCATTGCAGAAGTCGGGCTCCAATGAATCCAACAAGCATCACAACCCAAAGAAACAATAAATATGGCATCCTTTCTCAGGTCTCTGAGCCTTCATATCCAGTACATGACTGTCCTCACCTCACCAGAAAGCAAACTGGTCTCAGGCAATAAAAAGTCACCTGAGACATTCGACAAATCACCTGAGTGAACTCGGTGAGGACGAGACATATTTCAAGATCTGTGTGTACTTGTGGTTTTAAGTGGCTGGATGGACCAGTTTTATCAGTCAACTCCAACGATTTACCTTGACTGACATTCATTACAGCTCTCAACACAGCTGCAGTGCCACGTTCCAGACTTCCATTAGGTCCAGCAAAAAGAATACTGTTCATGTTTGCATTTTCTTGTGCTATGTTTTTCTATAAATACTTTACCGACTGCTTCCCTTCTTGAGGTATTAAAAGAACAAGTCACGGACCAAGAGTTGAGCAACAGTTCAAATTGTAGAATCAGAGGTTTCTGAATGAGTCAGTGTGGCTGGCAGCCACACTGTCTTTGTTAGACAAACATAGTCACACGCAGTTAATGAGGTTACACTCGCACAATATCCGTCCGCCTGTCAGTTCACCTGTCAGCACATCTGGAACATATTTCCCTACTCTTTAATCATATTGTTGTTACTCTGTCTGAACTGACAGCTGTCCACCTGCATTTCTGAAAAGCCACTGATGCTATATTTCAACACACGGTGCGGCAAACAATCGACACTCGCAAATATTTCTAACCTCCCCCTCTCTAACTGCGTCGGCCGTACGCCCTCTCCTCCTCGTGCTCTCCTGCTCGCCCCTTTTCTTTTCTCTCAGGTTTGTTCATGTAGCTGCTGAGTATGACTGGAATCTGATGAAGGCACCGCTCCTCAACAGCCCTGCGGGGGTCTTGTGGCAGCGGTGTTGTTGTCAGGGTGTTTATGAGGTTTGTAAATGCTCCAGACGAGGGGTCGGTAAGCAGAACGCTGATGGCTAAATGACTTCTTTACCTTGTTCATCTGCAGTTTCCCAGTGTTGAAACTTGGGGAGGACTTATACAAACTCGCACTTCTTTCGTGAGGAGCATATTTTGGATTTGACTAAGCAAATATTTGAAGGTCAAACAACTGATCTCACAGTGATGTTGAAATCCTCCCAAGGCTGCAGCAGTGTTCTTCATAAGCCTGCCTCCTTCATGTCAGCAAACGAGACATGGGCCACACATGGGTAGCGCAAATTAAAGGATTCCCTCCCTTGGTGTAAGTTGCGTTACTATGAAGTGGAAAAGCAGGATGTCCCTATAGAGCTTCTAAAATAGAATTAGAATATTAGAATCACAAACAAATGTTGGCTCATTTGACTACCCTTGACTGTGACACTGGAACTGTGCTGCGAACGGATCACCCGAGACACATGTTATTATCAAGTCTGAACAGAGAGGTTTGCTTTTTATACCGTGCCAACACGTCTGTTGTGAAAAGGGCACCGTGGTCATTACAAGATGATTGATGCGTCTGGTGGGGGAATGAGGGAAGTCATCTATTGACAAGCTGATTGACAAATGAGTTCTTCACTGGGATTAATGACACGTTTGCGACTCCACACATAAGTATGTTTTGGTTAACAACCGTGTTCTGTCCTTGACACTGAAGCGTTCTAAACCACACACAACTAACACAGCCTTCATTTTATGACCTGTTTTTCAGCCTCCCTCGCTTCTTCCCCTCTTTCTAGAGGTTACCGCTTTTTCCTCGCCATTCTTCCCTGCAGGCTTTTCACCACCAAAAAAGAAACACCTCTGACATGTGCCTCACGCACAGTGCGGACCGTAGATCGCTGACACAGATAAGGGTGTCACATTGGAATTTATTGTGAAACTATTGCCCGTGTTGGTACCATGCCAGCGCTGAGGAGGTTGGCTGTGATTCTGAACCAAACACTGACAGAGCTTCTCCCCCATGGCCTCGGGTGCCCTGTGATTAGTTCCTGAACAAAGACATGCTGACTTATTTATGACAGTATTATTATTTTTATTCAAAGTTCCTTCTTAGACATATATCTGACTTGTTCAATTGTGTCGCCTGCTTTTATCTTTTCGACTGGCAGACTCGGTATATAAATAGCCTAGGAGGCTGTATAGTTTAGTGTCACAGCCGACAAATAATGAGCTCAGTTGAAATGATTTAGGATCTCTCTGGGTGAGGCAGTCTATAAACACATTCCCGGCAAAACGACACTCGAGCTTGTGCCAATCCCTGATTAAACCATCCCTGATTAAACAGGTGAACCCAACCACAATGATGACTTAGAGACATCAGTCAGTTGAGACAACAGTCAATTGAGACATCGGCACGGACCTACAGCACAACAATCTGTGTGCAGCAGGTGTGCAAAGACTCCTCACATTCAGCACAAACGGGACGAGAGTGCAGGAAGAGGGGAGACGCTCGTGACAGAAGTGGAGGAATAAATCTATGACTGCTTCGCCGATCCTTTATAAGAATGTGACAGGCAGGAAGGGAAATACAGTAAACAAGTCTCCACGTTTGAACAACTACTTTCTGTCAGATAAAAAGAACGAGGACAGCTCGGAAATAACATATCCCTGAGCCAAGGTACATACTCAAGTGAGTAGATTCCTGAGCGACCTGTTACAAAGCACAATGCCTGCCTGTGTGTACACACGTGTTATTTGTGTGTGTGCATGTGCTAGTGCTAGTATCACAGAACATCCTTGTTTGTCCAGTTAAAGGTGGAAGTCATCATGTAATCCACTGACTCTTGTACACCCTTGTTGTGTTGGGCCGATTGGAAGTTGAACACAGAACTACCAGCTCAGGGATGTGTTTTCTGCACTAAGGGAAAAGGCAGGTAAAACAAACTCAGGTTGACAGATTGTGCTGTAATTTGAGGCACCAAAGATAACAAACACACACACATGCTCACATACACCTTGAACAAAGTCCGTCACCTAAGGAATGTTTGTTACAACCAAAAAGTTCAGCCCCAGAGAACAGCCCACTGAGGAGCAGTGGGCTGTTCGTGTGTGCATGTATCTCTACCAGCCTACTGTCACAGCTCATTGGCAACTAGCGCAACACAGGAAGGAGGCAGGACACAGGGTGTGCGGTCAGAAAGGAGCCGGCGTGTCAAGTTCAACAGTTTTTAAACTGTGACGTGAACCAGAGCTCAAGTAATTCACAAGTATTTGGGATTTTAAGCAATGTACAACATGTGTCCCGTAAAAAAAAAATTCTGTACTGTAAGTGATCAATGCAGAAAATTGTAAAGCTTGAAACTGACAGCTATTGAGACCTTCTTTGCTGCGTTTATGCGTTCCAGCAACGAGCCTTCGACATCTTACATTTGTTCTGGAAAGTTTTCTGAAGTGGCTGAATATACATTTGGTGCTCTAGTTAGTATTCACTAGTATTCACAATATTCACGGCAACAGAAAAAAGGAATTGGGATCGACTCAAAATAAACTTGTGCACCTGATTGTGGTCATGAAGGAAAAAAGTCACCCAGTGCAACAATGTGATGCAATCAGGTTTTTACAGTTGAAAAACAATGCCATTGAGGAACAGTCTGCATCAGACTTTGCATAAAGTCAGGAACTACCTACATTCTCTCTTTTCCTCCTCCTCCCGTCTGTAATCCTACACAGCCTCACTGTGCGCGTGTGTGTGTTAGTTAAGAGAGCAGCTCTTGTTCTCCTGCCAGTCTCGTTAAGAGGCTCAGAGCTGTGTGAAAGGACCCTATTGAGGAGGCAGGGTGTTACAGTTAACACGGTGAGGACCGCCAACAGCGTGCGGTTGGGGTTTCTCTCTGTGCAATTATTCAAAGCGCTGTATTATTGTGACAAGTGTCAAAACACATTGTTTTCCAAAGGAATCCAGGGTGCGATTTGTTTTCTGCCGCTGTGAAAACTGGTTCTGATGTTTGTATCTTATGGTAGCGGACCACATCATATTCACATGCACACAGATTCCCAATAAAAGTGTCACTGAATGCTCACCCAGTGAAGACGCGCTCTCCTCCGCTCCCACTCCACTGTTCTTGACTTGACGTCTCCCTTCCCTGGAAAGAACCACATCAGTTGTACCTGTTAGCCAGATTGGTTGAAATGTTCTCCCCGCCCACTTATTTGGAATCCAGCCCCCTGTCATACTCAGTTAATGGCCCACAAGCGGGACAGGAAGCTTTTTTCCCCTCTTAATTGGTGGGATTCCAGCTGTGTGCGGGAGCGTGCTGAGCGCCGTGTGGCGGCGCAGTCCAGTGACAGAGCGGGGAGGGAAGAATGCAGGCCGACCACTCTCTCCGCTCTGTCAGCTCCTTGTCCCGCGGTATCAGCCCATCAGCTGTGGGCCGAATGTTTTTGTGTGCGCCGAGCGGTGACATGAGCGTGACACAAGACAGTGGCTGTTTTTGTGTCGACCCCTATACGTGGTACTTTGTTTACTGCACGCCTGCTGTGTGGTATGAGCAGAGAGATCCGTTCAGTTTCACCCTCTGAGGCAGTTACTGAGCAGATTTCAGGTTTTAATTTGACTCATTTTCATTTTTGGATGCGTGCCTGTGGTTTACATCAAGTGTGTGTGTCTTTTTATTTTAACTGATCTTCAGCTTGTTGGGCTCAGATACCCCTCACTGAGTGATAGCGTCTCATGGATCACAACCATGGGATTATCATATGAATTATATGAACTATCTATTCATGGACAACTTCTTGTGCTTTTTTCTTTCTTTGTGTAAATACTTAATTAAAACTCAATATTTTTTTTTCTTCGGAACATGATTGTGGGATCGCAAATATGAATTGGTTTTCAGGAAACCCAAACAACGACGTTCTGTCAAGTCGCAGCTTCCATATTTCTTCCTAATAGCTGACTACTTTGGGGTTTCTCATTGATTTAAACCCTGGAAGATGATTCACTGAGATGCACATACTACTCTCCTGCTTTTGCACAGACGCTGACTTGTTTGCACTGGATACACTCGTCTCACTCTCCCAGTACATTTCCACTAAGTGCTCCTTTTTAAGGCATATTTGATATACCTGAGCTCTGAGTCAGGGTGTGGAGGCGGAGACCAGAACATGGATGACGACCACACCACATGCCACATTCCATTGTTTAACACCTGAAACCTCACGTCACTTTGCACACGCGCTCACTCCTCCGCGTGTGTTGTTTACATCTGACATTAACTGTTTTAGCTTAAAGCTACTGCAGCCCTCTGCATTCTGTCCGTTCCTTTTTTTTTCTGTGAGGTTTTTCTCACGTGTGTGTTTTTGGTATTATTAGCATATCGTGTTTACCTGCACGGGGACAGAGTAAAATGCAGTGTGACCGGCGGGTGTGTAGCGACTGTTTGTGCGCTGACCTTGCTGCGGTCAGTTTCCTGAGGTCACTGTGTCTCCCTCACAGACGGTCCCCTGGCTCCACTCTAAATATTTAGCTTCCAAAGTGGAACTCTGCACCCGAAATAGATGCAAATCATCTTTACCGCGACGCTTCTTGATCAGCGTCAGTACTTTCCTTCAAGACAGAACTGCTGACAACAATATTCCTGCTTTGGTATGCATGGATACCTCAAAATGCCTCTTCCAGATCTCTCCGCGGGACCTTTGGCCTTAAATTTATGCCGATGGAGCACTGCCAGAACGCTGTTATCTTTTAACCTGCCAGTGTGTTTTCTCTCTTTTCACCATTATTGGTTTACATTCATATTTATTCTCTTTTGAAGGAGCTATTTTTGTCTGCCATGCCCTTATTCCCTTTTTTTAGAGCACGGATTCCTTTCATCCTTTCTGCCCACTATAATTTTCTTTCTTCTTCTGTGTTCATCTGTTAAACATAAATATCGCCTCCTCCTCCTCCTCTCCTGCTCCTTTTCCCTTTGTGTCACTCCCTTTCCCTCATTCCCCATCTGGTGTTATCTCATCCAAGGCCAAACTGGAGTTTGTTAATTCCAGAACCACTTTGCAACTAAAACTGCCGAGATTATTATTATTTTTTTTTTTACAAATCATGACTGCAAACATCAGCCCCAGGCCTGAAGCTGTTAAGATGCTTTGTGAGTCACGCTGCATGTGCGGCCTCAGTCGCCTCAGTTTCAGTGACAGTTCAGTGCCTCTCGTATGTCGAATATGCCCTAGTGACAAGCCGTGACTTGTGGCCCTGTCACAAACTGCTCTCCTGTCGATGGCGGCGTTGAGTGATTGAGAGTCGGCTTGATTTGCGGTGTCGCACGCGGGCATCTGCACGTACACATGCACAGAGTCGCCTGCCTGTGCTGCCCCTTGTGCTCTTGCGGCGTGGACAGCAGCAGATAGCATCGCTATCTGCCCCCTCCCCTCCCTCCCCGCTGTGCCGGAAATAGACGTTAAGAAAAGGGACACAAGAGAACAACAAATTGACGTAATGGAGAACTGCGAGTACGTGCCAGAGAGTCCGTTTGTAAGTGCCAAGGTCCCAGGACACACACACACCCAAAGGTACACACTTGGATTCACTCTGCTCTGATCCCTCCATCCGTGTTCCGTGGTACATTACGAGTTAATGTTCATCTCACGGGGTGGTTTGTCTCATTTCCATTAGTCATTGATAACTTGAGGTTAAACATTGTTCTTTATTCTCAAAGGGAGCTCTGTCTTGGCTAATTCTGGTTTTGGTCAGATAGTGTAGGTGTGTTTGTGAGTGTGGGTGAGCGTGTGCCCTTGCTTTGCTCTTGCCCACTAAGATCCAGTTCAAGGCTCATTTCCTAATTACAGTGCTGGGCAGAGGTAATTACAACCTTAGATTAAGAGCAGTTTCTCTTTTTTTTATGGGCTCACTGAAATGCAGCAATTTGTGGTGGCTTTCTGGGATGAGCATCCTCCCTCTCATCCCCCCTCCTCTCTCTCTCTCTCTCTTTATCCATCTGTGTCTCTCACTCCATATACTTCACTGGAGTCAGTTTAGAAATTTGGGGGGATTGTTTTTGGCCGTCGCAGATTTTCTAACCAGAGGGAGAAGGTTAAGAAAATACCAAGAGTTTCATTTAATCAAAAGCCTGAACGAGTTGTTTCTTTCATGTTTCGACTGACCCAAACGGATAATCTGCTTCAGGAGACAAACAAACCAGCAAGTGTGGATCTGGATGTGGACATGGACGACGGCAGTTATTTGGGGCTTGCGCTCAAAGCTGGGGCACTCCAAAGCCTTCAGATCCCTTCGCATGTGTGTGTGTGTGTATATTTATGCAAGGTTTTGAAGTGGTTCTTCTGAACGCATCATTTGGCTGCATCGGCGAGCTCTTCCTCAATTTAGCTTGGCGTGGAAGCAGGCTGGGGTTTGCCTCAACATACCGCTGGGTCAGCATTGATGTGTGAGGCTGAGGCCTTTTGAAGCTCGGGTTTGATAAAAGACGCCTCTTGGGCAGAGCTGCACCAGCTCTTGGTTGACAACCAGGGGACTCCCCCACACACTCACATTCACTCACCAATTCAAACTTTTCTGCCCTGTTGCCCCCCCACACCCGTGCTGGCCCTCTCTTGTCCTCCACTCCTACCTCCATGTCCCTCCTCCCTTCCCCAGGCCTCCTCCCATCAGCACCTGACTTTTAACCCTCTAATCCCTCAGATGCACTGGGTAAGATGCTGCAGACACTGCCCCTAATTGGTGTAAAACTCAGCTTCGGTGGTACGAGGCAGAATGTGAAAATCCTCTTACTCTTTCCCCGAGTCACAACCTTCACTGTGAACTACTTTAATGTGTTAATGAGACACCAAAAGCTGCTCTCAAATGTCCAGCAGATATGTCAATATATGTGATTAGCGGACATCGGAGCTCTTTTCCTCCCCGGCTCTCTGGCAGGGATAATGAAATGCCAGCTTTTATTTTGTGAAAAAACAAGAAAACAGATGACACGATGTTTGTAACCAGACCCCGGTCGGGCCGTGCGGTTTTAATGTCACTGTCATGCCGTGACAGCAGGCCTGCGCTTAATTTTTTTAACTGGGTTTCATGACAGAGGGCTCCTTTGCCTTTCCGTCCACAGACCAACATTTAAGTGGAAGAAATGTCCCGTGGGGGAGCGGTAATCCACCCAGCGTGCACATGTGTCCCGCTCAGCGCTCACACCATCATGCACAATTGCACATTTTAGCGTCAAAGTGCCGCCATCAGCCGGGAGTTTTACTTCATAATCACGGGCGAAAGAAGAACGTTACACATCCTTGTTTTCCCCCTTTTCTCAGTGAGACGTCTGTCAGCGTCAACGAGTTACTGTGCAAACACAACAGTCGGCCGGACGGAGAGAGATAAAACACCGGAGCAGGACGCGGCCTCGTTGTCTGCAGAAAACGCCATCTCTTGCACTCTTAAGCGTTTTAGCCTGTGCAACGTGGTGCCTGAAGTGTCTTTGCAATAATGTGGGATAATTGACCTCCTGCGGCTGCTCAGCTGTGACTGGTGGTCTAATATAAACCAATTACAACCATTATACTCTGTCAATGACACGGTAGCTTCTCCCGTGGCATAATGACGGTCTGTGAGGAAACACATGGCAAGGAAGCAAGTGGTGCACCAGTGCAGGGGTTAATAGCAGGATGATTGGAGTAATTCACATTGCCCCCAGGGAAGATTAGGAGATTTTCCGTGCCTGTTTATGGAACCACGTAAAGATGCTAATCTGGCCGAAAAGGGGGCAGGGTTGTGGTCAGAAGACTGCTCTTACATAAATTAAGCTTCTCTTTCAAAAAGCTGATATAATATATAATTTGTTCTCTCTGGCTGTATTTTAATTTTCCAGTTGTGTCCTGGAGATACTGGACAACTCCGAGTACACTGGAGAAAAAATGTCTTCCCCTTATTAAATAAAAGTTGGATTTCAGTGTTATTACATCTATGTGTTAACGCAGACAGAAAATATGTCTTAAACGTGGATTAGTGTGCTCACGTTTCGGCGCTTATCACCAACTAAATATCTGAATCAACACTTGAGTTTAAAGACCAACTCGTTCAACGCTCCTGAGGGACAAAGTATCCGATGAAGCTTCTTCTTCACTTAAACTGCTCAGAGCCACAGTTCTATTAAACTACAAATGATGTTTGAAAAGATGAGGCGGAAAAAGAACAATGCTCCGACAGTGATTTGTATTTCTAACGTTGTGGAACACAGACGGGTCTGAACGCGTCCTGTCACTTCACTGGATGTTCGTTTATTGGTTTAACGGCCCACTTTGACTTCTTGGAATAATTCTGTTTCAGTAGCAGCTGTCGATGGACGTCTTTGATATGGTAGCTTATGGAGCATCCGCCTTATAAGTGAAACTTGGCTGACAGAGCTGAAACCCGTCTTCTGGAGATGCATCAATATTCATCACACTTGGCAATGTCACTTATCTTGGCTCAACTGGGTTCCCTCCAGCCTTTTTGCTTTTTAAGCAGCGAGTCCTCAGCACTGACAGAAAGCTGTGTCAGAATTAACAGCCCTGCTCCACTTGTCTCCAGGTGGGATGTAGTTGAGATCGTCCTGTTCTGGCAAAAAGCTGCTAAGTCTTTATTATGGGACCCCTGTGATCGCCCATGCAACAACCAACGCTTGTGTCTCATGGAACTTTCTGTTGTGGGACTTTTCCCCGTGTGGCTCTAAGAGCAGCTGTCCTCTGCGGTGGAGGCGGCCCGGTGCGGTCTAGACTCTCGGCTCGGCCTCTGCAGGCTGCACGGCGTCCTGCGGTCCCACACCAGGCCGCCTCATTACCGCCCAGAGGACTCCTTTTACGCACCCACGTTTTTACGCATTTCCCGAATTATTGTAAGTCACTGGTGATGTGGGACCTCAGTGGCGCCCGCACATCTAATAAAAAAACCTGTTGCATCCAACATGACAGTCGGGTTGATTAGCAGTTAAAAGATTCACAAGAAAAGAAAAAAAAAAAAAACTATACTGGACGCCAACACTTTGCCCTTCAACTGTGTCAACTGGCCGCTGAGCCCAAACACAAAGTGTCTGTTTGAGCTTTAGTTGAGGGAGTTGTCAGGATATACAAACACAACTTCCACGAGCAGCGCCGGTCTTCCAACCAGACAGAAACTGAAGCGTATGTTTAATATATGCTGCGAAAAATGTTGGTCATTGGTGCACTCGCATGTTTCCCAAGCGAACCATCCCGCAGATCGTCAACATAACTTCCTTGACGCGCCTTTACGCACGCTCTGCTCCTGTTCCACGAGTTAAATCCCGAATGGAAGTTGACTCATTAAACGAGGAGCAGGAATGCCTTACCCTGAACTCCGGAGAGGTGAAGTTGGGAGCGCAGTCAGTCGCGCATATGTCTTGATCCAAACGGAGCAGTTCGCCGATGTAACTCCAGACTCGTAGGGTTTTTTTCCCCCCGAACACGCGCGCTGCCTCTCAAAAGAAGAGCTCTTATACGTACACGGTCTTCTTGAAATCCTCAGGAGATGAGGTACACCGACCTTCACGTGAAGGAATGCGCCCAAGTGCTGCCTCCCCGGACAAAAAGCGCTTTATTGGAGAGCACAGAGGAGAGTTTGAGGCGTAGGGATGGGAGGAGCGAGGCGCGGCGCACAGCGGCAGAGCGCACTGCTGCACACACAGAGCTGCGCACAAACTCACCTTGCAGCCTGGCCGTGCGCCGAGCCGCAGAAATGCTGGCCTCGCCGTATCTTAATGCAAACCTGCACGACCTGTTTCCCGCTTGGAGACACTGTCTCTTCATTCGCTGTGCAGAGAGGTTGGTTACATTTCATTCAAATGGCTGTTTCCTAATTATAGCCGTGCTGTGCTTTGTGGAATTAACACTTTACTCCTGTGCTGAAAGAGAGGCGAGGGAGGCCTCAGCTCTGTGATGACAAACACTTACATAGGACTAAGATGACACAAATCAAACTGGGTAATTACCCGACACTCCCTTTAAACATAGATACATCACCCAGTAACAATATAACAGTGGCAAGTCTGTTCCCTTAACAGTGTACGTGCATTGTGCACATATGCTCATTCACAGAGCCACCCTCAGGCTCAAGAGAAAGCCACTGAATACTTGGGATCTGGGATAACCAACCAGGTACAGTCAAGTGACAGCCCTGAGGAACCGTGTCACCTCTGGTGTGTGTGCTCGCAGCCACGCGTGGCACATTAAAACCGCAGTGCATTTCTATTGGAATTGGTCTGACCCAGCACGATCCTGAAGAGCTTCTGTTTTTCTCCACGTGTTGACGATAAACTGTGAGAATAACTGAAACCAGCCCAAGCGTCCTTTCTCTCTGTGATGTCATTCGCTGCGCTGCTGAAGGCACGGCGACTCTAACGAGAAATAAAGTCAACAAACAGACCATCACACGTGTCTCATGAACCCCCCCCCCCACAGGACACTTTGGTTCCATCTCTCAAGTTTATGTATTTTGCACCGTTTATTTTTTTGATACTTCAGGCAGTCCATGGCCCATTGCTCTCTTCAGCTTGCTCCCCCTCTGCTCCTACTGTATAGGATTTATCACTCACACACACACGGTGTCATCTGTAAGGCATTACTGTAAATTGCAGGAATAGAGAAATGATTTCACGCTTGCCCCGCAGGGTCCAGATGTAGCTTCTCAGCTGTAGTCACAACCAAGTTTTATGTGTTCAGGAGAAATAAAAAAAAAAAAAAAGAGGGTAAGAAATAAATCTTTCCCTCTTGTGCTTTATCACACACGTATGAGCCTCAACACCAGTGCCCTGTTCCTTCCCCTCATTCCCTCCCTCGCTCTCTCTTCGTAAATAAACATCAACTGCATCCAGGTTTCAACACCAGTGCTGAGGTGATCCAGGTGTTTGGAGGTCAAAGGATTTTCTTTCAGCCCTTGTGGTGATTTCACCTTTTTCCTGTAAAACTTTTTTTTTTTTTTTTTTACACTTAATACCATTTGATTCAAGTTGATATAAAAAGTATCAGAATCTAAGTTTTGTGCAAAGACATAACAAATCTTGCATGTGTGTGTACTTGGAGGATTTTATGTCCTGGGTGATGCACTAGTAGCCTTGTGGTGTGGATATTTAAAGTGCCCATTATTTTTTGGACATTTACGGCTTCATCGTTTTGATTTGTGGGTCTACTAGAAAAGCTTTGCATTCTCCAGGTCTCAGAGTACTAGAAAAATAATCTCAAAGCATAAATTTGACACTTTTGTCATTAGTCACCTTTTATCTTTTGTCAGAACTGTATAGGCAGCTGTAGCCTTTTATTTTTTTCTTGTACAAATTGGAGCTTTAGTTGGATCTTAAAAAGGAAAACCCAATAATACAGGAACGGTGATTTTCTGTTGGTTCGCTTTGCCTCCGACTTTGACCTCTGGAACTTAGAAGATATTTCACAAAGGAAATAAAACAATCGGAACAAGGGCACTCCGGTTTTTATATGATTTTCCTCTTTTACAATTAAGGCTTTAAAGTGAAGAAGCATTTCCCCCCTGACTGTTAGCATTTAAATTCAATTCGTGATGACAACATCTCATCTAAACCAACACAGCGCTGTATTGTTCATCAGGCTTGGAAGAAAATGTGTGGAGAATTTTTCCCACTCATCATGTGCGTTGAGTCGACAGTTTTTTATCCTTCTGTTCAGCGCACAACATTCATCATGACCTCAACAGAAAGGCTCTGCGTGTTTGTACTTTAAAGGACAGTAGCAGGCACTCGGTCAGTCTCGTAAATCACAGCATTACAGCCTTTGCCGTCAGCACGTTGGGCTCCTAATCACCCTGGCTGGGGAAAAGATGGCGAGGCAGCGTCCAATCCGTGCCCCTACACTGCCCAGGGAGGCTTGTAAAACCCTGGTTTGCTGCCGAGCCAACCGCTGACGACAGTTTAAAGCTAAAGGCTCTCAGCCCGCAGCACCACGGAGGTGACAGGGATTTCTAATTCCCCTCAATCTTCTTTTTCTTTCCTGTTTCGCGTGCTTTGCATATATTTGTGTACAAACTCCTGCTGAAGTATTTTATAAACCAGACTTTCATCACTTGCTTTTCCCTTCCCCCTAGTTAGCCATATTCATGTTTTGTTATTTGGCTGCTCCGCTTCCTCACACATCACTTTCTGATTTCTTTTTCCTCCAGTAAGTTGTAAATGTCAACTTTTAAATCCACTCTAGCTATAAAATATAACCAGTTTTAATAAACTAGAGTAAAATATCCACAGAACAAGAATGAGTTGAGGGGAGAAGTTTTACAGATGCTACTCCTATGACATAATTTAATTACATTTGGAATTTTGATGTATGTCCAATGAGCACATATATTGAGCATGGACACAGAGGGAGAGGGTGGGGTCTGTTGTGGGCGTCATGCTGTACGATTAGAGTCTGGGAAATAGTGTCCTTCTGTTTGCTGTTTGGTGTGTCTGCATGGGGCATCTGTGTTCCTGTTTCTCCCCGTCACACCTAAATGTGCTCTGATGGCATTATGTGTGGGCTGCTGTGAGACCTGCCCGTCTTCCCACAGCTACTCAGCAGCACCCGGCAGCCAAAGGATAAAAACCTGCGCGGGGGAAGGGGGAGAGGGACAAACCAAGAGCATACACAGTTAGTTAGTGGCTGCTATAGGAACCTGAACAGCACTGAGAACTATGGCCAACAGTGAGAGGGAGGGAGAAGTAATGAGTGAACGCGAAGCAGAAGTTGATAGCAAACATATAATATGACAATCAAACGCTCTGCCTCGGACAAAAGGGACGTGTTGACTCTTCCCACCCATGGTGTCTCGCCAACTTCACTCATAATAAGTCAATGTGTTGCTCGTAAAGCTGTCTTCAACAGAGGAACCTTTGCATATGTATCTATATTTACATATACACATTTACAGACACATATTCACACAATTCATCCAGATCAACTAGAGCCTGTAAAAACGAGCTTTACACAGACATTTGCCTTTGTGTTTGGCAAACAAAAGATGTGCATGTGTTGAATCTGTTGAATATCATTTTTTTTTTCTCACAAGGGTTTGATGACAACCTTTTTTGTAATCTCCATAGTATCTACATCAGCCCCCAAAGTTTCCGGATTGCTTTGGCTCTAGAAAGGACTTCTTCACCCGGAGCGTCGCGTCAGCTGTTTGTGTTGTCGAGGATGGTGAAGTGGGCCTTAACACAAAGATCTCTGTCCACTCGACTTGAACTGATTGCAGGAGGTGTTTGTTTGACGCAGAGGAGGCAAAGGCAGCTGACACGCGGAGACCTCGAAAGGTCAGAGCATAGTTCACGCGGAGGTTTACTGGTCTGTTGACTTGCGCGCACTGGCCCTTCTCATTAAGGAGAGAGACCGAAACAGACAGCACAGCTGTGACATGCATACCACGGAGCTGGACAAGCCATCAGTGCATGTTTTATAGTTGAAGAAGGCTAAATGGGACTATCCTGGGTTTTACAGAATCAGTCAACATAGAGCATATAGAACATATATCAATGAGCAGTGTAGTTTTTTTTAATGCGTGCACATGTGGCTGCTCTGTCCTGCATTTGTTTTCTGGCCGGTTATCAGTTGTCGTCCGAGCTGAGCGCGAGGAGTTTTCGCTTATCTCTGCTCTCAGATAAGAGAGATTGAAGAGGAGCGAGGCCTGAAGGAGAAGGGGTGAGATCGGAGGGGAGGAGGTTGAGCTGAGAGGTCATGTGGGTGACCGCCCGTCCTTCTCTTACTCAGGGAGTCCCTCAGAAGCCCTGTTTATCCCATGATCGTCATTAACTGAGGCGATGTGTGGTGTGTAGTCTTTCTCGCTCATCTATTTATTGTTTATTCTCTCTTTCTCTCACATTGACTCAAGAAAAACAAAACATTAACACATTCAGCGAACCCTCGGCATACAAGTGTTAAAGGAATGGTCGGATCTGATTGACCCTAAGGTTCATGTGCAGACCAGAGAGGCATGTTTCAGCCTCCACTTGTAAACAGAACAACCCTCTCTTCTTCAGTCCTCCTCCTTCATTTCCTCCTTTCATTCCTTCTCTGCCCTCCTGTGCTCCCTCCTTCTTACCTCTCGGTCTCGTTCTCAGCCGGCAGCCTGGTATGTCAGGTATTGGGTAACAGCAGCATGCCTGTGGTCGAGTGCAGGAAGCAGAGCGACTCCAGCTTAGCTGCAGTATGTTCACTATGACTGCGCTGCCGTTTTTTGTACTATGACAGGAACTCGACCAGAGGGATGAGAGCAGCGAAGCGGCACAGGTCACGTCAGGTCAGCCTGGTGCTTGACGTGTGAGTTTCATGGGGATGTCTTTCAAATGTGTTGCGTGTTCTTTCATGATGGTTACTGTACAAAGCCGATCCGCGTTCTGTTCAGGGCAACGCTGAGCGACAAAGTGACCTTCCAGTAGTCAGATAAGGAAGGTTGGATAGAAGCAAACACTTATGCAAAGCGATAGCAAGCTTTTCTTCAGCTTTGACACACAGCACTGATAGTGGCAGCATGGGCATGGTAGCCTTCACATTGAGGACTGGTTAAATAGAAGCTGGACCTGTGGTTATGTTTTGACACTGGGTGTGTGTACAAGTGATCTTGTGACCTCTTTAAGCGATGTCACTGACCACTAGACCTCATGGGGACCAATGTCCCATCATATTGGGGATGTCCTGGTTAGGATTAAGGCCAAGATGTGAACTGGGGGAGGCACATCAATGCTCTCTTACTTTCTCTTTCTCTCTTTTGTGTCCCATAACTCTTCCAGATGTACCATATGATAGAGCTCAAAGCATTCCTAGAAGGAGACACACACACACACCCACACACACACATATGCATAACGTTCACTTTGTGATTTACTGCATGACTGTAGATATCTTATCTCTTCTCTCTCCTCTGGCTTAGTTTCTCTCTCTTTTTTTTCACTTTCAGTCGTGAACCGTTATTGTAAATCTGCTCTGTCCTGTGGTTTTTATTGGTTTGCACTGTACACATCCCTGCCTCGGCCATTAAAGCCCATGATTTATTGTAACTGAGTTTGACCCTCTAACAGTAAAACGCAGGCCTTTCGTGCACAGTCAGTCCAACCAGATCAGATGGAAAAGAAAGGCCACATCTCAGGGGCCTCAGTTGTTCTGAGGGTACGGAGCAGGGACGCGAACTTGTTGCTGGTTTTTCATGCCTTCACACGAACAGCTTTATCAGCCAAAAAGTCATTGTCACTCTGAAAACTTTTTCCAAATGTTTTTTTGGAGATTGTCAGATTGTCATCCCACCGGAGTGGAATGTGTGCTTTACACAGGCGCAAGAAATAAGATCAGTGGAGGCGATCCCAGTGATAAATGATCGTTTTTTATGGAGCAAGTATGGACACAGTTGCTGGCATCAAAGTGTGTGTGTGTGTGTGTGTGTGTGTGTGTCGCAGAGAGATGACCCTCAGTTGTTTGGTACCTGAAACAGAGACACAGCGTCTGCAAAGCACCATGGAGTCAAAACAAGTGCACATGTTGACTGTTAGAACGTAAGAACACTCTTTTGTAGCTGAGCAGGAATGAGATTCAAAGTGCTCTCTCTCTCTCTCTCTTTTTTTTATTTTGAGTGACCCCTCTCGGGTCAAACCTTTCACTCATCTGCAGACACGTATTCAGAAAATCAAATATTAAACAGTCATGTTTTGTGTCTGTAAATTACTGTTTTTGTTTGACTGGAGAATTTTCCAATAATTCTGTCCTGGCTATCTCCCACACACACACAGTCATACCCAGTAGCACTGACTGGGTTGGATCTACCAGTTTGAGGCTTCGTGTGAGGTCATGTCAGTTCTATAATTTAAGGGAACTGCAGCTCAAGGGTTCAAGCAACATTTGCCACTGATCTTTGTCAATAAACGTCCAACTCATGTGATATCTCAGCTCCATTGTGGCGTCAGTTGTGTGTTTGCTCTTAAACAGTCGAGAGTCTGCACTGAGAGAGAGCACGGCCCCTTTAATCCATCCAATTTTTAACAGGGCAGTAAATCGCCTGTCAAGTTTGTTCTTGGCAGGATGTGTTTTTAACAGGTTGGACGTGTAGTTTTTTTTTTTTTGACAGTTGAACCGACATGTTCTTTGTTTTTTCTGTGCGGGACACAATGTCCATGATGCTGGCATGCATCACATCATCAAAGAAATATTTTCCATTCCATTTTTCTGTTTTTATAAAGTCAAACGTTTATTTAAAGTCATCTCATTAGCTCAATCCATCAACTTCCAGTGAAGAGCAGAAAGCAGGTCACTGTTTCCTCACTTCCTCCTCAACATGTGTAACTCTCTCTGGTTTTCGTGCTTTAAATGTGACCGTGACGAGAGCTGGACTTTCCTCCGGTAGAGAGGGTTGCTGTGGTCCCCCCCACATTTTCTCTCTCTGTCTCCTGTGCCATCACTTCCTCTCTCCTCTGTCGTCTGAGGCGGTCGCGGCTGCTGATCGGTTCCCAGGCCCCTGCCGACAGGTCATTTAATGGTCATCAGGGCCGGGCCCTTGATGCTGGACCCCGGGGTTAACGCGGAACGCATCTCTTCCGGGGCTCCGCAGATGACAACAAGCAGCAGACTTCACAGATGCAAACACAAACTCAAACTCATGACAATGCCAGTGACCTCAGAGCCATCCCATTTTATCATTGGCCTTTTTAAAGACATATGTTTCTTATTTCTAGCCTCACACCTTTAGTCTCGATACCACGACACCCTCGTGCCCACCCACGTCCTACAGCGACCCAACCCCCACACGTCCACGCTTCAGTCTAGGTCTGAGGTCTCCTGCCAGTTTATGACCAGTGTCCTGCCTGCTTTATAGCTCTGCAGTCTGGACCAGTTTACCACATTTATAGGTCTGCCCGAGCATTTGTGAGTGTGCAGGTCTAGATGAGCGTGTGTCCTGGTGGCGATGAGTCTCTTATTTATCAAAGACAAGTAGAAATGTGTGTAATTATCTGCTCCGCAAGTCGAAGGCCTGGTTTTCTCTCTCTCTGTCTCCTCTTGTTAAAAATAAAGACGAGGGTTTTCATTTTTTATGTTTCCATTATGCAAAACAGATGCACGGTCCATCATGTGGTCAGACAACGCTGTTTGTTAAGTTGCCTTGACATGTCTATTATACTGTAAGAGGTTGTTTTTCCATAAATACTTGTCATCTTGTGAAGCCGCCTTCTGCGGCTGACGCAGTATGGACTGTCACGTCGTGGCCTCGCCATTTTCAAAGCAGAAGGGGATGAACTGAGGGATGTGCAGCTCTGATTGGGAAAAGAACCATCGTGGAATGGTGCGACCTTGTTCCACGGCTGTGGCGAAGGCGGAGATTTAACGTCGCAGTACGTCTGCCTTTTTTTTTTGTTTTTTATAGTTTAGTGTAACAAGCTGCTGTCTAACACGCTTTGACAGAAATTATTTTACTGCTGAAGCTTTTATTTTTTTCCCTTTTGGCATCTTTGCACGTGTGTGTGTGCGAGAGAGTTCTGTGCGGAGCTGCTGACATGGGACGCAGTCAGTTTAATTAAATCCTGAGCATGCGTGCGTGCACATGCGCCTGTGCCACTTTACCTACTTGTGTGCGTGGCGGTTGTCAGGGGCCAGAGGATGGGGCCCAGTGAAGTGAGGAGAGAGGGCAGAGTAGCCACTTGGCAGCCCATCTAAGAGCCTCATCACTGGGGTTCAGACACAGCCACAGCTGGCCCCTCCACCAACAATCCTGGCTTTTCTTCCCCTCTCAGGAACGCACCACGTCAACTCTAATTCCCTTCTAATGAACTGGCTACTGGAGGTAGCTCGACAGGCAGGTCCAGCAAACTTATTAAAAGCGCACACTAAAGGAAAAAAAAACACTCCTACTTGGTGAAGAGAGTTTATTTCACTTCGGTATATTTGACTGCTCAGCTGGGCAACTGTGCAGCTCGACTCTGAAGCCTGCTGAGGGTCCTTGAACTCAGCGTGACTTCATTCACATTCAGCACGACCCTAAACAGAGATGTGTTTTAGACTTAAAGATCACATATGAAGAACTGCAGGCTCCTCGATGACGCTGGTTCTGGGGCTTTATCTTTCTTTTCAATGCAATTAAGTCTTGACAGCTTTTGTGATTGCATTTTTTTTTTATAAATCCCAGAGTGAAATGAAATTGATTTGAACAGTGAGAGTCCAGGGCAAGTGCCAGGATGTGTTCGATCCCTCTGAGCTGAAGCTGCCCTCGCTCTGACCCTGGGGTTGATCTTCTGCGGTGCTGCTCAGGGAAACGTTTATACACATCGAGATTGCACGAGTGCGAAGGGTTGATTGCTTCGTCCAACTGCTGAGTTTACAGAGGTGACAAAGTTCATCATCTCTGATACACTGTTTGTTTGCAGTTGTAATTTTTGGCTGGATTGTGTTGCTGCAGATTTTGAGAGGATCTCCGCTGCCAAACCATGAGATGGCTGTTTCGTGGATCTTCTCCATGATCTGATATTCTCACTCTCAAAAGTCTCCTTGGAGAAAAAGTCTCTCCGTGTTTCACATATATACTTAACCATCTCCAGGATTTACCATCCTGGAGATGATTTTGTAGGCCCAGTGCTGTTTCATTATGAATCCCCCTGTTAATCACCAGTGGATTATTCCGCACCAGTCCTCCCATTGTTGGAGAGATGTGAACACCCATCGTCCTGCAGCGCAAGTGTGCTTAAAACCATTAGCTGTGTCCAATCTCCTTACACGAGGGTAATAACAGTGAAGCGGGAAGTGGGTTGCATCGGTGCAAACAGTCACAGGAAGATGGCAGGGTCATCAAAAGAGACTCTGGTCACATGAAGCCTCTTGATCAGATAGTGATGATGAAAAGAGCCCAAACAATGAACAGAACACGCGTTTCAATGGTCACACTTTGGAATCAAAGACAGACACAGCTGTTTAGTTACAGCTGCTCAACATACCAGATATTTTACTAATTAATTTTCTGCTTCAACAGATCCATTATAAATCTGTATTCAATTGTAGGGGCCATAATATGAGTCATACATCAGGGGTGCCCACACTTTTTCACACACTTGCTAAAATGACCGGCTCAAAATGCTCTACCTGTCATAAAAATGCAAAACATATTTATTTCTAAATATACTCAGTATTCTTTATATGTACAGTACTCTGTACTCTGTACTGTACTCATTTTTGTCAAATGTATTAAAAGACATGACTTCACCAGGATTGTGAAGTATAACTTCTAAATACCAAATATTCCTGGTTTAAACTTCACCAAATAAGACCTTGTACGTATGTCGAGTGTGGGAATGATTGACCTCATGTTTTATCAGTACCACTGTGCACTCTCACTCTTGACTTGAGATCTGCAACAACAGCCCTCTGTTTTCTTTTGCTGTGACCCAGTGTGATAATTTAAACATTAGTATAAGGCCAAAGCTTCAGACTGAGGTCAGGCGTCCCCTCTGGCCAGCGGGCCAGCACAGGCCGGCTGGTACAGCTGGACGAGCCTCAGGCTGCCGAGGCTGATAAAGAGGAGCTCACCCTGGGCGATATAACAACAGCTCCCTCACTCCCACCGACTGGGACGACAACCAGGGCACTGATAAACAAGGGAGAAGGGGAGTGAAGTGAAAATAGAATGAGACGTTAATAAAGCTGAAGTCGCACAAGACTGATTTCAGTGTATCAGGATTTCTTCTCTGGTCAAATCTGAACATCACTGAGACCAGACTCAGACCTGGACCTCACCCAGTAGTCCCATTAAAGCCTCCAGATCCAGTTCACCACCAAACTTTATGAGGTCTTCCCTGACCCACACGCCATCGTTCCTCCAGGTTCTGTGGTACTCCTTCGGGAGGTTTTGCCAAATCCTACTCACAACAAACACAAGCACATTCGCTAAATGCACCTTCTGTCTTTCTTTTCTACTTTGTGAGCAGCTCCGACCTGAAGACATGAGCTCATACCAGAGAGAAAAGTCCCTCTGACCGATACTGATCTGGTCCTACAGCTGCTGTGGCTCAACTCAGAACCTTATACCTCCGCAGGCTGCTTTCATTAACTCCACCTATACACTCCATCTACACCACTGTGCCTGACTGATGCTGTCACTGGGTCTGGATGCGCCCACATGTGCTCATACATGTGGGCAGCTTTTATATTTTTAGGGATATTTTCATGTGTGTGTACCTAACACACACACACACACACAACTGTATTTGTCTGTCATCCACATATTAATTCGTCTTGCCCTCCATAATAAGTCAGTCGTCCCCCTATCTCCTACATTATCAAACCACAACACATTCTCATAATCATAACACACGTGGACGGACTCGGATCCACGCACACGTGCACGCTGGAGTAATATTGCCCACCATATCTGCGCTTGCTGAAGGCTGCTGTCATTGGCAGGGGGTCATTTTATGATGTGTGTGTGAGGGAGAGAGCGGTGTGAGGCGATGGCAGACGAGGCAGGACGTGAGCTCGCTGCAGGTTTCAGATTGGTCTGAACTCCTATGAGGGCCGAGGGCCAGTAACAGTCTGAAGACAGGGGGATTTTTTTTCAGGGATCTGTTCTGTTACTCAGGTTCCCAGCTGATAGTGTCCATGTCTTCCCTTCTTTAATATTCCGCTCACTTCAGTTCAAGACCTTTTCACGGCTACACGCAACCCACCTGTGGTTAACCCTCTACTCGCACGCCCCTGAAATGAGCTTATATCTGGATTACACTCGGTCACACACACAAACGTCTGTTTACAGCCTCTTTCATTCATAATCACACCATGTGATCCAGATCTTCACAATAAGCTCAGTCCCAAACTTGGCATAACTCTTTTCCGGAATGAACACATCATCAAGCTCCATATGAACCCGTTTGTATTTGCTCTTACATCTCTGTGCTTAAAAATATGCGCTCGCATGCACGTATGTGTGTTTCTGTGTGGGAAAGTGGGCTGGTGGTGAGGTGGAGCATGAAAGCCATAGTAAACAGAGGCTTTTATCAGTGATAAAACTCCGCTCCTATTATGTGGCTGTTTGACTTGTTGCACGTTTACTGTGAGAAAAGCAGAGATAAGGCGTCAGAGAAATCATTGGGACCGGAGGCACAAAGAGAGCGTGGGGTGCGAGGTGGTAGTACTGTTAAGTCGGAAAGAGGAGGGAAGACGGGCGGCGGGTGGAGGTGTTTAGGGACTCCCTGTGGACTGACTCCGACATGGGAACATGCAGCCGCCCCCTCGCTGACTTCACAGGCCTGTGGTAGGGGGGGGAACAAGGAGGGATGCTGAAGGGAAGAGGAGACGGGTTTCAGAGATCCTGAAATTAAGTGCGGAATTGGGTTAGGGAGCACATTCTCCTATTCCTGTTCATTATTTAAGGTTAAACTAAAGAACCCACACACTGATTTTGGTGTAGTTATTCTTATTCATTACCTCACAATTTATTTTTATCATTATTTTTATTCATTTCTGCCTGGCAGAGTAGTTTATGAAAATAGTTGTACCCTGTCTCTTACTGCAAAATGGCCAAGAACAAATCTTAACAAAAGTCAAATACAAAATGATCTCTGTCTTTTAAAAAGTACAAGTGCTCTGAATAAAGAATTTGAGCCATAATAACCTCAAACTTGTGGCAGACATTTTTTAGGTAATCCTAAATTTTGTGTTGGTTTTTGTTGAAATGTGAAAAGGTCTGTCACGTGCTCGCTGCAAACCCTCGCCTGTCATCATGAGCCGTCACTTAAGATACCCAAACTTAGTCTGTCATTATACTGTCATTATCCTGTCACACTCGGTACATTACATCACTCCTCGGCCATTCCTGGGCGATGTGGTGGCAGCCGAGTGGCGCTTGCTCAAGTTAATCACGTAAACTGTATTTCCACTCTGCGTATCTCTGGGCCTGTGATGTGAAGTGGACAGATCGGCCCTCTCCCCTGTCCCGGCCCCCCGGGAATAAAACAGCTCAGTGAGTCCCAGTAGGGAAGAAAGGACAGAAAGGAGGGGCAGTGTGAGAGGATGAATACGGTGAATGCATGAGATTGTGCTTCTCCAAACTATTCCATCCATGTAGTTGATGACTTGATTTGTCAGGTCTCAGTGCACACTTGCAGAGTTAAAGTTCATTCATGAAGTATCCACAGTGGATCCTATTTAACATCACGTTCAAGGTGAATTAGTCGTTTTCTGATTATTGTTATTTTATTGTCCCTGTGTTAAAAGAAGACCTAAGACCACTGTTGTCCTAAAACTGAGACAACTGCTCCATCTGATGGCGTGTTTGTGAAACTTCAACCTATAGACTGCGACAAACTGTATTTGATTCGTTGTGTACCGGAGAGTGGACAGTGTGCTGCTGAATATAGTTTCAATGTCTCCTTCTCCCTCTCTTGTCTTTTTGCTCTCAGGACACTGATCCCGCTGTTTGATGAAGACACTGGTTTGCTCATAGTGGCCGGACTGGTAAGATTTTTGATGAGTTCAGTCAGGTGATATACTTTTGTATATTTATGCCTGGAGGTTTTCGTGCTAATAATAATTAGTCATTTTTATAGTTTTAATTGAAAGAACATTATTGTTGGTGTCTGATTTAGTGTCTCTCTCTGTCTCAGGGAGACACGGTGATCGATTGCTTCGAGGTCTCTTCCTCTGAGCCGCTCCTCTCTCCAGGTAAGAGCCGGTCATCTGTGATCTGTCCGCTCTGGACTAGAGTTACTCATCCTCTCTGTCCCTGCAGTGAGCCACTGTCTCGTGGATAACTCAACACGAGGCGTTGCCATGGTTCCCAAGCTGTCATTGGATGCGATGTCCTGCGAAGTGATGCGTGTGCTGCAGCTGACGGACGGCTGCGTTGTGCCAGTCAGCTATCACGTCCCTCGCAAGGTGAGCACTGGCACGTGGAAGTCACGACCTGCCCTGTGCGTGCATGCTCCTGCTCGTGGAGGCTCATTTGCATTCCGTGTGTTTCTGTGTTGCTCCCCAGCACTCAGGCCAGGAGTTTCATGACGATCTTTTCCCAGACACGGCGGGTGGGACTCCTGCCATGTCTGCAGAGGAGTGGTGGCAGGGAGGGAACAAGCAGGTAAAGGTTCCGTCTGCCCATAACGAGCCGACCCGGCCTCGCGGGGACGCCTCCAACGCAGAGTTCTGTCTGTCCTCAGGTGGAGAAAGTCAGCGTCCACCCGGACCGACAGCCCAAACCAAAGGCTCCAACGGCAAAACAGACGCCTGCAAAGAAGGAGGTGGCCGGTGTGGGGAGCAAAGAGGTGACAGTATTTTTGTAGAATGGTTTTGCAACAAGTCTCGATTTCACCGTCACGGTGCTGTTGTTGTGGTACAAACGTGACACTGAACTGCTCCTCAGGATCCAGCTCATGGCTGCTCCACCTCCAGCAGTCCCCTGAGTACTCCCAGCAGCAGCGCTGTCCCCTCCCGCTCGCCCTCCTCCACCTCCGGCCTCTCCTCTGGCTTCCTCCCCAGCCCCAGTCCCAGCCAGAGCGCCAAGGCCATCCAGAACATGCTGGGTATGGACTCTTACATGTCTGACCTCAAGGAAAGATTCAAATGGGGAAACAGCCTGTGCAGTTTACAAAAAAGAAATCCAAGATTTATTCATATTCTGTTGGCGTCACGCATCATGTGAATTGATGGATGTTAGAGATATTTATTAAAGGGGTGTTTGTTTAGTTTTAAATCCATTAATGTTGAAAACGACCTCTCGTCCAGGGCCCTCCTCCAAGTTCCGCCACATCCAGGGTGCAGTGATGCACCGGGACACGCACATCACGAACATACGTGGTCTCAACCTGACCACACCAGGGGAGTGTGACGGCTTCTGTGTAAACCGCCAGCGCCTGGCAGTGCCCCTCGCCATCTCCGGAGGCCAGATCGCCATATTTGAGGTACAGCAGCAGATGGAACTTCAATATAAGAAGCATTCATCAAAGATAATGTGATTGCTCGGCATTTTCGGAGACGGTTTTGGAAAGATGTCCTGTGATGTGGTTGTGCTCCTCTCCTCAGCGGGCGCAGCCAGGCAGGCAGCCAGACACGGCCGTGCCCACTATCCAGAACTCTGCGAATGTGGCCGACCTCTGTTGGGACCCCTTCGACACACACAGGCTTGTTGTAGGTGGGTACAACTTTTATATTTAGAAGCAAATACAAACCATTTCCTGTGATCGTAAATCTGCCTCTGGCTGTGACAGCTGGTGAGGATGCCAAGATCCGGGTGTGGCAGGTACCAGAGGGAGGACTGAAGGAGACACTGACTGAGCCTGAGCTCATCTTGCAAGGTAGGACCAGACACACCCTTGTCTCTTTCTACACCAGACTGCAGCAACAAATCTCCATCAGACTTTAATGAAAGGATGAACTGACTGAGCTGATGTGACCCCTCATAGGCCACACAGAGAAGATTTACTCCATCAAGTGTCACCCTCTGGCCAGTGGAGTCCTGGTGTCGTCATCTTACGATCTCACCGTCAGACTGTGGAACCTGGAGAGTGGAGACGAGGTCAAAATCCTCACTGGACACCGGGATCAGGTGGGTGACCATGGCAATGCTGCTGATGCTTTGGTCAAAGTCATTTTGCCAAGATGAAAGAAAGGGTGTGATTGTGTTTGCAAAGCAATTCTTCAGTCTGTTTTTTTTCTGTCTCAGGTTTTCAGCATGGCGTGGAGCCCAGACGGCAAGCTCCTGGCCACAGTGTGTAAAGATGGGAAAGTTCGTATCTATGACCCTCGCAAGTCCACCACACCTGTGCAGGTACGTACTGCAGAAACATGGTGGCACGTCGCCGCAGGAAATAAATACATCGATTTTTGTTTGGTTTGTATTTAGAAAACGCATGAATCAACCACAGCTGTAGTCTGAAGCTTTAAGCAGCAACAGCAACTAATAAAACTCAGATCAATATTGATGAAGTAACTGTCTCCACCAGCTATGACTTCATTCAGAGCTTGTTAAGAGTCATATTATCTGGTGGAAAAACAATTGCAAAAGCAATAAAACTGTGTGAGTTTTTAAAGTGATTAGACTAACTCCACTTCAAAGGCATTACTCATTCAGGGGAGCTGCACTCAAATGTCACTTAACTGCTTTGATTCAAGTCTTCTTCCTTTTTTGTTCACTCTTCTCCCCCAATCACATTTTTTAAATCTGTTGGCAGGAAGGCCCTGGTCCTGACGGCCCCCGGGGGGCTCGTATACTGTGGGTGTGTGGGGGCAAGTACCTGCTGGTGTCAGGATTTGACAGGTACGTGATGTTCATATGAATTTTTTTTTTTGTGGCATAAAAGTATGTTTTTCTAGAGCAGCACGAGAGCTTAGCGCTGATCCCTGTCGTCCTTCACCTCCAGTCGCAGTGAGAGACAACTCTACCTGTACTCCGCTGACTCCCTGTCCTCCGGAACCATAGCCAAGGCTACAGTGGACACCTCCCCCTCCACACTCATCCCTTTCTATGACCCCGACAACAGCGTGGTCATCCTCACTGGAAAAGTAAATGAAAATAAAACAGTCAAAGTGTCTTTGCAGAATTTAATTTGTTGTAATATGTTTTTTATTTTGTTTTCCAGGGGGACACTCGAGCGCACATTTACGAGATCGTCACTGAAGAGCCGTACTTTATGGAATGCAGCAGTTTCATGTCTCCTGAGCCAATGAAGGTACCGAGCTTTAGATTATTAATCGACGTAACACCAAAAAAAAAAAAACCTGGTGGAAGGAAAGAACCCATCGGAACCTGAGAATTTAAACGTACTTCTGTATATATGGACAGCCACAGTTAAATAGGCGATCCTCCGTTTGTGATGATGTATGTGGTCTCCGTCACTTTCCTGCTTCCTGTCCACAGGGTTTGGCCTTCCTCCCAAAGACCGAGTGCAATGTGCGTGAGGTGGAGGTAGCTGTAGGTCTGATGCTCACCAAGACGGCTGTAGAGCCCGTCGCCTTCAAAGTGCCACGGGTCAAGGTGAGCCAACTGTAGACTCTAGGCAGCACAGTTGTCCTCTAGGCCATAGAGGACATATTGGAATACTGCAATGCGGATAAAGTTCACTTGTTCTTTGCCTTAATAATGTCCTTCTCCGTGTGTCCCCTGTGGGTCTACAGAAAGAGTTTTTCCAGGATGATGTGTTCCCCGACACGGCAGAATTATGGAAACCAGCCGTGACCGCCTCCGCCTGGCTGTCCGGCTCCAACGGCCAACACAAGAAGATCAGCCTGAAGCCCAAAGACATGACACCAGGTGAGGACTCAGAGCAGAGCGTCATGAAGACACTCGCCTCTTCAGTTCCTCTCATGCAATACTTTCTTTCTCCCAGTGAGCGAAGCCCCCAAAGAGGCTCCGGTCAGGAAATACATGCCCTCGTCTTTTTACCTGGAGGAGAAGACAGATGAACAGAAAAAAGATGAGGTGAGGACAAACAAATTAAACACTGTTGTTGTGTTTCTACTGTCGGTGCTGTGCTAGCTGTAAATCTACCATTTTAGTCAGTCGTGTTTTTCATATTAATCAACTCCTGTGTAACTCAGCTGCTCAGTGCCATGGTGGCCAAGTTGGGGAACATGGACGATCCGTTGCCACAGGAGTCGTTCGAGGGGGTCGACGACGACGAGTGGGTAAGTGAACAACATGGAAAAGACGAGTTATTCGTGACTGATTTAAAGTGTAGCGTTGCCTTTATGAATGATAAAGATGGACTGTGAAATCAAGCTGTAGATTTTGCTGCAACTGGAAATAATATTGAAACACTAATGGGATATTTTTCATGATGTAAAATTACAGAACAACAGGATCAAAACAATGACGCGCCATAGAATATATTTATTTAACTAAATCATTCAAAAATATGAAGGGTTTACTGTGAAGTCAGTGGGAATGACTCATCCTCCTGTGACCTCTCTGCCATTCAGGATGACTAAAGGGGACGTTGTCTCTCTTTGGCTCTGTCATGGTGCCAACAATCAGCGTGGAGGGACCAGTCTTGTGTAACAGTGCCAGCCAGAATGCCTCAGTCTACCGCACAAATAAAAAATACTGCACAATGTGAACAAATCTTCAGACAAGTCGACCAATAGAGCATCTACTGATAGGACATCACAATATCCGTTCATGTTTGAAATCATATCAAACTCAATGAAATGTGATATGACAATAACTGATCATTATTAGGTATTTAAACAAATCACTCTGGGATGAATTTGATTCATAATGGCTTTCCAATGTTTATGTAAACTGCAAAAATGTGTGTGTGTCACGCTGTTGGGATATTTAGGAGGAAGAAAATATGTTGTGTTGTTTTATCGTGGATTCATCTGTGCATGGAAGTCATGTGTCAGAAACGCTCATATTACTGGTCAATGCAAGGTAACTTCAGAGCAATAAAACTTCTGCTTTCTGCCACACTGGTAAACTCTCAGTCAATGAAAACCATAGACTGTAAATAAAGATGGACGACGTGTCTCAAGTTCCTTCCACGATTAATCAAATGAAGCCAAAATGAGCCACGTATTAACACCCATAGGAGGTCTGGACCTATAGCAGCTGGCCACCAGGTGGCGATCAAGTCATTTTGGCTTCATATCGTCCATCTTCATTTACAGACTACAAACAATGTTATTAAAATAACTGATTGAATAAGTATTTTACTCTAGTTCCTTTTTTATGCCTGTGTTAGGTGGCCATGTTTTAAGTATAACACATTCTGATTTAAATAACAATGGTGCCCTTTTGTGTCAGGACACATCCGCATGCTCGTTGTGTACAACCTTGTGAATTTTGTGGATGTTTGCCTCAGGTGGCACAATTAAAGACTAGTCTAGTCACAATGAAAGAAAATAGTATGTTGCTTATAAAATGAATAATACTATGTGAGTGTTACAAAACACATTGTCTTCCTGTTCGTTCAGGTAACACACAAGCACACTCTTACTGTAACACATTCATGCCTTCAACAGCAAAACACAGGGAACACAACAGGGTCACCAGTGCTCATGTTTGACCATGAACTGGAGTTTCTACATTCACGTTCACTTCTCCATGTAAGCCAATATTAATATTAATATGTGTTTCTGTATTTGTGCCAGTGAGAATTGAATGTTTTTGCCATCCAGACAAAGTCTTATGTATAAGGGTTAAGGGTCAAATGAAACGTTTGAACACATAGAAGCCAAAACACCTTGGAGTTTTTAAACAATCTTTGGATTTTTTGTTTTTCAGACTGTTCAGAGGAAATTCCTCTTGAAATTAGCTAATTTTTCTTATCTTAGTGGTTAGTAATCATGGTGTTGCTTAGACAATGACAGTACAGTATTCATAACATACAGCCATAACAGCCATAGTGTTATTTCTAACATGGTTAACAGCAGTATCGTAAATAATCCATGCAGAGTTTGTTTACGATGTGTAACCTGACCAGTTGAGCCATGCATGATCGTGCACATCTTGTAGTACACTGCAGGTGTTGTCAGTGCTTGTGCAGCGTAAACTGTCTGTGCTTATGATACTTGGGTTGGATTGACTCTCCTTCCATTGTGTTTCAAAAGATCTTCCTTTTTATACAGTGTGTGAAGGTGTGTTGTTTTTTTGTATCACTTGATTAAAGGTTTGTCGATTTTTTTTTTTGTCTTTCAATAAACACTTTTTGCAATCATTGTCACTTGTCTCCACGAGAGTGGGTTTCTTTGGCAGTTACAGTCACTAGACAAATAATATTTGCAGATGCTGTTTCCTTAACAGAGGTTGAACGCTCGCTCCACCGCTGCAGTTTGACTTCCCTGCCGGCGGGTGGCAGTGTCGCAAACACCACCGACCACCAGGGTCCGACTTGAATCCTGTGTTATTGGCGTTTCTTTGAACTTTGACCCTTAACTAACCTTCAACGGTGTACATGTGAGGAACACGGGAGCCCTCACACCGTCTCTGGACACTTCATCACTGGGAAGTAATGGTGAGAAAACATTTCGTTGTTGTCGCAGAAAGCTTCCGGTGGCGGAGGAGCAGAGGCGCAGGTTAGCATTAGCCAGCCGCTGTGCGTCATGGTCACGGTGTAATTTGTCATCGTTGTCCCACCAGGAGGCTGCCTCCTCTCACCCGAGTGCATGAAATAATCGAAGAATCGGAGAAACACTGTCGCTATGTTGAAAACATGAGTGAAGGTGCCATTGCACTAAGACCTACAATGACATCCAGGTGACAGATGTTTGCATTAAACTGTCACATCAGCATCACTATTGAGTTTAAAGACTGATTCCTGCTCTTGGGAGAAGGTTTTCATCGTCCATGAGAGCAGGGAATAAGTTATTAACGCCTTATTTCATGAATCTTGAGCAGATCAGTGACGTGTCATGTTACGTAATGCTATTTATTTTAAATGACATTGTTATTATTATGATTGATGTACTTTTCCCAGTCTTAAAGGTTCAGTTTGTAGTTTAGTAATTTACTGACTTCCAGTGGTGAAGATGTGTGTCTACCCCCTGTAGCGTCTCTTCACATGTGTGGTTTCTGTGATCACCGATAATGAGATCTGCTCTCTTCTTGATTTTTATTATTTTCAGGCCAGATATCTTGCACAGATCATCGTGATGGGGGCACAGGTGGTGGGACGTGCGTTTGCCCGTGCGTTACAACAAGAATACGCAGGTATGATCATGACATGTCAATATCCTAAAGTTGGCATGTGCATACAAATTCATTACATCCATACCAGAACTACTTCTGGAAATCTATGAGATAATATCCATGCATTTACCATGATCCTTGATGTCTGACAATATTTCTGTTGCTTCTGGGTTTTCCCTCTCAGCGAGTCAGGCAGCAGCGCGGGCCAGAGGCCGTGCAGGTCAGCAGTCGGCCGCCGCTACTAGCATCACCGGGATGAGTCTGCAGGAGGCGCAGCAAATCCTCAACATCTCCACTCTCAACCCTGAGGAGATTCAAAAGGTGAACACGTTCTCATCTTCTCAAAATGTTGGCAAGGTTTTGCATCTGCTTTGGTTACCAGTTTGTGTCTGTCAGCCACTGATGTGACCTCTGCAGACTGCTCTGGGGATTAACTTCACCTTATTTACATTTTGATGAACAAAACTTTGTTTGTGGTGATGGATAAAAATGACCTCGTCAACACTAACACTAACATGTTTTGTTCTTCCAGAACTATGAGCATCTTTTTAAAGTCAACGACAAGGCAGTGGGCGGCTCATTTTATATACAATCAAAAGTAAGTATAATTTATCTACGATGATTTTACACAGCTCAGTCTGTTGTTTAAGTAGCTGCTTTCAGACGTCCTGGGCTTTTAACACATGACACATTCAAAAATAATCAAGTAAAACAAAATGAAAATCATGATCTAACAGTGTTGATGTGCTGTAAACAAAAATATATAATCCTACAGAGGGCAATAAATGTTAGCTCTGCCGGCTGCTGTGTGGCCTGTGTGTCTGAGCCGAGAATTTCCTCAATGTGTGAATGTGCAAAACACGGGATAAAGTCCGGTCATAATTCTCCACAGTTCATGTCTGAAAATATCTTGCGTTGTTCTCGCAATGATTTTTTAAAAGCCTGACAGAGTGAAGGTTTATTAATGCTGTATGTTATTTGATTCTCTAGAGGAGATTAGTATTACAATGTTTATGGACCACAAAAGTATAAAAATAAAAAAACAAAACAAAGCAGCAGAGCATAAATCTTCAAACTCCAGCTCCTGTCTCCATCAGAAGTTCCCTGGTCATTTTGCCGCCTGCACCATCTGTCCTCACTGTTTCCTTCTCTCCCTCAGCCCATGTGACCAAACTATGATCTGAAATTAAATGTTGGCACAATCTCAGTGAGTTTTCTGAATTTGACCGACTGCTGAGGCAAAACCTCTTTCCTCTTGAAAATGTAGATTTGATGTAGTCTACAGATGATAACCATAATTATTAGATTCCAAACATATATGAATTAATTTTTCTAATGGCTATCTCCCTTCTCCTCACTGGGTTTTCACACTCACAAAGTGTTTATTGAGGCATCTGGTCACTTGTTCTGCTCATGACATCCAAATTATGCCCAGCTCTCTTTCTGCCTTTGTGTCCGTGTTAAATCTCAAATTCTGACTCATGTGACTCCCAGTGTGAAGGAGAATTCCACTCTTTGAAGTGAGACGGGATAGAAATGAATTTGTCACTATTTTTATCTCCCACCAGCTTCTCTGTGCACATGGTGTAATTTTTTATTTTATTTTTTTGCTTATTTGCTTCCCTTTTCTCTCTGTGGTTATTATTTTGGGATGTATTTGTTTCTGTCCAGGTGGTGCGGGCTAAAGAGCGTCTAGAAGAAGAGCTGAGTATTCAGTCAGAAAAACAAAAGCCACAGTCACAGCAAAATACGGAAACATGAAGTATGAAATGGTGTACGCCCTGTCTCTCCTCCCCCTGTCCTCTGTAAATTATGACCCAATAAAAAAACGCCCTTTTCTCTAGTCTGGACTCAGTGTCAGCTTTTTGGCAGATAATGACATTTTAAGGCAGAGGAAGTTCAAACAGTAGTAGGGCTATTGTTCTGTTTATAGTTGAATGGAAGTGTTGTGGTTTGAAATGATCAAAGCCACATTTCTGATTCATTGATGTCAGTTTTAAGCTACTGTTGTTTAGCTGTTACACACCATAGTGACTGAAAATGCAGTGAATATTCATCCGAGCGACTGGATTACCCAACCATTTCTTTATCTGGCTCCGAAATGAAAACACAAATTGTATCAAATGCAACTTTATTAAACATTTTCCTCTTTTCATTGACATTATTATCAATATCGTAATAAAATTCCTCTAAAACAGGAGAACACCGCTATGTTGTACCAATTGGAGACTTTTTACAACTCTAAAATTCTGCATGTTCAACCACAGAACATGATGCCAGGAAAAAATATATTTTCATTTCATCTTTTTTTCGCTCTCCATATAGAGTATAACTTCTATTTTTTTTTTTTTACCTATAATAAAAAGGCACTTGGAAAATTTCAAATACTGACATAATATCTCACAGATGTGCAAAAAAACATAACTTGGAACAAACAGGCCTTGCGTGGCCTTAGTTTTATCATTAACCCTTTGTGCAACACTGTGGCACTTCTGTCAATGGCACCCCTTTTAAAATGACAGCTAAACATTTCTGTGCCCTTGATTCAGTTCCATTCTCATAGCATTAGGAAAGGGTTACTTTTTAAAATCTCCAGGAGCATGTACCGCTTTATAAAAAACAAAGACTTAAAATTCAGACATGGGGATTTTTGCAATTATTCTTGGTTTTTCCAATCAGACTGATAAAATCACGCTCTGCAGCAAGAAGGTTACGGGGGGTGCAAAAGTGCAGTTTGTTACAGACTGAGCTCAAAGGGTTAATGGATCGTACAGCTTATTTAATATGGAAAAGTTGTGGACCCACAGGAGGATCCGTGTCGTTATAATTCAGCGTTCTGCTGCCGTGCTGAGTCCCTGTCCTTGGCTTCCACCAACACAGGAGGAGGAGGAGGAAGAGGAGGAGAGGCTCATCTGTGGGTTTCACTGTTGCCACGGAAACCTGTCTAGCCTACTTAACACCTGTTTTTGATGACATCACATGCCAGGATTGTCCACTCACGACGAGAGATTCACTTCAATACCCAGACTGATCCCAGAGACAGGCTGTTGAGGTGTGTGTGTGTGTGTTGGGGGGGGTGCATCTGAGATAATGATGACTAAGAATTATTGATACCAGAAGCTCAGGTATGCAGTTCATCTCTGTGGCCAACGCTTGCTGACCTGCGGGCAGCCGGATGCAGAGCTCACCCTCAGGCGGGGGACGATTATATTTGCTTTTGTTTACTGTGAGTGCAGCTTGTTAGTTTGCCTGGAATGCATCTCTGGAAAAAAAAAAAAAAAGCGTTTGTGGCCGGGAGGTGGGGGAGCTGAGCCTTTTGGGTTTAATCTATAAAAAAAAGAAAACACCCGGAGGGCAGACAGAGTTCAGTGGCCTACTTTCTGCAGGCTGGTATGCCTGTGAGTGGCTGCCACATTGGACAGAGCACAGCCAGTGACTTCAGAGCCGAGAGGGCCGTTTGCTGGGTAGGTGGCCAGATGGAGGGCGGCTGCTCGGCGCAACTCGCCTCTGCCTCTTTTCCTCCGCTGGCACACGGCCTCTCTCTCTCTCCCCCCATCCCCTGTCCATTCATTTATTCATTCAGCCAATCCTTTCCCTCTTTGCTCGCAGCTCTCTCACAGCGGCGCCCGCCATTTCACAGATGCATTCACTCTGTGTGCAACAGTGGCAAGTCAAGAGTTTGGTGTCTGAAATATTTGATGCCCATGTCCCATCAGGAGCATCGTGATTGTCATGGAGGAGTTTGAGGTCATTGGGTTCACTGTGTTTACCTCCCTGGGACGGTGGTTTCCATCCTTTTAGAGCTTGTGACCCTTTAATCCAAAACAGTCTAATCTGAGAGTGTGACCCACAATCACAGTTTGTGGCCTGAATTCACACTTTGTTGACATGGTTTGATTGATAATTTAAGGAAAACTGAGTCTTTGTCTATGAGCTCCCAGGTTGGGAAGCACCGACCTGGAAGCCCACATCTCTCCCTCTCTCCTCTTCATCTCCTAAAAAGACTCGCCCTCGGCAGCAGATTGCAGAGCAGCCGTCGCAGAACACAATAAGCAACTTCAACATCAGAAAAATGTCTCGTCTGAAAAACAGCAAAACCAAAAAAAAAAAAAAAAAAAAATCACGAGAAAAATATAAAACAGCATTAACTAGTGTCTAATGATGGAAAAGTATGACTGCCGACATGTGGGGCGAGGAGGAGTGAGTGATTCAGTCTCTTGAGGGAATGTTCCTTGTGTTGACCCTCTCCTGCTCCGCTTACCTCTCCTCTGTGGAGACAACAGTCAGCATTGTACAAGCATTAGCACTGAGCGACAACAAGCCCGGAGGGACCCCACAGCAAAACTGACCCATGCAGAAAAATAAAAACAAGAGCAAAGTAGCTTTGAAAGAACCATGACTTCGCAGTAACACTTTTTAAAAACATGTAAGGAATATAGTTTGTGGTAAGTGCATGTTGCCTGCTGAATCGAACCGAGAGAAAACTTTTCTCTGAAGTCAAATTAGTCTCTTTTTTTTTTTTTTTGGACAGAGTAAAATGAGGCAGTTTGCAATAGTGTGGCTTCCCTAGTCAGTCCAGCTGTTTGTGGCATGGAGTGCATCACGCCCCCCTCTGTGGCACAATATGCACATCCCACTTTACCCTCTCCTGGTATTTTTGGCACCGTGCGAGAGTTGTTGAACTTGGGACAAAACCTCTGCCGTCAGGGCTAAGTTGGACTCGGATTTGGACTGCCTGCTTTTCACAGCTGGTTTTGGGTCGGGTCACTTTTTGAAAAACACAAGACACTAGTGTCTATTACCACAGTGGCCCTTTCATGCACAGACTGGCTGTGTCGGCTGAATTACGGGAAAGCATCTGGACAATCCAGGAGCAAAACAGGTTCTGTAAACGGTGAGCGGGAGGCTGTGTATCGCGTTCAACCAGAGGGGGGAGCCAGATGCACCAGCTCTTGGATTTGTGTAGGAGGAGAAATTGGTGATTGCTAGGTGATGTAACACCATTTGTCTGCGTTAAGTCCTCAGATCGCTCTGTGTCTTAAAAAGTAAAAGCCCCTAGTCGACCAGCCTGGCACGAACTCTGGTGGACTAGGCTGGTCCAATGTCAGTCTCCCTCCCCGAGCTGGGGACAGATTGTCAAAAGGTGCTCTCCCCCAGTTTGTGTTACCCCGGGGGGAGGCTGAGAAGTTAGCAGCAGTTTTGAGGTTTCAATACTATAACCAGCTGACGCTATTTAAGTGCTTTGTTGAAACGAACTGTCTCGGAGCTGAAGCGGTAGCCGTCTCCTGCGTGAATTCCAAAACAGTTTTGAGTTCACTTGCTTTGGCGTGGCAAGCTTGTCTGAATCGTATTAATCACAGCGGCCTGTGAAAAATAGGTCATAACTTTCAAAAATCATCTTCCTTTTATGTGAAACTTTGCCCAACTGTGAGTGCGTCATTCAGTTTCATGGTGTATCTATTCCACTTCTGAGCTGGAGGCACACTGTCAATGAAGTACAGTCATATAAATACTTGAGAATGCATCAGGGCTTTTGTAAGAACACAGAGCACTAAGACACTAAGCACTAAGTTCATGGTCCCTGTCGTCAGAACCAGCAAACAGGAATGAGTAGAGTATAAAACAAGCAACAAGGAGCCAAACCATACATATTCCTGAAAAGAGTTCTTTTGCCCCTTGGTTTCCCAACGCTAAAAGAGGCTTGCGTTGTATTGATGATTCTCGTGAGGTGTAGTGTTATCTCTCGTTTTCTTGATTGAACTTTTGAAAGGTTACATCGACGTTTTTGTCCATTTCCACACACACACGCTCTAAAATGCATTGCCTGGATTTGATTGTGCGAGTCATTCCCCTTTGACCGCCTGTACCCTCATAATGGCTTCACCCTCCCATCCCAACCCCCTGAGCTCTTCTGGAATGTGCGTGTGAGTGTGTGTCAGTTGACCACAGCTGGCTTGAGCACCACGGTGCCTGGAGGGATGACCACCCAGGACAGCGGATCGTGAGACCCTCCTGTGGAGAGGTTCAGGACGCCTCCAGTCACCACGTTGTCTGCCTCCTCCCCCTGGCTCTTCTTGACCTGCTGACTCTGGGCCCTCCGCTCAGACGCAGCCCCCAGCATGGGCACCATTGGCAGGCCCAGGGCCGAGGAGGAGAATGCCGTGGAGATCAGGGGGGACTTTGCCAATCCCAGCGGTGAGCCGTTGAAGGACAGGATGGAGGTGCCTCCGAGGCTGCCCGGAGGCGAGCTGGGGCAACCCAGTGAGCTGAGATCCAGGGGCCGAGGACTGAGGGGAGACAGGGGCACCGTTCCACTCAGGCCCTGCAGAGTGTGGCCTCCCAGAAGAGCAGCCGCCGCCCCTGGGATGATGATGTGGGCTCCGCTAACGTAGGACAGCTCTGAATCTTTACCCCCTCCACCCCCGAGCCCTCCACTGGGACACCCCTTAAGCAGGGAGCCCACCCCACCCAAGGAGCCCTGCTCCTGAGCCACAAAGTGACCATGGGCTTTGATGTGCTTGCGGAGAGAGCTGGGATCTGTGTAGCGCTTCAGGCAGCCCACCATCTTGCAGTAGTAAGGCTTGTCCACGTAGTGTGTGCGCGTGTGTTTGAAGCGATCGCTGGAGTTGGAGTAACGCTTGTTGCAACCCTCATAAGGACAAATGTAGGGCTTCTCACCTGGAGGGGAGAAAAGATTCCATCGTGTTACCCGTTATTCATTTAGATCCTGATTTTTAAAGCCATGCATTGCAGATCTCTGCCTCCACTCACCTGTGTGGGAGCGATTGTGTATCTTGAGGTTCTCCAGACGTGAGAAGCTCTTGTTGCAGGTGGGACAGCGGTGGGGTTTCTCGTTGGTGTGAGTGCGGATGTGGATGAGCATCTTGTACCTGCAACCACACAAAAATAAATTCATCACGTCATCTTCCTCTAGAATCGAACCCTCAGCTGCGTACTCCCTCAGCTGGGGGATGTTCCTCACCGGGCATTGAACCCCCTGCCTTTGCGAGCACAGCCCTCCCAGTGGCAGCAGTACCCAGAATCCTTCTCAGGCTTGACATGGAAGTCATTGACATGGTCCACCAGGTCTTGTAGGGAGTCAAAGAGCAGATGGCACTAGAGGGGAGGATATCAGTCATCATTTTTAAATTATTAGTAATGATTGAGATGTTTGAATCCAGTCCTAGTTTGCTTTGATCCCTTTTACCTTCCTCCAGTGGCAGGCCAGTTGTTCATCCGCTGACAGATCAGGAGACGCTCGCTTGTCACTCGTCTGGCCAATGAACATGGAAGACGGCAGGTGAAGTCCTGCCCCGGCTCCGATTGGCACGAAAAACTGGAAGGCCTGTGAGACGTGAGAATTCTGATGAACAAATAGAGAAAGGGAAAATGGGGATCATTGGCCTGAACCATTTCTAACTCTGTTTTTCTCTAATGAAATACAAAACTGACAATCTCCGTCTTTAAAAAATCTCCCTCTTAAAAAAAATCCACCCTGGTTTCTCTCTCGTCGTCACGCACTCTATACTACAGAACCTCCCCACGTCCCAGTGCCCAGCGTGAGAGCTGTAAGACTCACTGAACCTCAGCTGGGGCTCAGACACACTTGAGCTCGAGCAGAAAGAAACACAGGAGTCTGGATGAAATGTTGAATTAAGAATAAGGGACATTTAAGTCCAAGCTGTCATGTGAGAGCAGGGAAGCACCGAGAGAGAAAAAGGGTGCAAATGGATCACAATACGGCGGCTGTGCTGTTGTCTGCAGCTATGTCAGAAATGTGTATGTGACAAATCTCATGAAATAAGGCCAATTCCATGCACCGACTGAGTTCTGCCTCTCCATGCAAAACTATGTGAGCTGCTTTGTGAGATGCTATGGGGCGAGGACATGTGAGCGTGTGCAGCTGTTCCTCTATGACTAGCTCTTGTTTGGTTTGTTTGTGAGACAGAAGAGTGTCCTATTTGTTTGTCCTATTGTTTGCCTCAATGGGGGATAAATAAAGTGTTGAGTGTGTGTCGCAGTGAGGTCGGGCAGCTATCTAGAACTCAGTGGGACGCTGGGTGGCTGAATGGTCCCAGCCTGTCTCAATTCAATTGGAGGGCAATTGAATTAGGCGGCGTGAGGTCTGCATGGCTGTACCTTGTCTGAAATCCGATTATGCATGTACACACACACACACACACACACACACACACACACACACACACACACAAACACACAGGCCTCTAGTGTGTGTGAGCTCCGTCACACTCACCCCTGAGGGGACATAGTTGCCGTTCGTCATCTCTGGAGAGCTGGGGGTGTGGCGGGAGGATGGAGACATGCTCAGGTCCACCGCAGGGGGGGTGGGGGTGTCTGTTCGATCATGAGGGATCACCTGCACACCTGACACACACGCAGTTAGATTACCTTTATGTCATGTCATTTTCCAACTGCTTATCCGTAGCAGTCTAAGTAGGGGCCCCCGCCCACGACTGCCACCAGTAACCTGAGACCTCCTGCGGGTGGTGAGCCTACTGGAGGTTCCTCGTCGTGGAGTCGAACCCCAGTCTTCCGCTTGAAGGCGGAGGTACTTATCCACTGTACTAACGAGGGTGCGCCCTTTGTGTTCATGCTAATGTCGCCTACCTGTGCGCGGGGAAGTTGGCGAGGCCGGCTCTATGACTGCGGTCCCATCGTCCGCCATGCGCAGCTGGCGAGCTCGCTTGGGGTGCAGTGGGGAAAGGAGGGGAGAGCGCACCCCTCTGTCCCGCCCACTGATCCGCCGAGGGAGCTTGAGGTCCAGGGGCTCGTCCACGGACAGCATCGCGGCAAGTTTCCGACCTCCCACCTGCGCAGACAGCCAATCACAGAGGGTCAGGGCCGGGCCGAGCCGGGCCGTTGCAGGCTTTCTTTCTTTTCATATAAACACACAGATGAAGAAATTCTGCAAACAACAGGAGACACATTCTCACACCTGCAATATTTCCCACGTGAAACGCTGCTGAAGGTTTCTCACATTCCACAATTCCTACCGGGTAAGAAACACTCTCGGACAATGGTATACTGACCACACTTGTAAACTGAAACACTGAGTAAGCCAAAGAAAAATAAACACACACACGCAGCGATGTAAGTGACCCCCCCCTCCTCTTTTTCCCCGCTGACCTTTACTCACACACTCTTCCTGAGGAATGTCTACAATCCAATCCAGATGGTCGCCCTCGCCACCGGCTCAGCTTCACCCTACCCCTCAGCCATTCACTGGCCCTTGCACCCTGTCACATCACCCGCTACCCCAGCCCACCCCCCGCCCCCTACAGTGTGTACCTTCAGACACCATGAACCTTTGAGCTCCACCAGTAACCCCCCTACCCCAGGGCCTTCAAGTCCAGCTGCACCCACTCCTTCCACCTCCTCCCTCCTCTAAACACACTGACCTCTGGACCCACCCTGAGGACTGTGGGCAGGACGGTTCATCTAGCTGTCATGTTGAGTTCTTCAGCCACAGGACTGACAACATATGCATGCACAAGCAAACACCTAACGTGGACCCTGTTAGTCAAGGCAGAAACCTCCGGAAGAGGTTCCCAAAGTCTTATCCACGCAAACGTAAAGAAATTCAGAGTCCATTCTTCTCCATCCAGATTGTACTGTTTCACACATACAGGGGGTGCCAGTACAGTGCTGCTGGTCGGTAGCCAAGGCTCATGCACAAATCTCCTCAGAGCATTTTCCACACACACAAGCATGTAATGTGCACACCAAATGCAGCCACGCACACAAACACACACACAAGCAATTAATCAAACTGTAATTTCAACAAATTCACCCCTCCCCCCTCCCTCATACATGCCAACACAGGCCACGGTTGGTCGTGAATGGTGGGCTTTGAGAGTGACTGGCAAGGGGCCACATGAGAAGCCCTTGTGTCTGGGAGGCACAGAGCAGAGAGGTCACCAGGTTCACCGGCCCAATGAGAGATGGTCACCTGCTCACATCCATGCACTCAATATTACAACAGGGAGCTGTAAACAATTCACAGTGACACTGGACCCCATGTGACACAGCATATGGCAAAAAATAGAAAAGAAATAACAACACGGAACTCTGTGAGTGCTCCTTTTAGCAGAGGAGCAGACGTGACGCACAAAATTCACTTCAGACTTCAGGGAAACTCGGCAGCTCATAAAATATCTAAAATACGGCCGCTGTAGTTTTCACCACACAGATGTGATCCCAGTGAATCACTCCCCGCTGCTCGATTTCACCTCAGCGCACCCTGACGGTTATTTCTTAGTGGAGAGATATCAGAGGCCGGAGTGACTGTGTGATTGTTGGACTGCACTTACGGGATCTTTACTATATCAAACAGCTATAGTCACTGAGAAAGCGTTTGTGGGAAATGTGAGACAAAAAGACGAAACGTTGACTGATATACGAGCATGGAGATACGCAAGCGTGTGTGTGTGTGTCCAGCTTGGTGGCGGGAGGCTGTGAAGTTTGGGGAAGGGGTGTTGGCCCCCATGAGCACTTCCTTGCTCGGCCGTGGGGTCGACAGCCTCTCTGAAAGGCAGCATTGTCCCTTCTCTGGGCCCTCTCACTCTCTCTCTTTCTCCTCTTTCTCTCTCCCTCTAACAGAGTAAACACCGGCTACAGCAGCTGAGCAGGAGAGAGAGAGAGAGAGCGAGAGAGAGATAGAGGAGGAGAGGAGGGATGACCAAGGGGGCCACAGCAAGGATATAGAGGGTGAGGAGGAAGTGCAGGAGGAAGAGGAGTCCTGAAAGAGAGCTCTGTGTGTGTCGTCTTTAGCAACTCCCGTCACCTATTCCCCTGCGCCGCCCTTTCCCACCGGAGGCCAACCAGACCGCCCTCTGATGAGGTGTGGGTGTTCAGGGGTGAGCACGGGAAGAGGCTGAGGATGTGGGAGAGGGTTAGTGACACAGGGGGCGGGGGGAAGAGGTTGAAGGACATATAGTATGTGAGGCTATTGGTCCACACGGAAAACATCAGTGACCCTTAACCGTGCTCCGGCCGAGTAATCTCCAGTCCGATCTGAGGAAATCTGTGCGGGGGAGGTGGGGGGGGGTCATGTTTCAGCTCAGTCAGTTCGGTGGTTCCATGGTTCAGACATTAGAGCCAATGCATCTGAGGAGAGAAACTGTGATTCTATTGCACGGTTTTAAAATCGCATTTTGTAATATTTCGAAGGAAAGTGAGAGTGTCTGTGCTATTATGTGTGTGTGTGCATGTTTGTGTGCATGTGCACATCTTGCATGACCCCCCTCTGAGATTGGCTGTAACTTAATCCCCCTCCTGCTGTGACCCTGGGAGGTAGACTGTAGGAGGTAACCCATCTCTCCCCGGGACTCTTTGCTCCTTTTTTTCACACACACACACACACACACACACACACAGTCTGAGGAAGAGAGAGAGAAACAACAGCTAATATAATGTAAACGCATTGATCATTGGGATTCTGAAGCGCAAGATGCTATTTTCTGTTGACATGTTTGACTTGGATACTATTAAGTGTCAGAAGTCAGAAGTACTTAATTTTAAAAACTGTACTACCAGGGTGAAGCCTTGGTAGTACACAGGAGACTGTTAGCTCTGTTTTCACCTCTCTCCATTTGTTTGTTTGAAACTAGACTGCACAAAAACAACTTTACAGATTTATGACAGATTTATGGTGGAAGGATGAGTTTGAGGCAGAAGTTTCAGTGCAGAATCTAGATCAGGAGATCTGATCTTTTTTGATATTTCACAGATTTTCCAGGTGATAATTCATTGATTCTTACGAGAAACCTGGCGAGTGCGTGATATGTGGCGCAGCTTGAATTGTACTGAAGACAAAAAGCTTCTATTTTGTAAACGTGTTTCTCTTCCCTCTGTGGTTTGAGCAGCAAAGTGCTCAGACAGTTGCAGATCACGTCCTGTTTAGACCTGCTGGTTTTTCCATCCTCCAGGTGGGAAGGACGGAGGTCAAAGGTGGCCGAATGAGGTGAGGGTGTGGTGTGACCCCTGACCCTTGACATTTGGGCTCTGCATCTGCGACCGAGGCTGAGCAGGAGCAAACAAAAGCTGGCACGTTTCGAGCTGCCTTACAACGTGCGGTGAATAATCGGATTGAGGTGATCAAAGCAGTTTGGCGCTTCAAAGTGAAGTCATTCCCGCTTTTTCCTTAATAGCCAGATTTACGTGGATTAGTCAGAGGAGTGTGTGATGCATGAAGTTTCATACATTAAGTCTGATGAGGGCAATTAGACGAAGGTGAGAGGCTTTAATATCCAGTTATTAGCATGATGGTGGCTGTCACTGAAAACAGAAGAAAAGGCCCCAAAACCATTTCTCCTCCATCTCCATTACAGCAGCTCCAGGTAATAGCGATGTGCCACCTCCACTGACACCCCCCACCCCCAGCCCCTCCCTCGCTGGATCACTTAACACACAAACAACACACATGCAGCTGGGAGACTTTTTTCCCCCTGCCTCTGTCCTCCTCAGTCGGCCACCTCCTCAGACAGGAAACCTCAGTTTCCACTCCTCCTTCGGGCCCCTCGTTCCATCTCTCTCGTCATCTTTCTTTTCTGTGCTTTTGTTTTTCATTCACGTTCACTGTCCTGCTTCCTCTTTCCTTTTTCCCTTCCCCTCTCATCTCATTCTCCTCTCACCTACGACGAGCGCCATTCCTGGTTTTAAAAATAGATCGCCCAATGATTTCCTCTTTCCACATTTCTTTGGAGCGAATTAACACAAAATTGAAGGTAATATTTAGACACAGATGTGGTTCAATGAGACTATTGTTTCTTATGTTCTATCTAAACTGCCCACTTCCTCTTCCCCATGCTGCAAAAAGGCACATGGGATCATACACAGGATTACGTAATAGCATTTAGCATGGTGCCACCGGGGGAGGGCTGTTGAGGGGAAGTAAGAGTTGTTGGAGCTGTTTTCACAGCAGCTGCAATGCAGAGTGACACATGTGTTCACATGCTCCAGCAGAAGGAGGATTAAGCAGAGGATGGCTGCAAGTTCTGCAGGGTTTAAAAAAGACAACAGGAATATGTCACTAATAAATTAAATACATTGTGAGCAATTAAGAGCCTTAGAGGACAGGGAGGGAGAAATCTGAGCAGCAGGGAATGGGTGCGAGTGAAGGAGAGAGGCAAAGAAAAAAGGAGGGAGGGATGGACACAGCGAAGGAGGAAAGGAGTGCAACAGGAAGCTTCTCGGTGAGCTACCAGTGGCCTCAAGCCAAAGTCTTCAGACAGAGGAATTTCATGCAGAGGGCAGGGAGGGAGGAAAAGTGCCAGGGGGGAGGGAGGGAGGCACAGAACCAGAAGGGCGGGTCACACTTGTGGTTTGTTGTCAAAGTAGGACGGCTACATGAGAACGGATGGGCACGAGCTTAAAGCAAAATCTCTCTGTGGTTGAACGTTTTTTTTTTTTTTTTTTTTTACTGCTGCAAACGTTTGGCACAGGCTGACACTCGATTTTCAAAAGCTGCTGTCTCTTTATGGGACATTTTCTGTACATAGATTAGTAAATATAGTTTGATGACTATTTCTCTTTTACTACACTAAATTCAAATCAAGGCGGAATTTATTTTCGGGTCACAAGCTGAATTTATTTTCCGAGGCTGATCTTCTCTGTTGTGCATTTTTAATCTGAGACAAACACACTCGACTCGATGGGCAATCAAACCTCCGTTCCGCAGCCTGCCAATCCGACCAATCAGTGAGCTCATGTTTATTCATTCTTGCAGATGGGTCTGTCCCAGATTTCCAATCTGCCCTGAGACGGGTCGGCCCATCAACAATTTAGAGGAGATGGCTGTGGTTTAGATGAGGGGAGTTTCTGTTGAATCCACTGACAAACTGAACAGTATATTCTCTCTATAAGAAGAACAAGTGCACTGACGGCATCATTGCAGGTTTATTCATGGCTGGTAGCAGGTCCATCCAGTAGCATCCAGAGGCAGTTTGGACCATTGATAATGACGCAATTAATCATGACAGACACTTTCTCAGAGGTGAATTTGCCAGTGAGATTAGTGCTCGAATGTTCTATCAAAAGCCATTTGACTGAGGTCTCAGTGTGTCAGTAAGCCTCATGGCCTGCTAAACCCAGGATTATCGCACGACACAGTGACCGGACTCCACTCTTGGTGGGCTTGGGATGGTTGTGGATGTTACAAAGTTAACTAACCATCCTTATTTCCCAGTGATGCTGTCATACATGGACTGACCTCTGGGCATTCTCCTGAAAGCAATGTGAGAAAAGAACAATTTCAAGCGTTTGGGTCTCAACTTGAGTTTTTTTCCTTCCTGAACTTCAATAGGAGAGAGAGAGAGAGAGAGAGAGAGAGAGAGAGTGTGTGTGTGTGTGTGAGGGGGCGACCAATATTGGAAAATCAACTGTACTTAAAGCTGTCATCTGAAAGTTTTTGAAGGAACAAATGAAAAGAGAGCCAGGTACGAAGGGAGCTGCATGTTGGCATGAGGGTAGGAAAATTTACCCCAGCCGCAGTCAATTCATGAGACTCCCTGGTAGCTGCTACATGACATGAACAATACGTGATTTAGGGCCCACATGTAGCAACATGTGTTTTGAGTCACTGCGTAGTTTTTCTCCCACCTACTCCCATTCAAAAACCAGGCGACACAAGTGTTAAATCAACTAAATACTTCTAATCTGTACTGTAGTATCAGGGCAGCAATACTACAAACATATAAAACCCCCCCCGGGGGTCAATGACTCAAGTGTTTAAGCAGCAAACCCTCCCAATACTAATGCTCAAGGCACTTCACACACCAGTACTGTAGGCTTTGAAGAGCGGTGAGTAATCTAACAATAACGTGGGGCATTTCACAACATAGCAGTTTCATAGCGGAGGAACCAATGAACACAGCAGGAGGCCTGCCACCCTCTGAGAGAGGAGAGGAGAGAGAGGGAGAGAGAAGGGATGAGTGTGTTTGTCTCTGCACTCAGGAGATTTGATTGACATCCCCACCCTGACTTACTTTGACCCCCCACTAACTCTGCTGGGCCTCTTCACCTTCTGCAGTCAGCTGAATACATTCCCTCCGAACCTCACTCCTCCTCCTCCTCTCATCTTTTCTCTCCCATACTTCCACACAAACAAGAGCTTGCTCTTCCTCTCCACTTCCTGGGGCTACATCCCCATCGTCTGTCATTCCTCTCCTTCATCAACACGTCTCATGTCTCTCTCTCTCTCTCTCTCATGTCTCTCTCTCTCTCTCTCTCTCTGCTTACCCTCTCCACCCACCACCTCTTTTCAGTCCATTCCTGCGGCCTCTCCCGACAGGCGGTGATGCAATCCTACGACTCCTGCACGCAATCACAGGGTCTGGGGCTGGCTTGCCAGGCAGGCAGGGGCGTCACCACACCACGCTCAGTAGAAGAGCAACAGGAGAGGAAAGAAGGGAGGGTGGGAGAAAGAAAAGAGGAAACGAAGCCAACGCGAGTCGGAGGAAAAACAGTCTGAGGCTGTCAGAGCTGGTGGTGGGCGAAAAGAGGAAAAAGTGCAGCGATAAAATTTAACGGCTCTGTTTTATAGATTGTATTAAACTTGGGGTGAACATGTTTTTCTTTTGTGTTCCAGTGGTGAGGTGTTTGCTTTCTTCGAGGTTCTGTGGGATCTTTTACATGAATTGGTTTGTGGATGATTACGCTCCCAGTCCTGTTGTGCTGCTGGTGGTGGATTGGTTCCATCACGGTGACAGAGCTTCGTTGGCTGCTTTTCAAGGAATAGTTTGCCCTCCATCCACACAACCTAAGATTTACAAAACATCCCCGACCAGACGAGAACGCAAAAGTGAATAAAAACTCTTGTAGAAGCATGCCCGGCCATTAGGTGGCAATAAAGTCGACATCTGTTAAATACCAAAGAAGAACATTGTGTGTTCTCAAAGCAACAGGAGACATGAGTAAGCTAAGACGTCAACATTTCCCAAACGCTCCTTTGTATACGGACAGGTGGCTACTGGAGTTTTTTGAGAAATCTACACTTTGGAAGGAAACTGTATCAGTGACTTTAAACGCTGTTGTGGACAGGAGTCCCTAACACGTTGATGTGGACAGACCAACAACTGCACTGAACAGCTCAACTTTGGTTGAGGTTGACTCAAGAGATCTCTGCCTTGTGATGGGTATGTGCAAGCACACACACACACACCAGCTCTGGTTTTAGCGGCTTTGTAGAGGCAGACCTCCTCTAAAGACAGCAGAAAGAAAGGTCAGGTCAGGAATGCAAAGCACTGGCACCTGCCTAAATCTTTAAAATACCAGATTCTCTCTCTCAGTGCACACACACACACACACACACACAGTGGGAAATAAAAAGACCACTTTTGGCCACTCCCTAAAAATCTATTTTATGCTTTATCAGAAGTTACTTTCATTATCATGAAACATCTTCAATCTCATTTTGAGCAGGACAAAGGTTCTAAGGTGAGAAACACTTGTCTTCTTTCTTGTTTTTTAATTTCACAAAGTTAACAGCATACTGAGTTCAGATTAATGGAGGTGACATGCGTATGGAAACGATAAGCTACAGACCCGGGCTGTGTTTCAGCACCAGGTGCTGAGCCAGTGTGGTCTGTCCGTCCAACAACAGCTTCGGGGATCAGAGTATGAAGTACAGGGCCACACAGTGCAAGCACACAGACTGTACAGCCCATTTGTTCGCACAGACATGGATACACGTGCGAGTGCACACACACACACACACTTGTGCACAGCTGTGTATTTTGGAGTTCAGACCAGTTCAGTTCAGTTGTGGTTCCAGTCCAGCTAAGGGAGGGGTGTACCTGTCTCACAGTCATTTCCTGGATGGGGATGTTATGGCACCTCATACATGAGAAACAAACGCCAGGCGACCTTACACGCTGACCCCAGCCACTTCCATTTGCCTGCAACTCAATAAGCCAGCAGTGTAGAGAGAACTCCCTGGGAACCAAGTCTTCTTATTCAATAGCCGGAGTAATATGATTCCAACAACAGCTTTATGCAACACAGCCTCTGCAGGCCGGGGGGTAAGGATTCCAACAACAGCTTTATGCAACACAGCCTCTGCAGGCCGGGGGGTAAGGGGGGGGGGGGGGGGGGGGGGGGGGACATGCTAGAATTCCTGGATGGCCACTCCCTGTCCCGGGAGAGGGCTGGGTGACACCTATGCACCAGCCGGGCTGCGCAGAGGGGGGACACACTGTGCCAGATGTGCTGAGACAACGAGCAGTTAGTGTGTGTATGTGTGTGTTTATGCAGTGAGGGGCGGAACAGGGCAGTGGCTCAGCTTCCAAAACCAAAGCATTTTGGAAGGAGACGAAAACAGGAAGAGGGAGAAGTACAAAACAGCAGAGAGCAATTAGCAGATGAAGTGACGTGATGTATGTGTGCATGCCAGTGTGTGTGTGTGTGTTCGGGACAAACACAGAAGCCAGAGAAGGTCCCCCCCCCCCCCCCCCCCCCCCCCCCCCCCCAGCCAGAGAAGGTCCCCCCCCCCGCCCCCCCACATCCCTTACAGTCTGCTATACCTCCATTTTAACCCGTCTGCCTCACGTCCACACAAAGCTTGTGTTGTTGTCTCATCCTCAGTGAGGCCGCGCCAACTTAACGGCAGCGCCTGTCTCCTCTCCTCCTCACTTGAAACGCTGGGTTTTCCCTCTGCCCCGCTCCCCCTCCCCTCCCACCACGGCTGGCAATAAGACAAGGTCAATATGACGGTCTTTTCTCTCTGCTCTTTTTCTTTTCCTCCTTTATCTCCCTCCCTCTCTGATGTACTTCTGTTTTCTAGCTCATCCAAGTGTCAGGCTCCACCCTACGGCTTCCATCTCTTATTGAGAGAGAGAGAGAGAGACAGACAGATGCATCAGGACAGATGGAGGGTGACTGGGATGGCATCAGAGTTGAGTATAATGCTGTAAAATCGAGTAGCACTGGACCCCAGATTGAAATTTGTTGGCACTTCCTATTAGTGCGATCTGTTGGAAGCGAGCATCCGAGGGATCTGGCGCCGATTCCTCCTTTTCATTTGGCCGAATGACGCTGAGCGGCGAGAGCTAATAAATGTGCTGCGGACAATCGCACAGTGTATCAGCTGCCTTGCAGTGAATGAGCCAGAGAGAGGATCTCAATTAGTGTTTAAGGTCAGGCCAATATTCATGCTCTTACACTCTGCTGTCCCGAATCAATGCTGACATTTAGAATCAATTAGGGAAGAGCGGAGCTCACTGTGACCGACAACGCCATTTATCGAAGCCCGGGCTAACAAGGAGCAACGACACTAAAAACTATTGGATGTAGTAAAAGCCAGAGACAGGCTGTGCTAAAATAGTGATGGCCGATTATGCAAGATGGCCACTGAAAGTCAATTATTACAGCTTTTAGCGGACAATAAAAACAAAGGGAGGGTGTTCTGGCATCTGAGGTCTGTCTGTAAATCACAAAAACTCAAACTTAAAACATTTCCAAATTACATAAGGCTCCCTCATACGAAAAATAGCCAGGCTGCATTAGTGCTGGCAACATCTCCACAACAGCACAGAGAAGGTAAACACAGACAGGCCAAACTTTTTTTTTTTTCTTTTACCGCATATGTGAGATGGAGAGTCTCGTATATAATGCGTGTGTCGCTTATGCAGCTGGCGGCTCGTGGAAAGTGCAAAAAAAAAAAAAAAAATTGCAAAGGGAGGGACAAATGCTGGAGGGGGAGCAGGAGCGTGGAGGAGATGGAGTCCTAGGGAGTTAAGGGATGGAGGGAGGAGGGGGCGAAGGGGGCAAAGTCTGGAAGCTCGCTGACAGAACTGGATGTGCCCAGACAGAGAGCCGGGCCCAGGCCCAGACATGAGAGCCTTATTTGAGTCTCAGAAATGCCTCGCCCATCTCTCCCCCATCCCCTTCTCTACAGACAAAAAAACAGCATCGATTCCTCTCCCCTGCGTTCCTCTCCCTTCCCCGGCGTGTTCCTCCTCACCCGTTCTTCCAGGCAGAGCCCCTCTTGTCCCACTCCCCCCCTTTCTTTTTCTCTTCAAACAAGCAAACACTCACGTACATACCTCAGTCACACTGAGCTGCCGCCATGCTGCTGAGGTTATACCAGAGAATCCAGGGTGTTGGCCATGCGAGTAAATAATAATACAAACCAGCTGCGTCTCTCGTCATGTTACGTACGCGCCACAGCTCCCAGAACTGAACTCCCACTTAACTGTTATCAGCCATGAGTTAAATATTAAGTATGTTGAAGGAAAACTAACCCAAAATGGTTTACGTTTCTGGTATTGTTTCGTGTCTTGGCTTAATTCCCCGTGTTTCTTCTTCAACTTCTCCTCATCAAGTGTGCCCTGCCCTAGACATGGTCTGCGTTTCGTCTGAGGGCCTCTGCGAGCAGAAATTCTCTCACGATGCGAGCACTGAGCAGGGAGCGCAGGCGTAGCGCTGCAGAGAGAATGAGAAGAGGCAGGGTGGGGTAGCCGGAGTGAGGCACTGAGTCGTCTGTGTTTATTTTGGAAATGCAGGCCTGCAGACTTGCAGCAGAGGAACTGACCCCTAGACTTCACCGTGGCGGGTTCTCTCAGAAGGAGTGAAACGCGTCCATTTGGGATGTCCCATGCAGGTGATTCTGAAAAAGGGCCATTTTTAAAACACCCTGGGGATCCAGGAATGGTCTGCTCCAGGAGGAAACAGTGAGGCCGTGAGGTGATTAGTGGTTACAGTTTAACTGGAGAAAAATGCACGGTCCGTGAGCCCAGCCAGCCAGGGAGCGAAGCGGTATGTGCTGGTCTCTTTCAGTGTGCAAGTTAGTGTGAGTCAAGCTCTGTATCCGCTTTGTCTATTCTTAATGTACAGGTCCAGGAACCTGGCCATCATCCGGTATGGATGTAACACACTCCAATGCTCTGAAGCATGGCTGTGGCACCTCCACTGCAGCAGACATGGCCGAGAAGAGCGTGTACAGCACCAGATTGTAAAATCTTTGAATCTGGATGTCTGAGCAAACCATTGGAGGCCCTCTGACATTCTCAGCCTGCACATGTGCAACCCCATGACGCACCTCAGAGAACTGACCAAATAGTGGAGTGTACTTTATCCGTTGAGCATCATAATGCATGAATGAAAAGGCTGTTCATTGGATTACCATTCATTATCTACTAATGTAGACAAAGGAAGAAGGACATATCTGTTTAAAGGGAAAGAAAGTGGCTCTGAGAGAATAAAACCAAGTGTGCATCAGGTGCCCTGTTTTCACTGCATGCTGCCTCGTTCACTGACCACTGTAATCCTCCCTCCCCTGCTGGCGAGTTGCATTTCAGTTTGACGGTAATCCACAGCAGCGGTGAAACCCTGCTGTGATATTAATTCAAACACTCTCCCTCAGTGTGGCTTGTGCCATTTATATTCCACGCATTTGTAGCGGCCAAAGACGTTTGAGTCTCCCAGTGGCGAGCATATTCTGGTGTGCCACACGAGGTCGACAGCACCGTGTGAAAAAGTCTTCCCCTGGTCACCTTTGATTTCAAATGACTTTCTAAGCGACTCTTTATTTCAAATGGGGGGGCGCTTTTATTGCTCTGGTTTCAGGCATTAAGTACAAGTGCAGTGTGGGTTCCCACCATCCCTCTACCACATGCCTCGTGGTTGCACTCTGACGCAGGAATATTCCATTAGGGTCCACCTTTTCCACCATAAAGCAGCTGCCTTTCCCTCGCAGTTTGGGACCTCAGGGGTATGATGTCACACAATTGTGGTCAAGGGCAAAATCATGGGTGACAACCACACCCATGATTGGATTTTAGAGACTATCAAGGTGGAAAGCCTTAATGATGTAACCACCGCTGCACTGATTAGTCGTTGCTCCCATGCAGCTGCCTGAGTATCTGCGTTTGGCCAAGCGTGCAGTCAGGCTGAGAAAATGTACAGCAAAGAAGGCTACACACACAAACACGCACTTCCTGTGAGCGTGGAACGCCACCGCTGGGGCGCATGGCCGGACGACATCTGGCTTCATGGTGAAGCGGCGGCCAGGTGTCCTGTGATACAGCCGTCGCTGAAATGACAACGGTGTCCTTTTTATTCCCTCTCTGAGGATGTAATAGCTGTGGCCTACCTGGGAATCGGCTGAGTGGACAAACAATGCACTAAGCAGACTGTGGATGTGAGGAGAACCTGTGCTCACAGTTCAGAGAGGGGTTATGGATTAAATAGCAGAGGCCTGGAATCGGGAGAAAGAAAAAGTAGAAGAGGAAGTCCTCCCTCTGTAGAGCGCCTCTGTGGCCTCTTTGACTGAGGTCCAGTGGGCCCATAGCCAGACCTCCTTAAGTCTCATGTGCCATCTTGTATACGTTTCCTTGATGCATTAGTACAGTATTATGCTAACACTTAATCACCTCGGAAAAATACCGCCATTCTACTCCAAAATATAACTGCGGCCCCCTGAGTGTGCCTCCATCTGCATTGTGGACTAATGCTTTTTAATGATCGGGCCTTATTCCACTCCAGCACAGGGATTGTTAGGTCTGCCTTGGCAGGGCTCAGCTCTCTGCCGTGCCATCCTCTGGAACAATGAGCCCATGGGAGGCAGCCAATCAGGAGAAGGTCCATCCCAGACCCAGTCCCAGTGTGCACACAATTAGGCTTGGGGACAGTGGAATTGCTTAATTGGAGGAAAATAGGTCTTTATCTAGGCCTCTCTGCCTGTGTTCATCCTTGCCCCCTGCACTTCATATCCGTGGCCTCTGCCGAGTTTGAAATGGTGCAAACCGAGATGCTAAAACAGCAGCGATATCACCGGTTTCATCCATGACTGTGGACCAAGGGTCTTTAGGCGACTTGTGTTGCATTCAAGTACCAGTTGCTGTGATCAAACACATCACTCTCAAGAGCTCTGTGCACATTCTTGCTTATGTGAAGTGATTTACACATCTATTCTGTCTCCCCATGCATCTGAGGATAGCCGTGATTTCCACTGGGTGGAGGACAAAGCTTACCACTGTTATTTACAAATGCACAACAGGTTGTGGCTGTCAGCCCTCAGTAGACGTTGGACTCTTTATCAGGTGTTGTGACAGAGCGTCAGAGGGCTCCAGGCAAGCCTGCATCTTGCACAACAGCTGGCTGAGCTGTGATGGACGCGTGTACAGGACATGGCTTGTGATGCAGCTCTAAATAACGCCTTCCCGGGCCGAGGAGCGGTGCTGCGCGTCTACACCTCACCCAGGGCTTAGTGGGAACGCGTCTGCGTAAATGGCAGAAACGCCGGTGAAGGCACGTCCGCCACAGCCGGCCTCCAGTGGCAGGCACCGGCGCGCGCACCCCAGGGCTGCGGGACATCCGCGAACCGCTGGAGAGTCTCTGAAAATAGGTCACTGCCCAGTTTGAACCCGAGCGATTTTTTACACCGTGGACGTGGACACACAAGACAACACGCACATTACGCGGGGCTGACATGCAAGACGAGGGCTCTTACCTTGCAGGGTAGGGGATGCAGCCGAGATATGCCCGACTCGGTGTGGTGGTTCCCGGTGCAAACTTCGCACCGCAAAGTCCCGTGGCTCAAAAGGCGTCGGCGTCAAGTGACTCCTCGTCAGTGTTTCGCTGTTTTAGACGAAATGTCGGTGTGTCACGTCTTGGGGAGATATTACCAGGTGTCTGGAGAGGCGGTCCGTGCCCAGACCATTGTCAGGATTATTTCTACGCATGGGAAAAAAGGCTCAAACGCAGCTTATGTGACAGCTGGTTGGGTGAATAAAGACTAATCTATGGAGTGACAGCCCTGTGCGTAACCGTGGGGCGATCATCTGTGCTGCATGTTATCGTTCCACCGGAGAGCCGTGAAAAAGTGTGAACACCCAGATCCGGAGTCTGAACTGTGGAAAAACCGGAGAGCTGTGGCTGAGGTGATCCCCTCCTAAATTCAATGCGCATCGCTTAATGGCAACGCTGGTCAGACTGGTGTGTGTGCTGGGGGGAGGAGGTGGGGATGGAAGGGGGGTTCCTTTGGGTGCCCCTGGTTCTCCCGCAGCGCAGACCACAGGGATGGCACTCGGAGCAGGGCGGATAGGGCGGGTGGACGACGGGGTGCGGGGGTAAAGGGAGGAGGATCGTCTCGTTCTTCTTCTTCTTCTTCCTCGGTGCGTTTTTCTCCAGATCCCGTGGTGGAGCTGTTGGCTTTGTGATTTCTCTCCTCGCAGTTGTCCCCGGTGTCTCTCCAGCGTCTGTCTCCCCCCCTGTGAGCGCTCCGGGAGGCGCTGAGCGTTGATGGTAGTCTCCCCCACGACCGTCTGAGGCGCACAGACAGCCGTCCGGAGCCCAGCCAGCCAGCCCGTCAGGACCAGCCCAGAGTCTGCCAGCTCAGCGCATGCTTACCGCTCCGCCCATCATCCACCATGGGCCGTCCCCGGCTGCTCTCCAACCCCCCCACCTCTCTCTCTCTCTCCACCATCAGGCGTTCAGCCATCATTCTGCTCCACACTTTTCTTCTCCTGCAGATTATTTTATCCCCCAGAGTTTACATCTCTGCACCACCTTACCTCTCCTGCCCTTGATGGACCAGCTCACCTGAGACTCAAAAACCTCATTTCATTGTGATATGTGGTAAAGATAAAAACAAAAAGACAAAACACACAAAACAACAAATCACAAGCAGCAAAACCGCACCTATAGCAATCTGTACAGGTTTTAAATAGTCAAAGAAGTTTTTTATTGATACAAGCAACATAGAGTTGAAATACTTTATTATAAGTCTGTAACTGAGACTGATATTACAGATGCCTTAGTGTAGTATTATTATTTTATTATATTAACAGTTTGTGAAACTAGTCAGTTCATTTCGCAAATGAAAGTGTTTTGAAAATAACTTGAATAATCAATCAATCAATCTCTGAGTTGTATAACATATTTGGTTTGTGTTAATATGTATATACAATGAAGGCATTGCCCATGATCCATTGATATTGTTCTGGGAATTATATAAACACTGAATAATGTCATTACATTCTGACGTGGTTTCTCTCAACTTTGTGAAGGTGGCAGCTGAGAGCAGCTGAGGACCTGTCACAGATGTGGACAGACAGATGCTTGACATCTTGCAGCTGCACCAATGAGACACAGGGACTGATGGACACTTGGAGATTAAACCAATTGCAATTCTGTTCACAACATCTCATCCTCCTGTAGTAGGCGGGCTCTACTACACCCAAAATGGTGAACTGCCTGTGTGTGTGTGTGTGTGTCCCTAAAAGCCCTCCCTGGTGCGCTGTTGCTGTGCAGCTCTGCCAACTCGTCAGCTGATCCCTCTTGTTCGCTTAACGCAGCTGTTGGAGTATCCGCCCCTCGATTTTACACAACATCGAAAGATGCAACGTACATTTTAATTATAGCTGAAAGTAAGTCATTCCGTGTAAAGTGATCTTTCTCTTTTACTCACCATTGAGCGTGAATATTATTCTAATCATCTTGATTCTGCGCAGTTTTTCTTAATCACAAAGCTGCAGATGTTTTATTTATTTATTGTAATAACTGTGTTTTTTTAATGTAACATTAAAGTGCAGTTTAATGGCAAATACAACGTTTGGCTGTTAGTTCACGTTAAAAGTCCAACATGTGCGCTTTGTCGTCGGCGCAAAATAGTCCTTTGTTTACATGCAGTCCCCCGTCTCTGCGGAAGGAGGCTTTCGGTTGAGCAGTGTGTGTGCGCGTGTGTGTGACTCCTACCAGCTGTTTCCCGCCTTGAAAGCCATCCGATCAGCTGCACACACACACACACACGGTCATGCAGAGGGGGAAAGCAGAGGGGAGGGAGGGAGGGAGAGAGAGAGAGAGAGAGGGGAGGGAGGGAGAGAGAGAGGGAGAGAGAGAGAGAGAGAGAGAGAGCGAGAGAGGTAGCGCACCACACACAACGAGGGAACCCCATCAGCTGGAAGTCGAGTAACATTACAACTCTCAGCAGCTTCAGACTACTACATCACACAGACCAGGGGCCACATCTGCTCTGAGGATTTAACCTACGGGTTTTTCTTTTCGCCCCGTATCCCCAATATTTGTCTTTTATTGTCCTGAGACTGTTTGCTGTTTTTTTGTGAGGAGAGGGGGGGACCAAACTGGCGAGAGGCGAGCATGGAGTATTTCATGGTACCAGCTCAGAAGGTGCCCTCCCTGCAACATTTCAGGAAAACGGAGAAAGAAGTGATCGGGGGTCTCTGCAGGTGCGTATGTACCCACGCAGCGTGCTGTGTGTATTTGTATTTATTATGAAGTCATCTGCTCGGAGTGCACGCACTTAGCGAAGCTGCTGAGGTAACACGCTTGATGCGATCTGTTATTGTGTACACGACCCATTCACGGGGAGCTGCGGGCGGGTATTACCCCCCGAAACACCCGGGTCACACTGCGGAGGACCATGTGTGGGCTCCGGCTCGGACCACCACATCCCATCCGCGGTGTAATTTCGTACGATCGGCCGCGAAATCGATGCATTTTGTGGCTAGCAAACACAAACCACGTGGTTCCGTGCGCACCACGCTGCTGCTCCGCTCCACGGCGCATCCCCGCTCCCGTTTCTCCTCGAATTATCCCCCCTGTGTGGCCCACGGGAGCTGTGGTCCGCGTGAGAAAGGGACCCGTAACACGAGCGGGTGTCACACGGTGCGAAAGGGTCTATTTCGGACGCGAAACGTCGCGGGGGGGCTGAGCGATTTGGCTCCGAGCGATCCGAAGTTATTGTGGGTAGTGCGGCCATGCTTGGGGCTCGAGCTAAATGCGATGAGGGGGTCTGGCGTCTGTCTGGACGGCACCGCACTTTCTTTACGGTCGCTGCGAGCGTAAATAGCCCCATTGTGTGTGATAACCGCCCCCCTCCACTCGACGTGGCGCTGGTTATACTGGTGTTTCTGTGCGTCTGGGTCGCGTCTCCACTGCGTCTTTTCGCCCCGCGCCTCTGCCATGCTGCCTGCCGCATTGTTGTAATGGCGGAGGACACGGAGGAGGCTGGCTGCTCCGGAGCACGGCGGCGGTGAGGTGGCCGACGGAGGGAGCTCGATTTCGGGGCTTTTAAAGACACGTCGACCCCCTCCAGTGAGTCCAGCCAAGGGACACTTAAGCTTTCGTGTGGAGGAAGGGTAATTAATGGCGGTGTTGTTAATAAGGGGGTGTGTGTGCGTATGTGTCGCGGAAGGCCCCGTGGATACGTCCGCAGCCCCGTGTGGACAGGGAGGCGGAGGGATTTGCTGCTGAGGCTTGTGACGGTGGCAGTCTGGGAAATGTAGTCCCCCCGTATTTTTTGTTTATTTTTTTTCGACCTCTTAAAACAAAATGAAACAGAACTCGACTTTACTCTTTTTTTTTTTTTTTTTTACAGTGTCCTCAATGCACCACACCCCATACCATTAATATGAATGTGTCCTAATTAAAACGTAGATATCAGATTTCTTATTTGTAAATTGCACCAAAATATTGTTTTTTCCTGAATGTGACCGGGTAGCCTCCATTATACTCCCATTCCCATAGTTAAATGAAGATTTTTACGATGGATTAACACGCAGATATAATTTAAGTCATAAAATGTCACCTAATGGAGAAAAGGGGGGGTCATTAAAATATCAATTAAACATGCAAGTATATTTCTGAATGAATCAGTTAACCAATATGTTCAGCTCTGTATTGATAGCTTTCTATTCAGCTCTTGTTGTAAGCTTTAGCCCACCTCTCACCGGGACCCTCTTCCTCTATACTGGTTTGTTTGATATGGTCAGTCCAGGCCCAGTTGGTCATGTTTGGATGTTTTGGCAGTGGATGGGTTTGCTGAATGTGCCTCTGCAGTGTTGGTGTGTGTTTGTCTGACCGTGTGTGTCCCCACGCACGCACGCACACACACACACACTCCCTTCTCTCTCATCTGTGTCTGCACAATTGTTCCCAGTGTTTGTTCTGTGGCAGCTGAGTCAGTACAGATAAGAGCTTTGGCCAGAGAGGGTCCCAGAGATACTGAGCTCGATACAAAGGATTTTAAAGGAAGCTCGTCTTGAATTTCCGCTCCGCGTGTAGTAAATTCTAGCTTTTTCTCACACTTTGTGGGGGTAATATTCACAATCCACTTGCTGCTCTAATTAACGGTGTCTTGGAGTTAACAACAAAGCCAAGATCAAGCACACAAGGTCCAGCAAGGTATACTGTAAAAGGTACTGATTTTAATCTGGTTCCTCCCCCAAGTAGCTGTCAGATGTTGGTTGATGTTTCTCTGTAGCGTTCAAAACATAAACAATACATTCTTCTCATTCACTAATCGTGCAGCAGCTGCAGTCTTTGAGTTGTGCTTTTTCCCTCCAACAAGAGGCTGCCATGTTTACCTCACTGTGACATCAGTTGGGTTTTTTTCTGGAGGGGATTATTTCTTGGGTATACTACAAAGTACTGGAAGGCAAAAACGCTAAGATGTCCGATGACGGCAGCCTTGCAGACGACGCATTTTCCAGTCGGGGAGGATTACTTTGACATGCAGACCATCGCTTAGAATTTGTTTGCCAACTTTGCTACTAATATGTATCTCGTTTTACTCGGCTTTGGGGAGATAAAAACTTTCACACGCAGCCACAGCAGGTTTATTATGTCTAAATGAAGTAAACTACTCTATGTGGTGTATTAGCAGAGAAGAGTGAGGAAATAAAGGTTCCTTTGAAAACAAAAGAGACAAGCAAGATGCAAAATCAACCATGCAATATGATCCATGAGTGAGTGGACTATGAAGCCACGGTGGAGGAAAGTTAATTATCCCTTTAATGCCTTTACCTCTTGTCATTCTCCCTTCTCCCGCAGTCTTGCCAACATTCCTCTGACCCCCGAAACAGCCCGGGACCAAGAGAGGCGAATCCGCAGAGAGATCGCCAACAGCAACGAGCGTCGGCGTATGCAGAGCATCAACGCTGGATTCCAGTCACTTAAAACACTCATCCCACACAGTGATGGAGAGAAGCTCAGCAAGGTGAGTCACAAAGGCAGTCATGCACTGGATGATGAGTCTGTGCGGGTCTCACCTCTCCTCCGTCACAGGCCTGTAACATGAATCCTCTTCTCTCCTGTGCCAGGCTGCCATCCTGCAACAGACGGCAGACTACATTTTCACTTTGGAGCAGGAGAAGACGAGGTTATTGCAGCAGAACAGTCAGCTTAAGAGAATCATACAGGTAAAGCACCGCCATGCCAAACCTTGAATTGTTAACACTGCTGCTTCCAGGCTTTTCTGTCTTTGAAAGTAAAGTTCTTTTTTTTTAATAATCTCACCCTTACCAATTTTTTGTGTTTGCTCTCCCCAGGAGTTAAGTGGTTCTTCCCCGAAGAGGAGGCGTGCAGAGGAGAAAGATGAAGGCATCGGCTCGCCAGACATTCTGGAGGAGGAGAAGACCGAGGACTTGAGGAGGGAGATGATCGAGCTGCGGCAGCAGCTGGAGAAAGAGCGGTCAGTGCGGATGTTGCTGGAAGATCAGGTAAGGGATGACTGGCTACATCATTGTTCCAAAGCCTGAAACTGTTGTGTGTCCAGACGAGGCTGGATGTTGTTCGGGACATGCAAGTGAACCTGCGATCTCTGTCGGTCAGATGCGTTCCCTGGACGCGCAGATCTACCCGGAGAAACTTAAGGCGATCGCCCAGCATGTCCAGGAGCAGCAGGCCCAGACGCAGAGCCTCGTTCATCAGCACAAGCAGCTGGAGAGGGACTTCACTCCGGCACACAGCCCGCAGGTTGGAAAAAATTTCATATGATTCTGACTCTGAGAAGTTTGCCCCTGCTGATACTTTGCAGTGCAGTGTCAGTTATATCTTCTAACACATTTTAACAGCTTTGATGTAGGTTTTTTAGTCTAAACTCATTTTCCATTTGAACCACCCTCCCCCCCTTCTGTATGGAGCCATAATCTTTTATAGACATGTAAAAAGCACATCACAGATTTCATACTGACACACTCGCATGAGCTGTCAACAGCTCAGACACATTTACAGTGTGTTAAACGAGCAGCTCGCACATCTCTCTGCCCCCGACAGCAACAGTATCCTTTTTCTGCTGGCTAACGGAACTGAACATGATGCCGAATCAATCTGCAGTCTGCTCCTCTGCTGCCGTTGGCAGCTGGGCGCCGAAGGTGAAAGACGATTTGATGATTGATTCACACTGGTTTAGCCATATGACACTTTGTACCTCCCCTAGCAGAGCTCAGTGACGCCAAATCAATATCGGTAAAATCTGATGGAAGTCACCGCACTGACAACAAATACTATTTAATTTAAAATGCATCTCCTTCTCAGTCACCGTGACAACTTCATGAAAGTCTGTTAAGTAATAGATTTCTTCTGGCAGGTGTTGGCTCCAGCGACCCCTCCAGCTCCCACACACCATGCCACGGTCATCGTCCCAGCACCAGTTCAAACTCCCCAACCCCATCATGTCACCGTGGTAACCATGGGCCCTGCGTCAGTCATTAACACAGCGTCCACGTCTCGACAGAATCTGGACACCATTGTTCAAGTAAGACCTAAATGAAAGGAAGTCAGAAGGATTTCTTGGTGGAATTTTTTTTTTTTTGTAGATCTGACCACTAGAGGGTGCTGATGTCACTCAAATCTCTCATCTCCCTCCAGGCAATCCAGCACATCGAGGGCACCCAGGGGAAGGGTTGCATCGGCGAGGAAGAGCAGAGAAGGGCAGTCATCGTCACTTCAGGGCGCGTGCTCTCGGACGCGGCGGGCTCCGACACGGCGTCAAACAGTGACGGGCCAGACGACTGCTCGCTGCCCTGAGCTCATCCCTGATCTCGCACACACGGCGTAAACACGTACACAGCAAACGCCCAAGAAAACCAGGGCTACGGGAGGCTTCAAACCCACAGCACTCTTATTCAGTGGACGTTAATAGGGCTGGTAGACAGATTGAAGCACTCATCTTAATTTTCTCCTTTTTTTTACTACGCACTCTTAACATGTTGTACCGTGATAGGCAGCCCGAATAGGTTTACACTTAGACACTCACACATGCAGCCTCTCTGTGCTTATCTCTAGCCCCCTGCTATCTTACGCATATCGGTTCATTAATCTGTAGAGAGGTTAAGACTGAGCACTCTGTCACACGGGATCTTGGAATTTCAATTATTCCATTCAAAGAGACGCTTTGTGAAGCTTACAAGACAAGGCTGTCTCAGCATCATATCTGTCCGGCTTTTAGATGAAACATTTAGGTTCCTTTACTCGTGTGAAGTCTACTCTATTCATGTTTTGTTTCCCTGAGGCTCCCACAACCAGCAAGTTAAAGCGATTGTACTGGAAAAAAAAAAAAGGCACCATGTCGGCAGGAATTTACAAGCTGTTGTCACGGATGAATTGGTGCTCACAGGAATTGAAATAAGCTCGGGAGGAGAGTCATTTACGGTTCATAACTCTATTTGTTATTTTGTTTGTTACTTTTTTTACTGGGCTGGGTTCCCAGTAATCCCATATATGTTTTTTCTTCTTACTCTATGTCCTGATCTAAAAAAGAAAAAAAAAAAAAAAGAAAAACTGCTTTGACATTTCTTGACACCTTCCCTTGTTGAATAGAAGAGCACCTGGCTTGTTAAAATAAGCTGATCTGCGGACACTCACTGGTGATGTGGGTGTCTGTGTCCCTTGTATAGCGTCTTTGAATGAGCGGAGGCGTCGGTGGTTCCCCAGACTCTGGCAGTCTGCAACAGTGCCACTCACTTCTGCCTTGAAATTAAGCCACACATGTATGTGTGCACAACATTGAGACATACGACTGACATACAATCATGTGTTCGTTAAATCTTAAGGGCTGCTTTCCTTCAACCCCTAATAGCATCATGTCCAGATGTTCTACAGACACGAGGAAAACGCCTGGTGAAACAGTTTGAATGTGCTGTGGATTTGACCGGGCAGACCACACATGCTCTATGCATTTCCTTTTAATCGATCATTTGTTCTTTTGCTTTGCTTGCCGCACCATTCACATGCTTCAGCCTAAGTTCCTTGTTTCTAAACGCGTTCGTTTTGCCTGGAACCGAAAGGTGGACATTGAGACGTAGCTGAGATGCAACAGCTTGCCTTACTGACAGCAGGTGCACAGTGCAGAGAGGCACTGTGTGAATCCAGCCTTAACACAACCCTGGGGTTGGAACACTTGATCTGGGTGGTTCGGTGGCTGCTGGAATCCCTCTGGTTGTCACTTGGCCTTTTCAAATAGGCATGTTTGACTCCCAGGGTGTGTTGGTGAAATATTCCAAGTTTTTATTTTTCCCCAAGTCCGTTTGTTTTATTATTTCTGCATCCTTCCGTTTGGTATTCAAACCTGGCGCAAATACTGACTGCTGGGAGTATTAGCGTGTAGATTTGAAGTTGTTCTGGCCCCTGTGTGTGCACTATTATTATCAGATGTGTGGAAAAAAAAAAGAATTCCACAATGAAATGTTGACATTCCATAAAACTAAACTGTTTTTTCTGACCAGTAAATTTCAGTTGTTAAACCTGGTATATGTAGAAATGAGTCACATTTAGGGCTTTTGACACATCACTGCTATTTAGTGACAACCTCACTATTTGAATCTCGTGCATCAGTGCAAAGAAGAAGCTCTGAACTGCTTGACAGATGCTTTCAAGCGATCGTGATTTATATCAAGTTTGCCCTTTAAGGAAATGTCGATGTCAGCTCCTCGGGAACGAGAGAGGCGTCTGTCAGATTGAATCGTGGGATATTTCCCCAGTACTTATTGTGTCCAGGGGGTCCCTGGATGTTGAAAACATGGTTTTGCGCTCTGCTTTTTGCGGAGCCCTTTTCTTTTTCTACAGTTCTCTGAATTTGACTGTCTTCTGCTGAATCACAGAATAGTTTTTATCTCCATCTGTGTTTTGCACTCTTTTCTGTGTCTTAGGAAATATTACGTGGACATATCAGATTGTCAGATGAGTGTTGTGGGCCGTGGGATCATTAAATGGCGTCATGATTACAAAGCACTTACTGTACTATACTGGAGTCTGCCTCTTTGTGTTGTAAAAAGAGGCATCTCCTCAGCTGAAGCTCTTGAGATGATGAATAAATAACCGCACAGCTGTGTATCCCCCCCTCCCCCCGCCTTCCTCCATGTCCGGTCCTGCAACATCTCGTCCCGTTTGCCCCTCAACCCTTTATTTTTGTTCTTTTGCGATCTGTCATGTCGTCTTTCTCTGTTGTCGATATCTCTCATTTTGCAGCTCCCTCCTCTCCCTCTGTCTGTTCTCTATACCTTTTTTGTTAGACCTGTCAATGCATATGGTCATCAAGAAGCTTTTGTTGTTGTTTTTTTTTAAGAGAAATGTTTTGGGGATAAAGAGGCTTGTGCCTTTGTAAAGACAGAATAATAAAGTTTGTACTTTGTTTTATACACATTGAATTACCTTGTGTGAATTTTTCTAATAATGACCTAATCAGCGGAGGTTGTGATTGGCTGTCACTTTAGCTGCGCTGTTGATGCACAAGTGTCTATTCCTGATTGGCAGATCTGATTTTAAAGCCCCCTCCCCTCGCCTGCGCTGCGGCTCATTGCTAAATTAAGATCGACCAACTCCTCTGTGAGTTCAAAAGTTGGCTGCGCACGGTGTGCGGCATCTCCTGCTGCCGCCCTCTGACATGTTCACACCCTCACGCTGCTTCAGAAATACCCTGAATGGTTCATCATTCCTCTTTTTGAATTTCAATTTCAGTTTATCTTCTGAGGGAGTCTTAAGTTCCAGCAGAAGCAGTTTATGGTCTGGATTTGTGCATCAGTTGTGTGAGGTGTGCTTTAACGTTCTCCATTTGGAGTTTGGCTTTGTTTGGCCGACTGATACTGAAATTAATGAATCAGAAAACGTAGTGACGATAGCCCAATTACTCACGATCCTTCATCTTCAAGTCTGATTCCTCAATCAGACTATCATTAGGTATGAACCCCACAGATCCTAGGCTAAATGAATGAAATATTTTGGAAAATGCCTCCGTGTTTGAAGTTTCATGCTTGACTTGATCACTGATTCCATACTTCCTCCCTGCAAGCTACAATGACAAGGATCAGCTAGAGCTTGAAAACACTGAAATGACCTCTCTCCTGTGCCTGAAACAATTTTCTCAAGGCTTCAGCAGTCTGTCTTTTATATGCTGTTTTTTTTTTCCCCAGAGACAGCTGCATCATTGCTCAGCAGACAACCTGAAGACACAACTTGATCCCGGTGTCGACCATCTGCAGTCTATTCTACATCCCAGCACCAGTGTAGTTCCTAAGGATTTAAGCCGTTTCATGCTCAAAATGAACATGCATTGAGTGCTGCATTGTGTGGACACATCTCTCGAGTCATTCCGGATGGACATGCTTCAGTAAGAAACTCCCGCCATATTTGGGGATTAATTTCCAGTTGAGATGTTGATTCCAGAGGAATTGTGAGATTCCGCTCACCACAGTGAGTCTGCTCGGGTGTGATAAAGCAGTAATCCCCCCCTGTGTTCAGCTGTGTGAGGGATTCTCGGTCGACTCAGGGCTCTTTATTCCAGTCGTACCTTCTCCTCGGCTCTCATCCCTCACTCGCTTGCACACACAGTGTTTCGGTGATGACTTTGCCAACATGGCAGCTAAGTGAGCACTGTGCCTTCCCCCAAGAGCAAGGGTCTGAATGCATGCGCAAATCCTATGCCCTTATTCGCCTGGTGCACATTTAAGTTGTGGAGAGGAGGTTGTGAAGCACGTTCCACTCATTTGAAACAACATCCTTCTCTGTGATGCCAAGCAGCCGTGGTAGCTCATAGTTCTTTAAATAGTTTTTCCTTTATTTTAATTGAAGTGACTGACTTTTAGGGGTGGTGATGCTTTAATATACTTTCTATAGTTCATACATTAGCCATGGACTTCCACCTGATCTGGATCTGCACCAAACCTTAATGGATTCCTCCCTCCAACGAGAAGGTGAGTATTTCACTGAAGGGAAGATCTTGGTGCACCATGATTCTGATTCTCTAAAACAGGAGAACCAGCTGCTGGCACATGTACAGGCTCCCTGTGGCATGCGATGACTCCCCCAACACCTCAGACACACAGCCCAGAGCCATCGGTACCAGCTGACCCTCTCTTTGCCCCGCCTCTCCTGCCTGCGTGCCCTTTAACCTTCCTGCCTTGGTATATATAGTCTGTGTGACTATCGGAGTTCTCCTGGCAGCCATCATGAAGGGCACTGTCTCGATCTGCTGTCTCCTCTCCCTGCTGCTTTTGCAGGCCACAGCAGGTAAGAGGCACTGGGGTTGACGTATCCAGCGGTTCTATGGTAAAATGGCAAACTGAGACACGTTTGTGGTGCTAGTGAATGAAAATGCTGACATGATGTAAGTCTGTTGGATCAATGAAGGTGCTGTTGGTGTACTTGACTCCTCTGTTGGCTTGATCGTGATCTAGGCTGTTCAAATAATAAGGAATGAGCTAATCAAACGTAGCACAGGTGGATTCTTTGCGGAGGAAGCTTAGTCCGAAGTGGTGGTGGGAAAGAGGGACAGTGACAGTTACTGGCACACCAGCCGAGGATAGACGCAGACAGTGAGTGGGCAACTATTTAAAATCTTTCCCGGTTTATAATTAAACTGTCGCCACCCAATACAATGATGGATTTAACTTCCTCTCCCTAGTCTGAGTTTGATAGTTCAAATCCACCAAAAGAAACATGTGCCTTAAGTGACTAACATTTTTAATGCATGAACAAGTGACTTGTTCCAATTTTGGTGAGTTTCCGATGGGAGATCAGTTGAGGATCATTCAAGATAGAGTTCAGCCTCTTCTGTGACAGAGTGCCAGCTGTCCTAATGCACGACACCAGCTGATGGAAAATCTGTCTCAATCAAGGAAGGCCAAGCTGGAGCTTCACTGCAGCTTTTTGGCTTCCGTTGGTTTGGTCTCCTTCTGAGTTTCATCCTCTGAGGAAGATTTACCTCTGGTCCGGCATTCCTATAGTCTCTGTGATGATATTCCATTGTATCATCAAGTACAGGGAGCCTGTGGGGACTGTCAAACTGACCACAGCTTCTCTTTGAACTGTCATTCTGAAATTGTGGCCTGGTCTGTGCTTTTGGACCGGAATCGTTGGGCATTACCCTTGTCTGTCCTTGGGGGTGGTGTTCAGCTTTACAACCCGAGGCCAAGCCTCCATATTCCAGGCTGCTGTCAGGAGTCTAAGATTGGAAGGCCTCCTGAAACCCAACACTGTCCACTACAGTACCTCCCTCCATTTGACTCCCCTTCCCTCCTGACTCCTCACCCCTCTCAGCCCCATGCATCCCTTTGGATTCGCTGCACAGCTGCTGCCACTCTGCACTGTCACAATCACAATTTATTCCCAGCAGTTGCCCTTATAGGGACATGCATTCTCCAAGCAGGAGGGGCCGGGCTGTGGCTGCAACTTATGCCTTTATGGTCCACTTCTGCAGGGCCATGCAGGTGTCTTTTGGTGGCCTATGTCTTTAAATCTCTGTATTATGTGTTCTGATTATTTTCCTGCTGAGCATGTCCGTTTTAACAACCCTATGTGAGCTCCATTCACTATCATTTTCTCTCAGGTTGTCTAACTGCCCTGCATGGTCAGGGATAGATCTCTAATCCTAAGGCAGGGATGTTAGCACTGGACATGGCACTGATTCTCTCAATACTCCCTCTAGAAGCAGTGTCATGATAATCTGTGATGCTGTGACATCTTGCCCTCACAACTGTCTTGTGCATGTCCTTCAAAATATGGACAAAAGACAGCTCCTTATGTTACAGTAAACGCTTTTTGAATAATAGCAACACAGATGACACAATTTAGGTTTACGTAAACGTGCAACTCTGCCCAGAGCACTGAATCTAGCCTTGACACTGAAATGTTTTCGTCTTTTGACAGTTGTTCCCAGACACATAGGAGGCTCCACGTACAAATCATGCATGTTGCTAACTGAATGATCTCCAATCTCTTCTGTTAAACAAGATAGTAATTAGCTCACTCGTTGGCACTTTGACCAGAAAATCCAGACTGTATTGGCAACTATGATAAGTACAATAGTTACTCACCTGGTTCTGTCCTTTCCTACATTTCACCCCCTGTGGCCGTTAAAAAGCTCCCATTTTCATTCCAAATGCAAGGACCAGTGTTTTAAATGGGTCTCACACTTCTCAGTGCAAGCATGCAATGGCAAACATCGGTCACTACAGTAACTATATGCTTATTATAAGGTTTCTAGAAACCCTACACTCACCAAGTGTCGTGTAAATGGCTCTGACTGACCGAACAAGGGCTTGATATTTGATCAGTGTCTAATATCATACACGGGGTTTGAGATGAAAGGGGATTCAGACACTTGCTAATCCAAAATAAAAATATCATCAGTGCCAATGTAATTACGGCATAAAGCTACAATGCACACAGAAAACGGTGTACTTGCATTGCTATATGTAATAAATTTAGTTTTGGATTAACAAATATCTCACAGCCCCAACAGGCCTTGGATTAGTTCTTAACAGCAGTGTGTTTATACCGAGTGGTAATACTAACCATCCTTGATACAGTCAAAGCATCTTTGGCCTCCTGACTTTGCAGGAGGGAAGACATGGAAAGTTAAAGGGGTACTGTCACCACATGAACCCCTGTGATGGCATGTGGCATGTCTGGGACACCCCTCTAATGGTTGTAGTAGAGGGGACACGCCATACGACACACTGCTTCTTAAGACAAGCCCCCCTAGTTCCAAGGGCATCTGACGTCCTTTTCCTGGCTTTCAAACAGGAGAGCAGGGATAGAAGCACCAGATCAACACCTCAGCGTAAAGTACCTTTGCCCTTGTGCATTTCTTCGAGTCTGACGTCATTCATCTTTCACTGTCACTGACTCACTGACCTCAATGGACGAAGTCGAATCTAGACAAAGCGGACATAAGATGGTCTGTGATGGGCCAGTGTTTGAACATGATGATACTTTTGATTGAGCTATATTTTGGGGTAGGACTCCTTACATCAGTGCTCCTTGTACATTAGAACACAGTCCTCTCTGTGGGATGAGGATGTCTACTCGTCTCCAGACGGACAAAAAGTCAAAGCCTTAAAATAGGAGGGAGCATGCTGCCCCCACCTCTGTCCATTGTGGGGCTATTCCTGACTATGGGGGAGTACTAGTTCCACAAGCTGCTGCACCTGTTGCCATATGTGGCCTCTTCTCACCACGCCCTGCACATGTCCTGCTGACTCCTCTCATACCTCTCCCCCTTTCTGGCGGAAAAAAGATGTGTCTTTTTGTTGGCGATATGTATTTCTAATTTTTGTAGAAGTGGACAGGATGTCCTGATGAAGTTGGCTTACGTTAATGTGGTTCTATAAAAATCTTGCCAGTCATTTAAATTTGAGTGCCTCTCCACAGATCTTTCCAGTGGAACCCCCTGGCCTTCAGTTAAGGTTGCCTCAATCCCCCGTGCTCAGGATAAATCCTCTGACTGGGGGCTCCAGGCCTGCTGCCCTCATCATGTTCAGTTTAATTCAATTTACCTCCACTGTGCTGCAAGAAGAACATGATCCTGGGGCTTTACACAGATACCTAATATACTGCAGATACATTCCAGCACACACATATACCTGCATGAGAGCATAATATCTGGGATATTCCTTGGCTGCATGCTTTGAGTGGAAAATAAAATGCAGATCATTTTAGATTAACTACAACACTGGTTTTAGGTTCGTGCAGGATATTTAAAATGTCGGCATGTTCAAATCAGCTCAAATTTAGTTACAGTGTGTATGCATGTATTCATCTGTGTATTGAGATCATAGTATCTAAGTACACCAGAGGAGAGATTTTAAAGAGCGCGTATGTGTTTTGCACTTGCAGCTGTTGATTGATTCTGATGTTGGAATAGCCACCGTGTTAAAATCTATAGTTGAGGCATGACTTACCCCACTGCTGAGGCCGTGATAGGCTTAAATCGGCAACATTCCTGCTGGATGGGCCGATGCCGGCAGAATGTTTCTCCAAACTCAGGGAGGGTTGTGTGGCAACGGGCTCAGTGAGGACACATGGTCCCGGGCGCAGATGTCTGGGGTTCAACTCCCGTGGCGCCTGCAGGGTTAATTTTGAGCACTGATGCAAGGCTGGCCATCCGCGGGCAACACTACCTCTCTGATCTTTGCAGAGTTCTGTCCCAGGGCCTCCATCAGGGATTGACTGGATTGGAAGGTGTTAACAAGTTCACAGCAGTTAAGGCCCACTCAAGAGGCCAGTGTTAAAAGACACAACTCTTCTGACCGATGAGTCAAGTTACAGGAGTTTGATGAAGCTTTGTGTGCCGCATGGAAAAGACAAGCCCATTGAAAAGATATTGATTTGATTCCCAAAAGCCACTCCAGCCTCCAAAGTTGAGTCATTTGATGGGCCACTTCCCTCTTTCAGCAGCAAACCTGCATTGAGTGTCAGGCTTGCTGAAAAACATAACTCCAGAATTGTTGGCTTTATTGTAACATTCCTTGCAGCCTTTGGGAAATGTGTGTACTAAACAAAACATGTAGCTTATTATATCCTGGTGACACATAGATACTGTATAAATTCAGATATGGGAGTATTACTCATACCCTGCTTTTATTTTGGCTGCCAACCTTTGGGTTTCTCTTGTTTTTGCACCATGCTAGAAGAGACATCACACAGGTCTATTTTTAGCAGGTTGACTTGGGGAGAATCATCAGTGCCGCGTTGTTCCTCCGGCAAAGGAGCGACTGTTGTGCGTCTCGGTCGAAGCCTTGGTGGGTTCTCATTATCAACAAAATAGCTCCAGGTTTGTAAACAAGCGCTGTTGGTTTCAGCCAACACAAACTACCATTCTCAGTCTTGGCCAGAAACACTAGAAGTCACTGACCCGTGGGTGCCCTGCAGGCTGTGGCGTAGCTGTCTTGATATACAAGCTGGCTCTGAATTGAGGGGGGTCACTGAACTGAAATGCGATGGCCTGGTCTAAAGTGGATTTCATCTGCTCAGTCCCACCCCGAGCCTTCATTTCTTGGGGATGGAAGGACACATTTGTTAGGCTGTGTGCTGTTAGAGAGTATATAGTTGAGTCTGTCTAGGAATATTTAAGTCACCCTTTCTATCCAGAAACTGCTTTTCACCTGGACCTTCTTGTAACGCTGCCAATGTTTACGAGCAAAACACCCCCTGCATTAAAGCAGTCACTATCCTGAGTATTGCTGGACCAGCCTGGTTTGTAAATTGACACATCCTGTGTACTTGCCAGCAGTGGGGGTAAGAATGATCAAATTTCCTTAACCTTGACATCTGCCGTTGTAACCCAACGGAAGTGCTGTTCCGTCCCCTACCAGGTGCTCGTGCTCTCCACCAGTCTGCTTTTGATTTGCCATGAGCGTTGCACAGAGCTCCCAGACGTAACCTGGGCTCAGCGGGATCCCTCCCGGCCACCTGCCGAGATCAGAGGGCTGCACCTTGGGCAACAGCTCCAGCTTTTCACACACCCTCTGATCCTGCGTGCAGGTCCCTTCATCTGAACACTTAGACAACACTCGCAATGTTGTTGTTGTTTTTGTTCAGGTTTTAGTGAAGACGTTTCAGAAAGATCATTCATTTATGGCATCTTTTTATTTGATTCCTGTGCCAGTGAATAGAATGTAGCTGGGGCTTGGTGACGGAACGTCTGTATCTCACAACACCAGTATTCAGATTATGGCATGTGTCTTACAACTGAATTACTGCAATGAATCACATCTCTGAAGATATTCTTCTTCAGTATGCTCCAAACGTGTTGCTAACAATATATTTTTATAACAACTCATGTGGGAGTGCTGAGATCTCCACCCAGTCCATTATGACACTGGGGAAGTCCCCCTCTCTCTGCCTGTCTGTCGCTCTTGTCTTCTTGCTGTTGTTATAAGGCCATGTTGCTGTCCAACAAATGTCTTTGTGTGTTTATTTTTGGCCCCAGCTTTCTATATTGAGATCTGATCGTAATGAGCAGCTGTGATCTAAGCAATCTGATATGTGGACATGACACAGTGCTGAGCGGATATGTTCCCTTGGACTCAGACACACACAAACACACATGCAAGTCAAGTCATGTTTCAGCCTAAAGGACGTCTAGAGTGGTCCAGTGATTTGTTATTTTCCCCAAATATTTTATGGGTGCTGGGGAATAAACACAGTGTCAACAAGAGAACAACAGAGATTCCTTATATTATTACTTAAAAAGACACTTGAAGTTCATTTTTCTTTTGATGTTGTTTTCACAGAAGAAGAAGATGTCACCTCTGTCCTCAGAGACAAATCTCACATCGACGAGACACTGCGGCTTGCAACTGAAGAAAAATCAAGAGACTATGCAGGTGAGGATGGTGGATGACTCAGTAGATGAGTAGGGTTTAGGGCAAAAAGGCTGGGACCTCTTCAGTTAGACTATGAAGAAGGAAGACTCCTACGACTCTTTGCCTCTTCTTCAAACATCTCTTTCATCTTGTCCTCCAGCGGCTCTGGAGAGGTTGCGGAAGATCTACCACACGTCCATCAAGCCGATGGAGCAGGCCTACAAGTACAACGAGCTGAGGCAGCACGAGATCTCAGGTACCAGGCGGAGGAACGGGCCGTGTCTGCTCCGTTGTCTGTTTGGGTTGCTTTTGTGACTGATGTGTCAACACCATCCTCATACTATTATAGGACAGCAGTGCCTTCAAAGGTTATTTGCAGGCTGCAGAGCACAACAATCATGAATCATATTTACTTCGATTGACAGTGAAATGCTACATTATCTTAATGTCATGGCTATGTCAGTGAGGCCACCCATTAAGAATATTTCTTCCCCTTTTCTTCTCTTTCGGATATTTTAGTTAAGTCCCTGGTTGATGTTTGAATGACTCAGCAAAGCTCATGTCTCTAAACTGTACACTGAACTCTTCTTTCCCACAATGCAACAAAGCTCGCCCTCTTGTGGCTTCTCAGGCTCAGTAGTCATGCACACTTGTCACATTCAACCACTGTGAGCCTCTAAATTAAAGCTCCTTCATTCACCTCATCGCTGCAGCACATGCACACCGTCCACCTGCGCATGGTGTTTGACACATTCGGTAGGTCTGGGACAACAGTTTCACAGAAGACCCCTCTCCCGTTATTAAAGCACTCCTGTACCAAACCTCACTCCCTCAGTTAGCTCTCCTCACTCTCATCCCTTCACTCCTCTGTGCTCCACCCTCCCTCTCCTGTCCCCCCCCCACAACCCCATCCCCTCGTCTAACAGCCTACCCCGGACGAACCCTGGGTGACTCATCCACAGGTGGGTTGCGGGCGGTAGGGCTTACCTGTGCATGGCACTGGCTGAAAGTGCTCGGCCCTTCCCTCTCCTCCCCCCCTCCTCTCCCTTCATATGTCCATTTGTGATGTAAACGGGACACAGCTCTCTGTGGGTCAGAGATCACAAGCATGTTTGACGGCAGGCGACACGTCTGATACAGAGGGATTTTTAATTTACTGTAAAGAATGAAAAGGGGAGAAATTTCAGTTACAAACATTTCCTGCACAAGCTTGCTGGGTGACACACACGCAGTTTTTTTGCTTCGTTGTGTGTCTCTGAAACATGGCTGCAGCTTCTCATTTGTCATTTTCCCTGCTTCTAAAAAAGCCTAACAATGCCAGAGTGATGTGTTCCTTAGAGTCTCTTTATTTTGTATATTATGGTAAATTATTGTTTACCCCAGGATTCATTATACAGGAATAGATTTTTTTGAGACTCAAAAGGAAGACTGCACTTCCTTGGTACACTTTTCCTATCTGCAGCAAATTATAACCTCAGTATATTTTTTTTCTACACAGAATTTATTTATTTTATATAAATTTAAAAGGCTCTTGGTCATGGTTTAACTGTCTTGTTGAGGTTTTAATCTCTGTTTTTTTTCTCCCATTTCGACAGATGGAGAGATTACCTCCAAACCCATGGTGCTCTTCCTGGGTCCTTGGAGCGTAGGAAAGTCCTCCATGATTAATTACCTCCTGGGCTTGAACGACAGCCCCTATCAGCTCTACACAGGTATGTTGGACGCAGTTTATTTTTATTTTAGCATGATAGTAGTGCTCAATAGAGTGCATAGCTCCGGCAGGGCTCAACAGTCCCCTCATGAATTTAAATTCACTATATCCACCAAAATGCATTTGAACACTCTATCGCTCTAAAACGCTCTGTCTGACAATGTTGATACAAACACTATTAAGGCATTTGTTGAAGTCAGATGGGACTGAGCAGTAACTTCTGTTCAGTCTCCATGCCGTCCATTTTCTTGTTAACGTTCTTGTTATCCCTCTATTTCTCCCGTTTGTCTTCAGGAGCCGAGCCTACTACCTCTGAGTTCACTGTTATTATGCACGGGGAGAAGATCCGCTCTGTTGAGGGTATTGTGATGGCAGCCGACAGCTCTCGCTCTTTCTCGCCCCTGGAGAAATTTGGCCAAAACTTCCTGGAAAAGCTGATCGGCATTGAGATGCCCCACAAGCTGCTGGAGCGTGTGACTTTTGTTGACACGCCGGGAATCATTGAGAACCGCAAGCAGCAGGAGAGAGGTGAGGCAGCACCGTAACGCAGCTCAAATACAAAGCAGATGGCCACAAGTCAGTATTAGTGCACTTACTTATTTCTCTTCCTCTGCCCAGGCTATCCTTTCAACGATGTTTGCCAGTGGTTCATTGACCGCGCCGACCTGATCTTCGTCGTGTTTGACCCCACCAAGCTGGATGTGGGCCTGGAGCTGGAGATGCTCTTCCGACAGTTGAAGGGTCGCGAGTCCCAGATCCGTATCATCCTAAACAAAGCTGACAACCTGGCCACCCAGGACTTAATGAGAGTCTACGGAGCACTCTTTTGGAGCTTGGCTCCCCTCATCAATGTGACCGAACCCCCCCGCGTCTACGTCAGCTCCTTTTGGCCATATGAATACGCACCTGACACCAGTCGCGATCTCTTCAAGCGAGAGGAAATCTCCCTTCTGGAAGATTTGAACCAGGTGATTGAAAACCGCATGGAGAACAAGATTGCCTTCATCCGCCAGCATGGCATCCGTGTGCGCATCCATGGCCTGCTGGTGGACCGCTATGTCCAGACCTTTAAAGAGAAGATGAGCTTCTTCAGCGACCCTGAACTCGTGTTCAAGGAGATTGTGGACGACCCGGACAAGTTCTACATTTTCAAATCCATTCTAGCCAAGACCAATGTCAGCAAGTTCGACCTGCCCAACCGCGACGCCTACCGTGACTTCTTTGGCATCAACCCAATCACCAACTTCAAACCCTTGGCGTCTCAGTGCTCCTACATAGGAGGCTGTCTGCTGGACAAGATTGAGAAGGCCATCACCAATGAGCTGCCCGCTCTACTGAGCAGCATTAACTCTGGCAAACAGCCCGGCCTGTCCTCCTGCGAGGCAACCGGCTGTGGGGAGAAGCCAAAGAACCGCTACCGGAAGAACTGAGGAACACAAAATAACTTAAGTGGGGGAAGTAAAGGGAGAGGAGGTGAAGAGAAGGGGTCTGGTGGAAGCCAGCCCTTTTGTCAGAATGCCTGTATTGTTGAGGAGACAGAGGGGAGAGGATTAGTGTTTGGTTTTTTTTTCCCTCAGGAAAATATGGGGATATGCATTTAGGCCCTGTGGGAATGAGGAGTGGGAGGGAAGAGTAATTGTTTAATAAGGCAACTTAAGGACACAAGTGCTGACAAAATGAGAACAGGTCACTGAGTTTTTGTTTGAAACACACGCCCTCCTCTCTCCCTTGCACAATCACAGTGGACTGCCTGGGATTTTGGAGGTTGAGGAAGTAAATGATATGAAGAAAAACATACATACATACATAAAAAATTGAAAATACTCAGACTCAAATACCAGCTCCCTTGTATGTGAATAAAATGGGAAAGTGGAAATATTGGAGTTGCTAATTTGTGTTGTAAAATCTTTAGAGTCGCTTTGCAGGAGGTCAATTCCATTTGCTTCAGAAGGTGAATTTTGAAGTTGCCTTTTGTGTGGGTGCTATACAAAGCTTTGCCTTTGGGTGCTCTTCCAAACTCTTTACATAAATTGACATTAACATTGCATGTTGGACGTCACATCTTACTTATCAGATGCATGTATTTTTCCCTCTAAGAAACTCAACCTTGAACCAGCGCGGCCATGCAGCAATTAGGGCCTTTTTTTATTTCTTAGTTTTATTCGCTCATCAGTCTTGGTTGTTGACAACCTGTGAAGTGAGCACCGTGATTGAAGCAGAGGTCAGGGTTCAAGGGTTGGAGAATCTTCAGTGTGGGTTGGATGGTTTCATTCTGCTTCATGTTTTAACTCCTCCAACTGTTTCTGCGTGCATTTTTACGTTTGCCAATTTTGGCAGAAATTCAATAAGGAATAACTTTTTTCCTTCAACGATAAGCTTCCCAGCATTTTTTAAGCTGAACGACCACAATAGCGACACATGAGGATGTGCTTGAATTACAGATGTGTCTGTATCTTTTTCTTATTGCAGGTTAGAAATATATTTATTGATTCGTTTTCTGTGTAAACTTCTGTGCTGGACAAACCTTCACTGTCAGATTGTGATAGCAGATAATGGATTTTGTAGCTTGCAAAACAACTAAAAGAAAAAACTTACACAGGGGACTGGAGGTAATATTGAGAACGTGGCGAAGTGGAAGACCAACAAGTTGACCCCTGACCTCTGTGGAAAGAAGCATGCTCAAAATACTGATCCCTGCGTCTTTGGAGTGGCACATGTCAAAGCTGCAATTTCTTATGTGAGCCTACCTCAGTGAACTTCCAGGAGTACGGCACGGCCAAATCCATCAAAACAGTTTGACATTTTGGGAAAACACACTAGTTAAGCATTTTTGTAAGCTGGCAAAGAAACTTTCTTGAGTATTCTTTGTTGGCAACCGGCAGAGAGTCCAGGGAGTTTCTTTGCCTGGCAAGAAAGTCAATTTCCCAAATGTGCTGCATTAAAACTTCTGTCTGATGTCAGCAAACAAGGTATTTTGGAGCTGTAGACCTGCAGGTAGGTGGACTTCAGTGGCCTCCTGACAGACTCACACTAACAGTTTCCCCTTGTTTACAGTGTTTAAGCCATGCTAGCCTAACCAGCCGCCCTGGCAACATATTTAGAGAAACTTCATGTACCATGACCTGCAAACATTTTTCAGATTAAGAGAAGTTGAAGTCTAACAAACCGCTGCTTGGAATCTGAAGTTAATCAAGGGACAGGTAGGTGGCAACAACGCCTTCCTCTCTCTTCATCTTCCCTCACTATCCCCCCATAGTGCAGAGTGTTTGAGTTTCTCAAATCTGAAGCCTCATGGAGCCAAAAATGGAAACAACGTGACAGACAAACCCTGCTGAAACTCACATTTGCCTAAGTCCCTGTGTTTCGCTGAGTGTGTGTGCGTTCCACTGGATGTGTTCAAGTTTACACTGCAGGTCCAGGACATGCCCACTAGAGAGTGCTGTGTAAAAGTATAAAAAGTTCTAAATGCAGACCATTGACTAACTTCTGGTAGCAGTAGTCTGCAGTGACTGACAGCTTGGCCTTATGAAATTGTGTGGTTGTGCTTTTTGGTCTAGTTCAGTTTCAGTTATCTTTTTTTTTTCCTGTGAATTAATTCTGACCTGGATGTGTGTCTCATTACAGAAGTTGTTGGTTCACTTTTTTTGTTTTGCTATAAAATTTTAATTAATCTTCACCCAGTTCTTTTGGAAGTTTGATCAAGAAGAATAAAGATTTGTTGATTGACTAGGGCGTGAAACGTTGTGGTTATTCTGATGAAACCATCAAACCTTCACTGCAGGTGGAAAACAGAGGGTTCAAACCGAGACGATTGTTTTTGTCCTTTACCCTTTCTATCTCCCACACATTCAGGCTGCAGTTTATTTTCTTTCTCTTTAGCCCCAAGAATCTTCACATCTCTCTCACTAATGATCCGCTCTCTCACGTTTGGGTCGGAAAGGGAAGAGGGAAGTTTTGTTTTTCCCTCCTTTAGCTGCATTGCACCAACAGTTTGTCGTGACAGGAGATGGAGAGGGGTGTGTGGGGGTGTGTGTATGTTTGATAAGACAAGATATGATAATATAAGACAGTTGCACAGGATAACTGCACGCAACATCATGTCCGCTTGGTGGGCCTGCAGTGTCGGCCAAATCACTGCCAAGCAGCATGTGGTTTACAGCTCACCTCCTCTCAGCAAGACGCTCCTTCTGCCTCCTCCCTCCAGTCTGACCAGATTTCATTGACCTGGACTCCTCCACCAGAGAAAGGGAGAGACTTTGTGGGCTTTCTAGCGTGGGCTTCTTTTCAAATCTCACTGGCACTGTGAGCTCCATCATTATTTTATGCAGCACAATGACTGGACGGAGGGTTGTTTGAACCAGCTCTGGGAACAGCAGCCTCCTTCCTGCAAGACAAACACAAAACAAGCACATGTTTGCATCATTAAATACACAGAGAATAACTATATAGAATATTAAATTCTTTTTCCCTTTTTCCCCTACATTTTTTCCCAATGCATGCTTGTTTGAAATATATCGTTTGATACAGCACACAAACAAATTCTATTTTAATGGCTGCACCCAGAACTCATTTTAAACACATACATCAGACCAATGTAAAAGTGGAGGAATTGTTTTCCTTCCTCTCATAAAGGAAATGCTTTTTGCAGGTCTGTTGCAGCAGGGTAGGCACAGGGGACCCTCTCGATAAACTGTTAAACTGTGAAGCCTCAGTGCTGTCTACAGGGTTAACATGAAATTTGCAGCACACACCATTCATGAAAGGTCACTGCAGAATCTTGGAGGTACTGAAATCTTGTGCAGAATACATTTATTTCGCTCCCATGTGTTGATTTAATAAAACAATTCCCTTATTAATATTTTATCCTCTGTATCCAAGATTTCTGTTCCGTTAATTGTCAACATGTATAGCGGTTTAAAGGTTTAAAGGCCTCTCTGATTCACTCCTGCTCATCCCTGGGTCCATCGTTTACACCCTTGTGAGATAAAATGAACAGAAACGTCCCCACCCTTCCCAGAAATACGTGCTCGCTACCTCGAGCCTCCTCTCAAGTGTGTGCACGTACCTACACTCCCGTCGCCCCCCACTCCCATCCACATTCCTCCCTGCTTCTCTTCTCCTCCTCCTGCCAAACACACACAGCAGCATCAAGTCCACGGTGACCACCAAAACGGAAGCACAGAAATGGGTTTTCAAAATAAACTACTCTTAAATGATAATTGTTTTGGGTTTTTTTTTTTTATCATTTTTTACAGTTCCACAGCATGGGCCTTGTTATTTGTGTTTCAGTTTCAATGATGTTTTCTCCTCCCAAACAGGTTATACTGACTTATTGAACACTACCATTCTATAGGAGGTGTGACATTTGGACTACCGGTGTTTGGCGTGTCCATAATAAAAATTTTCTGTGAGACGCTGTAGGAGAAAATGTTCAGGACAAAACGTAAGCTCGTGTTTTGTTGTTATCCTAAGTGTATTCTATTTCACTCTATGGTTCAAACAGGTAGGGCGCTACAGGGAAGCACTTGTAAGCCAGTGTGAGGTTTTATTGTGAAAAAAACCCCCACAACGGAAATCATTTTAATAATATTCTGTGTTGCTTCACACACGCGCACACAAACGCTCACATACACACACACTCACACACGCTCTCTCTCACTCCTCGAGGCTGGACGCCTGTCTGCGCTCAGAAGATGGTGGCGGCTGCGGCCACTGTGTCACCCACTGCGCCTGGAGAGCGGCGCGCACAACGCCTCGCTCCGGAGTCGACCCTGCGGAGGCGCACGGAGAACAGTCAGATTACGGCGATCAGACGAAACCCATGACACTGTGGACGTTGCAGGAGATGAGGGGGAAAAATCATGTTGGGCAATGCAGCAGCCATAACCCATCATATCAGTCTCGGATCAGAGGGGCAGTTTATTTGGAGGTATGAAGATTTTTTCACCCTCTCTTGTGTGATTCAGTGAGAGTGGCCGGACCAAGGTAGCACTCTGCTCGGACCCGTGGGATTGAAGTGTGGAGGGGGGGGGGGCGTGCAACGGAGGTGGAGACCATTCAATTAGTCTTCGTTTTCCATTTAGAGGTGGACCAAGCTGATCAAGGCAAACTTTACTCCAGAGAGGAGAGGAGGGGCTGCACGACAGTTGTCTGCCCCAGGCTGCATTCACCACCCTCGTCTTCAGCTGTCCGGTAGACACAGGACATACAGTGTCCCCGGCGCGGTCTGGATATCTGTTTGTTTTCTTTAGCGCGCACCCTGATGATGCGTCGGCTGTGTTTGGTGCGTGCTTAGATCCAAAAGCAATACCGCCTCAACACGGAGACGAGGCAGCCGCCCGGTTCGTGAGCCCCCCAGAGCAACGCTGACACTGAGATCAACAAACCCAAACAGTTTGGTGTGTTTTTACGCACGGCGCCTCGGGCACTTCTCTCCTGCAGACCCCCTCCAGGAGACTCCAATGTGCATTTGGAAATACTCCGGAATGGAAAGTGAGGAAAGCACGGGGCTGTTGTGATTAGGCCCCGCAGTTAAGGATTGTTGGGGTAGGAATAAAAGCCTCGCTCATCCAGTAATGGGAGACCTGCGCCTTCAACATGGAAAGTTGACTTACAGGAGAAAACAGCAGATTGAAGTCTGGTGAAAACAACGCTGCAGAGGATTTGTTTTGAATGTTTGGAAGTTTTAGTGTAGTCCTGCAAACAAACTCTACCTTTTTAAGAACCCCTTTAAGACATTTGATGGCTTCCCCAGCTTTTGCTCTCCTCTCACTGCACAGTATTTTGTTATCCTGAGTTCTCGCAAACATTTTATTCCAATGAGTGAATCTGTGTGCAGCAGGCAGCTGAGTGGAGTTGGGCAGAAACAAAGCAAAGCAGTGAGTGAACCTTGCAGTCTCAAGTGTGTCAGAACAGAGGAGGGCATGGTGGTATGCGCGGCGTGACGTCAAGAGAGCCAATAATGAACTGCTCAGACTCTGTGGAAGCTCTGATGGTGTTTCTGTTGCCACTTCACCAATAACCAAGTGGACTGTTTCTCTCAAAAGGCTTGTTTGTGCTCTGTTTTTTTCAATTTTTTTTTCCATCGATCAGTCATTACCCATTACTGCCTTACTTCTCGCTATTCCGTGTTGTCTTTGAAAGAGCGGCACCTTCCGCAGAGCTTTTGATTTTTGCATAGGTTAGAAAGCAACATGGCATCCCCCCAGCATCAACAACTGCTGCCTCAAAACACAGAAGTGAGCTGTGACTCAAGCGGAGATGGAGGCGTCTCAGTGAGGATTGGCAGCAGCGTCCGACACAAGCACGGAGGCGGGCCGCTCGGTTCAATTGGGGGAGGCTTCATCGGGGGTTCCAAGCACTGCAAGTACAGCATCTCCTCGAGTTGTAGCTCTGGGGAGTCCGGCGTCAGGAAGCCAACAGTCAGGAGCTTTCGCACACACAAAAAGATGCCTCAGCTTTTCGAGAGGTCTGCAGGTCATTTCTGGGACCCAAAGTTTGACTCTTCGATCTTGGAGGAGGCCTGCAGAGAACGGTGTTTCCCTCAGACTCAGCGGCGCTTCCGCTATGTGCTCCTTTACCTGATTGCTGTTGGCTGCCTCTGGGGATTGTTTTTTGCTGCCAACCCCTCCCGCTGTGACAGGACTGTCTTTCTCCTCCCCACTGCGTCCTTCCTTGCTTTCTGTCTCCTTCTCTTCCTCTTAACTTTCACTAAGCTATACTCACGCTGCTACAATCAAGCATCTCTGCTGCTCATCGTTGTCACGTTCATCCTCACCCTGGCCCCCCAGATCCAGACATCAGGCTTCAGGGACCCAGAGACTCCCACACCGACACTCGATTTAGAGGAGTTCAGTGGCATGGGGCCCTTGTACAACCTGTCCCATGACAAGCTTGTAGCCGGTGACACCTGGCCCCCCTGTTTATCCCCTGTGGGCACCTTCTCCCTCTGTATTGAGGTTCTTCTGTTGCTGTATAGTGTTCTCCATGTTCGCCTCTATGCTTCTGTCCTGCTGGGCTTATTCTACTCTGTTTTATTTGAGAGTTTGGGCTGGCTGCACCTGACTCAGGCTGGAGCCAACTGGAATATTACCTCCCAGGCAGACTGGGATACGTTATGTTGGCTAGGCCCAGCCAAAGCCCTTCTCCACCTCTGCGCCCACGCCATCGGTATCCACCTGTTCATCATGTCTGAGGTGCGAACGCGCAGCACTTTCCTTAAGGTGGGACAGGCTATAATGCATGGCAAAGATCTGGAGGTGGAAAAAGCCTTGAAGGAGCGAATGATCCATTCTGTCATGCCCAGACTTGTGGCTGATGAGCTGATGAAGCAGGGTGATGAAGAGATGGGTGATAACTCAGTCAAAAGATACTCCACCAGTGGCGCAGCAGCTGCCATCTCCAGCCCCAAAAACAACAAACGCAAGAAAACCTCCATCCCTCGGGGCCAGATTATCTTCAGACCCTTCAACATGAAGCGGATGGAGCCCGTCAGCATCCTGTTTGCAGACATTGTGGGCTTCACAAAAATGTCTGCCAACAAATCTGCTCATGCCCTCGTGGGGCTTCTGAATGACTTGTTTGGACGTTTTGATAGACTGTGTGAGCTTACTGGCTGTGAGAAGATAAGTACGCTAGGAGACTGCTACTACTGTGTGGCAGGTTGTCCTGAACCCAGACCGGACCACGCCTACTGCTGTGTGGAGATGGGCCTGGGCATGATCCAAGCTATTGAACAGTTTTGCCAGGAGAAGAGGGAGATGGTGAACATGAGGGTGGGTGTCCACACCGGCACTGTGCTGTGTGGCATCCTGGGCATGAAGCGCTTCAAGTTTGATGTTTGGTCAAATGACGTCAACCTCGCCAACTTAATGGAGCAGCTGGGAGTGGCTGGGAAGGTCCACTTATCACAGGCCACCGCCAACTTCCTGGATGACCGCTTCCAGCACGAAGACGCGCAGGTCACTGAGAGGATAGGACAGAGTGTGGTGGCTGACCAGCTCAAAGGTAGGTGTTCACATTTTTATATGTCTCAATGTTATGTACTTGCTGGACTTACTTGGCTTACTTCCTAACAAGAATAATATAACTCCAAGGTCAGCAGCTGTTGCCACAAATTGGCTGCAGCAGTGAGACTTATTGCTGCAATTATACCTCAATGAACCCACAAACTTTGGCATTTTTATGTGCTCGAGTTTATGTCTTGTAATGCTTGTCTGCCAGCCCTGGAGGAATCGACCACTTATGTAATCATATCAGCAGTTGACCCCAGAAATGGATCAAGACTTATCAGTGGACTATTTGCATCAGTGAAGGACGACACAGGGTTGTAGCGTCATGTTTTGCACCCAGCACAGATGGGCTGGGGTGTTGGTATCATGTGACTGTGTCCCAGACAGACGCCATCTTCTCTCTCATCCTCTCCCCCACCCACTACCCCCCCTATCTGCCCCCCCCCCCCTTTGTTCTCTTGTTCAATTATGTTGCCTTCTAGACGTCCTCAATGTGTCCTGTTCTCATAACCTCGCCTTGAACTTCTGGTATTGCTTTACAACTTAATATAACTGTCACCTTCTCCCGATAGAGATATGTCTGCAGTTTTATCTTGTCCTCTATTGTCCTCGCCTCTCTTGGCTGCAGCTTTTATTTGATCTGTTTATACATCTCACTGCAGTTTAACTAAATGTTAGTTTAATGGCTCTCTTTATAATTTGAAGCTTGGTGATCTATTGACACCTGCTGTCAAGTGACAGTGTCTGACTAATGAATTGCTCGGAGGCTGTGTGACAGATTTTGGTGAGTGCATTCTGGGTATTTGTTCAAAACGGCAAAAGTAGAAATGTACCCATTGCCCATTACTGCAAAGAAATTACTGGGACTTCACACAGATTTCCTTGATATGAAATTTAAAATCAGCACTGCGACCAGATCCAAAAGTCTGTTTTGTTTACCAGCCAGCAGGAGTGATTTATGGGCCTGCAGTTTCCCCTCATCTCTTAGATTAATGAGTGACTACCACTCTTGCTCGTGTGCAGTTAAATTTATTTTATTTTTTTTATCGTCAAGATAAATGCGTTTCTCTCAGTGGTACCCCCCCCCCCTCCCCCTCATCTCCTTTCTTGCCTCCATCATGTATTCAGTTCTCCTCCAGAGATTTATCCTCTCGCTGTAGATCTGCTGTGCCAGTGAGAGAGCTGGCTGTCAGGAGAGAGTTGTTCTCCAGTGCTGTAAAATTTCCTCCACAGTCTAGCTCAGTCTCTGTAAATCACTTGGGTAGCACTGCAGCCAGACATGGATCCTGGCTGGGGCAGGTCTCCACAGAGGGAAATAGCTCCGCCACACACACCCTGATCGCTGTGCAGCTGTCTCCCCGGTGTTTTCGATGTTGCCGTTGAGTGTAACCGCTGATGGTCTGTGGTTGTCTGTGGTTTGAGCAACACATAGAGATGTTGGAGCTCAGTGTTCATTCCTGTAAGTGTGGCTGTTGTTTGAGGTTAGTGGGACAATTTGCCATTAGCTTTGAGGCTTAATAAACTGCTCACTTATTAATCCCAGAATAATTTTCCAACCACTAGATTTTTTTTTTTAGTTTAATAGAATGTCGGGAATCTAAAAATACAATGGTGCTAAGGACAGAGAAAATAATGATTTCGCATTATAGCCAGAAGTGTTGCTGTCATAATAAGCTAATAATTGTTTTTCACATCTTTCAATGAAACAATTTTATTTTTCATAGTACTCATCTCCAAAAATGCTGTTTAAACATTCCTATTAATAAGGTTTCTGTTTCTTAATGACACAATATTTCCATCCGAGAAGCTGGAACTGTTTTGGTAATTTCTAAATGTTTGAAAGATTAATTTTGTGTTTTTTGCTAAATCAAATTTTATGGACCTCTCAGTGCTATTTTCTCTCATTTCACTCACACAATTAACTGATGAATTATATAATTTGAAGAGCCGCAGAAAAATCAATACAAAAGGTTAGTTACAGCCTCATTGTAAACCACGGCACATCTGACTGGAAGGCTACAGGGTGTGGATCTTTTCAAAAAGGGAACACACACCACTACAAGGCCCTTGCCATGCGTTTGTCTCTTTGAGGGGACCAGACAACACGTTTGCTGTGTTGCGCTTTTTCCAAACTAGACATGGAGGCTATAATTGGCCCTGTTTCCCTGGAAAGTACTTGTACCATGTCTTTTCTTTTTGCGTTTAACACAGAATGATGGCACCTGCAGAAGGTTATCCCTCTGGGGGTTAGTGTCAGTGTGGTCCGTATTATCCTTTGACTGGTGACAGAATCACCGCAGAGAGCCTGAGCTGGCTCCTCTCTATCCTGCTGTTCCAAATTAAAATGAAACTGTTTGTCGGTTGACTGAGCGTTTTTGTGAAAATGTAAAAAGGATGTGGAATTGTTGTGGTCACAATCAGTTGTTGCCTTAACCTGTATCACGACAATAATGTTACTGACTGATCACAGCTGATTCAAGTATCTGTGAGTTCAATGCCCACATGATGTTAGTGGCCAACTATATCATTTGACCCAAATTAACACCGTTACATGGTTTTGAAGAAAACTCACTGATTCCAGCATCCGACGGCTATTATATAAAATCGCACAGGGTTGACCGTGTCCTGCTGCCTCGCTGTAAGGTGTGTTCTCTGATTCAGTTTGAAATTGAGAGTCTGACCTTTTCTAACTTAACTGCTGAGCAAAGCTGTGCTGGGCAGCGCTGCTCCATCACCCCCCCCCCCCCCCCCCCCCCCCCCCCCCCCCCCTTGCTCTCTCCTCTCTTTGCCCTGTGGGAGGTTTCTAATTAAGCAAGACTGGGTAATCTCCTTGGCTAAAGTGATTAATGTTGGTAATTCTCCATCATCATATCATCCCACACTGGCCTGGTCTTAACCTGACCCCAAAAATACACCAGCCACTTGCCAGCCGGGCGTTTTTATCTCGGTAAATGATATTGATTGCCGATAATGAGGCTGTCACGGCTTTGTTTATTTATGATGAGACAAGAAGTCAGATTTTCATGTCGTGTTGACATCAAAGTGAATCAGCCGAGGCCATGGGGTGTGCTCGCTATACAGTGGAAGATAATTTGTATTCTGGTCCATAATATACATTTGTCCCAATTCCTTGTCCACTTTTAAGCCTCCAGCACAATAATTGATTAGCTACATTAGGATTGATTTGAACACAGAGCAGAACTGCAAATAGTGCTGGTGATGAACGGCCTATGTCCCTTCACTCTGGCCCTATTACTTCATGCTCTGCACAATGTATTAGTTATTGGGAAAGCCATTTGTCCTTTTGGGCGACTGGCATGTGCACAACGACGCACACATTATCACTTTCACACAGCCCTGCCCCGGCATTGTGAATGCTATTCCTCAGGGACACACCTCCATCAGCAAAGTGTAGTTGCCTGAGGCTGGGCAGAGAATTGGCTGCTCCCTGTGACCTTGACCACGATAAATATTGCTAGATTTGACGTTACCCTTAAAAGACGCAGGGGTAGAATATAGACAACATGCATTTAGCTCTGGTCTAGCTCTATCCACAGTGCCACCACAGCAGCTCTGCTTCAACACCACCACATTAGATTAGGATCCCGTGTAACTTGACCGGCTATGTCGAGCTTGAGTGTGAACCACAAGCAGAGGAAGGGAAGCTGTACGCACACAGATGCATCTGGATTTCACACCTAAACGCTCTGCGAGTGTGTGTGTGCACGTTCCTTCTGCACACACACCGCACTTGACAGAAAGTTAAACGGTTTGGCTTTTTCCGCACTAATATATACACAGCTGTCTTCTCACCCCACCAGCAGTCAAATACCTGGCATAATTTTCGTCTAGACCCTCGAGACCAAATCAGTATGCGAGCGCGCCATTCAGCGCTACTGAGAGACAGGAGGGGTCGATGGTGGAGTGGAGTGCTCTGAGTGGAGTAGCTTATTGTGAGTGTGGGGGGTAGGAAGGGGCCGACGTGGCTAGGCTCCATGGTAGGAGATTTTGGGATGGTAATAAAGATGGTGGTAAATAGATCCAGGGATTACTTTAACACGGTTTACAGCTTTCTTTAGAGGCCCTTTCTGCCCACTCTAAGCGGCTCTATTGTATTGCACTGACCAGGAGCCTGGAGCACCTTGGCTCTGCATGGTAGATTACAGCTCTGCAGAGAGGGTAATGGCATAATACATCACCTCACATTGTACAGTATCAGCTTGTGTTATGAATTATCGTTAAGCATGGCATCATAGCCTGCAGCTACACAGTCACTGTGCCATCTTTGGCCTCATGATGCCGGGCAGGTCTGCAGAGCTTCACCATCCCTTGTCGTGCTCTGTAAACAGCAGACTGTTGTGGCAACGTTACTGAAGGTCCACTGTACGACGCGGTGACTTTAAAGCTGCAGTCATTCGGGCTGTCTGCACTGTATGCTGATACTCCCCGCACTTGTTCAGGAGACCTGTGTTAATGGCTGCTTCAACCCAGCGAGCAGTACAAGGTTTGCACTCAGGAGATATAATGAGTTTCTGGATGAAAAGCAGAAAGCACATTATCCCGAGAGCTGCAAATGATTTTATCTCCATGGTGTCCTTTATATCGAACTGATACTCATGGAGATTTTGCTCCAAACATCAATGCACACTGTTGTGCTCAACTTAATCCCGACAAGTGTCAGGGGACCCTGCAGACCTCGCCATCCTCCTTTAGGGGACAGCTTTCCTATTGGCTCAGTGGTGAAGTGCTGTGCCTCTATCAAGTCCGACAGAGATGACCCAGGGCGAGGTGGATGAGAGGGCCTGATATCAGTGCCACCACCTGTCCGTCTGATAAGACAGCGAGCAGCCTGTCGGACAAACATAGGACGTGTTGAATGTGGAGTACATCATGCTATTCAATACGCTCTTCACTTCAGACACTTTAATGTAATCCAGTTTAAGGTAAATACATGAATCTCGAATTCCTGAACAGAGCACAGTATTAAGGAAATCTGTCAACTTTTGGGATCATCTGTTTGCATCCATTCCTGCCAACACAGCCCCCCCACAGATGGTAAATAATGCTGTGAAAACGGAACAGAGACAGACACGCCTGCAAGTAGAAAGCTTATAAAGACAGAAAATAAACAGGTTTGCACAGAGTGAGACAGAAAGATGGATAGAGTTGCCTCTGAAGGTTCTTGCTCAGGGTATTTTGTGCTGCTCCACCGTGACTCAGTCATAACATCAGTATCAGCAAAATGCATGGGAAAGGTTTCCCATCTGTTTGCAACACACACGCTCACTCGCACACTCCAGCCCCTCACTCTGGGTCTGCCAAGGCTAATTTCCAGCCTATTGAAAGTGCAGAGGGTCAGCTGGAAACTGGACGCTGGAGCTCTGGCCCAGAGAAAAGAACCAAATTGACTTAATTCAGCTGAAGCTCAGGCTTTCACGTTGGAGTGAAGGCCCAGCGAAGCGAGGGCCCATTTTTGTGTTAGCCCAGCAAGAAGAAGCTGAACATGTGCAGTGATTATTCAGTGGCGCAGCTCGACAGGAAACTTGTACCTCACTGAAATAAGGAGGATAGGACTTTTTTTTAAAGACTGAAAAACCCACTAAAATAAGGCAATCCACTCTGTTCCCATTGCCCGTAGTGGAATTGAAATTGGTAGAAACCGTTCAGTGGTTCACTGTTGCAACTTGTTGTTTCCAGGATGTTAAAAACATCGATATTATCTTAGCAGGGACCGTTAAACCCTCTGTCCTGCAGAGTTATTGGACTCTGAGGTAAATGCAGGTTGTATCTTTTCCGTTGCAGACAAAAGCCAGATGCTGCTGGGGGGTTATTGATCAGAAGGAAATTCACACAGCTCCAGAATGCACTCGCTGTTTTGAAGAAAAACTCTCTGGGTGTCTCCCCTCTGCAGTTGCCCTCTCCCTGTACATTTTGTGCTTCATTAACATCTTTTGACTCGTGCACGGGGCTAAGCTAGCTCCCCCTCGCCGCCGTGCAGATACTCCGTTGATAAATGGCTTTCATGAATCACTGATGCACCCTAAGCTTTTCTCCTTTGTGATCAAGGCCACAGAAAGAAAAAAAAAATGCCTACGCTCCCTCTTAACAGACAAGCGCTCGCCTTTACCGCCACTGACGGATGGAGCGCGCTCTTTAAGGTGACACTCACAATAACCCTCCCCGTGCAGCCGCCCACGCGCACGCTCGCGCTGACGCACGCCCGGTTCCTGCACTTCGCATTCAGGCGGACTGAATGTAAACACCCACACCTGCAGCCGCGCCCTGTGCGTGTGTGCGCTCTGTACGGCGGCTCGTTAGCGCACACAGCAGGAGCATGTATGTGATAAATGGCTGCGTGAATTATGAATGAGGGAAGAGGACGGGATGAGCCAGTCCACCATGAAGCCTTTTGCTGCACGCGGCCTGCGCGAGCTAACCGTGCACGTCTCCGTGTGTGAACAGGCAAAAGTGTGTTTTCCTCCATTAACACTTTTGTGCATATTTGTGCCTGTTATAAATAGATGACCATGAGCTATTCTATTATTAGCAGTGCAGGCTGTGGAATACATTTTATGTGGACTATGAAAGGCCGGTATTGACTCAACGCTCTGGGGGAGAGGAAGCGTGTAAGTCAAAATCTTCCTCTCACAGGAGAGCGCCACACTTGATGTGGCGCTCTCCTTTTCGTGCAGTTTGATATAGGGGAATAAAAGCTGTTCGAAAATATACTTCAACTTCCTGCTGACCTCCACTTTTTAAGCCTCCTCCCAGCTCCCATTATGCTTCTGACTGGTTTGTCTGTCCATGTTTTTTTGAATTTGAATTGAACGTTTTTATTCCTCCCCCATGGGGGAAACACACATTTACAGAAGCTCCGTAAAACAAGTAAGGATAAAGAAATAAAATAAAATAAGATAAAAAATAAAATAAAAAATTCTCTTAAACACCTACTATTTACAGTTAAATTTACAGTTAAATATGGGAACTGGGTGTGCAAATCAAAACCAGAATGTGCAGCAAAAAAGCAGAATGTGCAAATGATTTCGCAAAAACAGTTTTTTAAGAAAAACCCTGAGCAGAGAAAGATTATACTGTTGTAATGAGACTAACATTAATTGCATTAATGCCCTTAATATAGACTAATGAAGTCCATTTAAACGGAGGAGTTGTATATTCTGACAGCAGAGGGGATGAAGGACCTGCGGTAACGCTCCTTCCTGCACTGTGGGTGCCGGAGTCTGCTGCTGAAGGAGCTGCACAGTCCCTCCACTATCAAGTGCAGTGGGTTAGAATTATTGTCCATGATGGAGGTCAGTCTAGCCAGTGACCTTTTCCTCCCCACCTCCTCCACCGTTTCCAGTGGGCAGCCCAGGACAGAGCTGGCCCTCCTGACCAGCCTGTTCAGTCTCTTTCTGTCCCGGTCCGTGCTGCCCGCGCCCCAGCAGGTCACGGCAAAGAAGATGGCAGAGGCCACCACAGAGTCATAAAAAGTCCGGAGGAGAGGCCTGCACACGCCAAAAGATCTCAACAGTAACAGTTTCCCGAGTAAAGGAATTTCTTCACTTGGCCAAATGGCCCTGAGCCAATAGCCTTAATTCCTTTGATTAAAATTCCTTCAAAATCTTATTTTAAACCATGAGGCATAACTCTCTCTGCCAAGGAGGTTAGGTTTTCATCCGTGTTTGTTGTTTATTGCTTTGTTTTACGAGCATCATTACTCAACCACTGTTCAGCAGGTTACAACGATGGAGTGCGAGACAGAGATGGGAGCTGGGGGAGGATCCAGGGACATTTTTCACTTTCATAAATATTTGGATCCATGAACAACAATTCATGGATCCAGTTTAGGGGCCCATATTAAATGTAGGTGAAGTTGATGTGTAAATAAAACAGGCAATGCCTCTCTAATTGTCTGTAAATCCTTGAATTCCCTATACTGGTGGGACACCGGAATAGATCATTCTTTTGTTGTGGATTAATTTCAGTGGTTAATTGATACACACTAGTGAGTACTCACTGCATAAGTAGAGACTTTGTATGTGTCTGAATCAAACGGAGCTGCACTACTCTTGCTCTTAGTGAGGAGCGAGCGTGCCACTGAGTGCACTGGTGTGGCTCGCTGATGTATTATTAATAGCTTTTGGGCAACTGCGGTGCGTCTGTAGCGCAGAGGAATAAATGAATAAAAGAATCATGCTTTAGCTTCATGTGCAGGACAAATTCAGCTCAAATGCTGGTTTCACTGAGTCTCCCTGTCTCAGATAGAGAGTCAAGCTCCGCTCCCTCTGTTGGCTTTAGTGTGACAGCCCCCCTGTGTCCCCCTGTCACATGCTTCTCCATCCTCATGCTTTATTGCCCCATGGGTCCCCAGTGCTGTCACTCCAAAAGGCTATTTCTGACCTGCACGTAAGTGTGTGTGTGCTAAATACCAGCTATATTCCCAGCGGAGGTCAGTCCACATCCTCTTTATCACTTTCAGTCTTTCTGTTTCTCGCCTCCTCTCTGACTCCCTGTATGTTTTTCTCTCCTCCATCTCGCTGCTGTCTCATTCGGTAACTGTCGAGTCCGCGTGCCGCCTCCTCCGCTGTTCGCACTTTCGTCGACAGACATTTCAGCAACGCCTTGTCTAATTGTTTTCCCGTCCCTTGTTCATGTGCTCAACTATGAGATTGTAATGGATCCATCCGTTCCACTTGTCAAATAGGGTGCAGATCATAAATGCACAAAAGTGTTCGTACAACATTTGCCTCGGGCGGAATATGAGTCAGGCTCTTTCTGTGGCGCGAGCTGAGCTTGTAGTCAGCAGCCTCATTTACCCCTGCTGTATCATTGGCCTGTTGTGAGATCAGGAGTCCTCAGGGAGTTGGGCAGTGCTCAGCAAAAGATCCAGCATGAGATGCGATTAATCAAAATGTTGTGTAAGCAAAGTCTGTGGTATTAGAGCAGAAGACGAGATGAGAGGGAGGTGGAGCGAAGGAGGGAGGGAGGTGATTGTGTCTGTGTTGGCTGTTTGCTTTGATCACTCACCAAAAGCCACAAACTCGGTCACTGTTTAATCGATGAAGGATCATTACTCAGAGTGGATGAGGATCAATCAGAGCAATGTGGAATCATTGAATTAAGGGAAGCATCGAAACTTCCTCAGAAAAGAAAACCTTTTCAAACACGTTGATTAAGCTCATTTACATCTCACGTTTGATCATTAACTTTGGAGACGTTGGCATCTTGAAGCTTGATGGGTCCTCAGGTATTCAAGCTTTACTGCAACTTTACCTTTAACTTTCTTACACAAGGAATGAGGATCATTTCACTTCTGTCAAAGATAAAAATAAGTAATTTACATCAGGAAAATCTTTGAAACAAATTGAGCCGCAGTAAAACCAGACATCACTGTGACAAATGTCTTTGCTTGTTTTTTAAGTAAAGCTTTTAAGTGTTTACCAGATGTGTTCATGGGTGTCGCTTTCGTATGGACAGATGCCTCTGAATGGCTTGAAGAGCCTGTTGAAACGAAAGTGGGGATATTAGTATTCAGGAAAGAGATGTGGAGGAAGAAGGATCTGACACAGGAGAAGAGGAGGGTGTTAAAAAAAAGATGAGGTGGACAGTGAGTCTGAGCTTTAGGGATGGTGCCAGCAGGGGCACTACTTCCCAAAAAAGAGCCCTTTAAGCCTGTGTACGATGAGGCAAAACGGATATCGGCTTGGACACAAAAGAACAGGGAGGATAGTTGGATTTGAAATGGTGGGGTGGGGGGAGGGGTTACAGCCAGATTTGTCAAAAAAAAGGGGACAGAATCGAGGCCACTGAGCAAAGGATGACTGGCTGGTTTAAAGATTTTGGATGGATGTCAACTGTATTTATTGTTCTGTTAGCAGACAGTGGCAGCTTGCAACTGTCAAGGATGGAGGGATCGGAGGGGCAGACACAGCCAGGCAAGAGTTAAAGACTTTGGAGAGATGTCAAGTGTTTCTATTGTCGTTTCGAGTGAGCCTTGCGTTGTGGGGCCGGCTTGAAGCCAGGAAAAACACTGGCCAAATACAGATGGCTTGTTTTGGTGCCAGCCCTGTTTATAACAGTGAGGGACAGGAAAACAAGGGGAAGGATACCGGCAGATTTTGTTGATTGCAACAGGAACAGGAAGTGCGAGACCTCGGCATGGCTGGTTGAACTGGGACAGCGTGTTTGTGTCAGGGCAGAGAAGTACTCTGACGTAAGTCTCATTTCAGAGACGTGTTTTTGTCCCAAACCCGGAGCGCTAATGTCCTGAGAAAGCCCCAGGTGCCGTGCCTTTCTTTTTTTTTCTGAACTCCAGCTTACGTAACTACATACAGAGGGGTCACTGTGGGTTATCTGGGGATTCTGAGAAGTTTGAGTGGAACTGAAAGCTGCACAGGTTCAACTCAGTACGTCTTTACATAGAACTAGTCTGTTTTAATATCAACTATTATTCAACTAGTATATCCAACTCAAAAGAGGTTTAGGAAGGCATGTGGTTTGTTTTAGATAAATCATTGAAATGCCCGATGCTGGCGGCAGCTTTCTCCCTGAGACAGGAAGTGTGACCTGCGGTAATTGAGCCATGGTCAGAAAAGACCAGCTGCTGGACTCACTGAAACTGTTTATTCAGAGTTCAGCGAAGCGGGGCCCAGTCCGCAGAATCAGCCACCCTTGCTCTTCTCCAGAATGCGCTGTTGACAACGTTACTTAGGTTGAAGTGTCCCAGCTGCAGCTGCTACAGTGCGCCGGCCGCCCCGCTTATTCATATCGACAAAACTGCACCAAATTCAACAAATTCAATGCAAACCACAGACAGAGTGTTCTGGAATTATTAAAAAGATGAAAAGAAGCGTATCTTGAGGTGAAACTGAAAGAAATGAGGTGCTTCATTCAGAGATATTCAACATTGACCAGCTGTGTTATGTCATAAGGCTGACAAATCAGTGTGTAAATCCATCAGAGGCCTCCTCAGATAAAATCACTGATGAATTGTGTATCTGGAACCCAGCCCAGTGCACGTGAACACACAACCGATATCTAGTGGAAGCATCATCTGTCTAATTGATCTTACATACAACATCCTGGGGTGGTACACACACACTAACTCATTCTCCTACCTCATCTAAAATGACAGTGCCAGGTCCCTCTGTGATTCTTTGTGAAATAAGTATTTCATGTCCTGTCGCTGAATGGGTTCATTCAAAGATATTTTTCCATTCTACCACTTCAAGCTTTCGCTTCTTTTCACAGTTTTTTTTTTCTCAACTCTAATGTTCCTAAAATCTCTGCAATCGGTTCCTCCTCACTCCACCTCCCCCTCCTCTGCAAACTGTGCTGCAGTGATAAAGTCCTCCTAAATAACCTGTCATACTGGACCCCCCCCCACCCCCCCCACCCCTGAATTGAAAAGGGACAGGATGTACAGTTTATCCCTGGATGGGGATGGGGTGGGGGGTGTGCAGGAGAAGGAGTGCCAACTGGCAGAGAGAGCGCTGCCCAGCCTAGCGGTGCTAGTTCCTCTGCAACACCTGCTCCACCGCCCTCCTGCCCCGATACTTGGCCCTGGGATGCAAACCTGTCATCATGCCATCATACCAGGTGCATGCTGTCTGTGTTTGTGTCCTGGCTCATGAGGTAGAGCAGGTCATCCACTAGAAGTTGAGGGTTTGATTCCTGGCTTCTCCAGTTTTGGCCCTGGAGGGGGGGGGGGGTTGCATCCCTTGTTTCTGAGCGTGTTTGTTTGTCACAGGCCATTTTTGGCCATTGTCACAGAAGAGCAGGGGCGTGCTATGAGGAGGCAGTGGAGGTGACACCGCTGTTTGTTTGCAAAGTGCTTCCCTCATGTCATTCTCCTCTGTCCTGAACAAAGTGGCTTGGAGAGGGAGATAATGCGACTGGGCTCTCACGGGGAAAGGTTATCTACTGTTCCCCGTCAGCTGATAGGACATGACACTTCAAGTCCCGTAACGCCCAGATGCTGCCACTAATGATGCTCTTCAAAGGCCCCCAGGGTCAGCACGGACAGAGAGGGGCTAACACACGCTTGCACCTGCATGACAGATCATCAAACACTGACAGACAGATGGATAGACAGAAAATCGCTCTCACTCGCAACTGGAAAGGAACAAGAAGACATCGATTAGAAGACAAAGCGCGAAGATGCGTGACCTTTTTGCCTGCCGCGAGGCCTTCAGAGCCCAGCTGTATAATGATGATGGTGGACAGGGGGGCCAGCTGCTGGTCAGACCAGTTTTTCAGAGCTGTAGAATGGCCAGGAACAGGCATGAAAAATCTGCAGACACTTTGGACAGGGCTCCTGCTGGAAAACAACAGCCATTAGCCTCAGCTACTGGTGCAGAATAAAGCATGGATGCGTAGGAGATGAACATGTACCACCTGAGTGGGATGGACGTCTGTTTAAAACTGATACAAAACACTCATATGGACAGAAATTTGGTTTGAAATCACCGTCTGGTCGTGTCACAGGCGTTCAGAGTGTATTTAATATCATCTATAACTTTTTATAGCCATCAATTTAATCTGAAGGCGACTTTATGACACCGCAGTGGTGCCAGTAGTTCTGCAGCAGCGGCCCAGAGGGGTGGTCTCCCGTCACCTCCCCCTGCTATCAGCATGTTGCTGTTGCTTTGCTTTTGAGTCTTGACCCACTTTTCTCCAGGTTTGTTTTCACTTCTCACATCTTGTTTTTCAACTGTGTGTTTCAGTTGTGTTCTTTAATTTGTGTTTTAATCTTTAATCCATTATCAAATACACTGCTTTCTCTCTCTCTCTACTTTTCATGCATTCTCTCTAGTAATTTGTTTTCACGCATTTCATCTAGCTTGAAACACTTAATTATCTTTAATAAGCTGCTGCAGTGTTGGGGAATAGAGGCTGAATGGTCCAGTGATTTCTGTTTATGTGGATTTGGCTTGGTCCCTGTCTTAATAAACCTCAGCACTCTGCTTTTGCAAATATGGGCTTTGCATGAATCATTTTCGAGTCTTGAATATGCAAATAATAAAATGTGACTCACATAGTTCGGGAGTCTTCTGAAATGGACATGAATGTTTCCCTGACTCAAATGTTCTTGTGGAGCAGATAAGAAAACAGCCAGACCTTTATGCAAATCTCCACCCACAGCTGAGGCATCATCTGCCACCTTTCTGCTGCTCCACATACATTATTTAAATATATCTCTACCTGTGGCCCTTCTGCAAGTAGAGAAAACGCTGCGTCTCGCAGGGTCGTCCATTATATTATTAGAGGATTTATGGTAAAGAAGAGAAGAGAAACAGAGCAGGGGGAAAACAAAAAAGCCAGTTCAGCTGTGAGCAGAAGCAGAAATCGGTGTGTGTCATGATGGGCGGGAGGGAAGGATTTCATTGGCAAACTAATGAAATCAAGTCAACGAGTGTGTGTGCGTGTGCGTGTGTATTGTGCATGTTTGTGTCTCTGGATCCATCTTGAAAAGTCAGTTTCAGTTACACTCTCAAAATACTCCTCAAAGGCAGTGAGGAGCTGCTCTCTGCAGTCTCCTGCTGCTCAGGCTGCGGTGCCATTCTGCATCACTGGTGCAGGGAATTAGTTCGTTATTTCTGTGTTTTACTGCCGTTGTTTCCCATAGTTGAATTCTTGTCCACCTGGTTATTGATCCAGCTACAGCTGCACCTCTGCTGGCTGTGTGTTTACATGTTGACTATGTGCGTAGGTGGTTTTTGCAATGTTACTTCGTCTCCAGCTGGTTTTTGGTCAGTATTTGTCCCAAAATATTTTTTATTTATTTTTTAGTGAATGCATATCATAGCAGGGAGTGGGGGGCAGTGGCAAGCCTGTCTGAAATACTTAAGGCTGACAATGCTCAGAGCCCGAGGCTGCCGCTTCACTGACAGTTGAATTATATGGCTACGCACACAGTCACAGGTGCTTACCTGTGCCACCAGTGGCCTGTCATGGTGCATCCCCGCAGAAGAAGAAAGGTGGGGATTCAGTCCCACACTTTGAAGTGAGCCAAGTAATCAGGTTTTATGTTGTTACCAGCTACCGGCCTATCTCTTCTCCCCTGTGTCTGGAAGGAAGTACGCCACATGTGTGCAGTTGTGAAGAAAATTGCTCAGTGGTAAGATCCTGTGACCTCATCCTCCTCTTGGCTGTTGTGTAAAACAAAAACTACAGTGTTTTGCAAAGGCGCATAAGACACCGGATTTTAAAATCCTCACCATGGATGGGTAATTTCAAACGTTAAAACACGCATGCACAACAGAATGATAACGCACTGATAGACAAGGGAGGGAGCAGGTGTTCAAATATTTGGCCTTGGCTTGTTTTGTCTGGAGGTTGCAACTGTCTCATGGTCACTGGATTACAAACCCAGCATCAAGCTCGACCTGTATGACACATGAAATGATTTAATACATGAAGGCATATGTGTGGTTTTTCTACTTCAGTTCAGAAATTGTTGCTGGGATGAGTAGAGTGCAGAAGCAGAATCTTTCCAAATAATGTGGAGATTTTTTTCAAGAATTTTTTTTTTTTCTTGCCATACGCCTCTTTACAAGCCTCTTCTATATTTCTCTCGCTTATGTGTGTAATTGTGATGCACCACATCATGTTTATCTGCTGTCTATGTATATGGAAACGAGGATGAGTGTGTATGACCTTAGGTTTTTCAAGTGGGAGAGATTGGTATTCAGCACTTCTCTCTCTCTTGAATCTGGTTTTATGTAATTCCACTGAGGGATTTCATCCTACTGGGTACTCGGCCTCTGCTGAATCCTGAAACAACTCCACAGCCATCACACCCTCATCCTCACTGGGATGACCAACCTGTTCTGACCTGTTCCAACTCCTCTCCAGGGCTGAAGACCTACCTGATCTCCGCCAGGAAGGTGGAGACGAACTCTCACTGTAACTGCCCCCAGTTGGCGTCGGCTGGACCGGAAAATGCAGATCCATGGTGTCCCAGGGTGCACACTCCTGATGGAGCCCCTTCGGCCTGCTCTGTGGAGCCTGACAAAGCCAAGGTGAGTGCACGGTATTGCTGAGAATATGGTTTTGAAGGTCTGCCTTGTGTGCTGAGGAGGTGAGTGCATTTCTTGTATCATCTATATTTCTTAAGGACGAGTTGAGCGGCATGTTCTGCCACAGCGTTATTGATCGTTCATCATTTTGCACTTTGTGTGTGTGGGTGTATCAGAAGCTGTAATATGTCCTTTTATTGAGCTTCTTTTTGTGTCATGTCGGGGATATGAAAACGAGAAAAGAAATGAATTCATGTTATGAACCGCTCTTCTGAGTTTGTGAGTCCAGTACATGCACATGCATGAAGAGAGAAAGAACTTAGGCCTTTTGTTGAAGGTGCATGAAAATAGAGATCTAATCAATTAGGCAGAGAAAAGTGTTGTTCTCCAGCAGGCTGCCTACACTCTAACTGACTGAGTGCTCATTGCTCAGATCCAACCATTTCATCTTCGTGAGCTCTGCCTCTGCGGGGAAATTTTGAATTGACTAGGTCACAAACCCAAAACTGTGTACCAAATGATTCGCTTATAATTATCCTCAAAAGCCTGAGCCTCTGCACCTTATAATCCCCCACCAATGAATCCTCCTCTCTCCATATACATGTATTTTCTCCGACAGGGCAGGTGGATGTGGATGGGGGTGGGAGGCAGGAGGATCAGTGGGGGTCCTGGGTATGGTAATGAGCTAACTCAAGCAGAGAGACTGGAGACCCCTCTCTAGACTTCCTGCCTGCGACTGATGACTCCTGCGTCTCCAGCCTTTCATCGCATGCTGCGGCTCTTACACCGATGCAGATACACGCCACCCACTGCTCCATCACATTCAGACATCTTCACAACCAAATCCTGATGACATTTGCTGTGTGAAAGGATTTATCGGGCAGGTGTGGCAAAGAGTGTTTGCTTGTGTGTTTCAGCTTGTCAGTGTCATGGTCTGACACACACACACACACACACACACACACACACACACACACACACTCTCTCCATTGTGTTCGGAGAGGATGAGTGGGATGAAAAGACCTTGAGCGTTTGTGGACCACCTCTCAACCTTTTGTTTGCTCTCAGTCTCACTCTCCATTTTCTCACTGATGCTTTTGCGTCATCGGCGTTGAAAAACAAAATCGTCATGTGTTCTGCTCAAATGTTGATTCCGTTCCGCTGACATGTCGCAGCCGCTGCGTGTGTTTTGTCATCCCCGGAGACTCTTCATCTCTTTTCATGTTTCTCCTCTCCTCCCTCCTTGATCTGTATCTGTCAGTTTATTAATTCTCTTTCTTCTTCTTCTTCTTCTTCTTCCCATATGTTGTGTCTCCCTCCCACCCTCCAGTCTCCCTGTCTGTCCTGCAGTGTGGTCCCTATACCAGGGGAGGCGCAGGATTTGGAGGAGGGAGTGGTAGTCAATGGCTGCCATGACGACCACAAGACCAACAGCAGCCAGGTCAGCCAGATGTCGTCACCTCAACCAAATAGTGGAGACTTGATGCCACCTATCTAAAGTGTTACATGTTCTTTTTAGTGTGACAAGAGTCTGTTGCTATCACAGAATATTTAAGAGTGTTTCATGGAACTCATTTTCTTCATTGTTCAAAGGTCACAGGACCTCAGATGCATCTGAAGCTACACTGGTTGGCCGGAGTTCACAGCCACAGTGCGGCATATGTAGTTTGCAATTTGAGAGCTTCTCTCCCTTCTGTCTTTTCCCTTCAGGACGCTTCACAGCTCAAGTGTTCCCCGGTGGTCTCTGCAGGACGCAACCCCAAGGCTCTGAACGGCCTCCTCAGCCCTCGACTCGAGGCCCTGAACAACAGCCAGACGTCGCTGTGTGAGATGCTGCAGGAGAAGGAGAAGAAGTCGTGGAGTGGAGGGGTCATGGGCATGGACCACACGGCGCTCATCCCTCTGCGATCCAAGAACTTCAGGGAGCGGAGCGACGCCCACTTTGTGGACGTCATCAAAGAGGACAGGTGAGAGAATATCTCATCTCACTGGTTGATCTGATTCGATGAATTAACTCCCCATCATTTGTTTCCTGTGACAGCCTCATGAAGGACTATTTCTACAGACCTCCGATAAACAAGCTGAGCCTCACCTTCCTGGAGAGCAGCCTGGAGTCTGCTTACCGGATCAGCTACCAGGAGGAGGTGTGTGTTTATATGTGTGAGCTATGTCCGTGTGTGGTCATAAACTTGTGTCTGTTTATTATATCTCTAATGAGAGATTAAATTCATCATCTACTCCTCTACTTCTCGTCATCCTTCTGCAGATGGAGGGGTGGGTGAAGTGTTTGGATCCACGAAACACTTGGGGAGTTTCAGGGGCAAGAAACGTTTCAGAAATGGTGACTGATTGACAAAAAGTCCCAACTGTGTTGCTGGACTCAAACGCTTCACTCACCCCTCCATCTGCATCGTGGTGGGTGAATCTCCATCCTCCTCTTCTGTCCTCTTCCCACTCATCCCATCTGTGAAATTAGCGGCTTGTATTTGTTTGAGTTTTTCTCTCTGCCTGTTTGTGGTTCCCTGGCCGTCTGGGTCTCATCTGGGAAACCTGTTAGGACTGAGTTATTATGACCAGACCGGTCAGGACTGCGGCAAAGAGAAATGACTGCAGGACGTTTGCACCAGTTTAATGTTAGGTTGTGATGCCCTCTGCTGGTGGCAACTCAGACGTGTATTTAGTGTCTCAGGGCTGCAACTGTTGCTAGGTCGTTGAGTCTCTTACCCCCCCCCCCCCCCCCCCCCCCCTTGAGTCTCTTCCCCCCCCCCCCCCCCCCCCACCTGCTCAGGTCGAGACCCAAGCAGCCATGCAGACTTTCGCCAGCCCAACATTCAGTTCTTTCCTGGACATGCTGCTGTGCTGCTCAGTGTTCCTGGCTCTCTCGCTGGCTTGCTTCCTCCGGCCGCTCGTCATCCAGCAGAGTCTGTCCACACCGGCCCTCGCTCTGACCGCCGTTGCCATTGCGCTGGAGTCTCTGGCCCTGCTGTTCTCCATACGGTGAGCCAGTGCATATTTTCCAGTTTGAAGTTTGACTTTTTTGTTGTATTGAATTCCCCCTGGAGTTGCCTTGTAGCGTCAGGCTGGGGGCCAAACAGGAAACTCTGGTATCAGATTTAACTCTGTGTAATCCAACAATAACCTATAGCTGGCTGTTTTTCCTCTCCAGCATGGCTTTCTACCTTGACAGTACACTGAACTGCACCCGGGTGCTGATGAGGGCGATCTCAGGCTGGATAGCTCGTCACTTCATAGGAGCCGTCCTGGTGTCCGCACCGGCTGTGGCCGTCTTCTCCCACTTCACCTGCGACATGCATCTCTCCATCCAGGTGGAGCCACTGTCTTTTCTGTTATGAAGTAGTGCGAATTACTGGTATTTATTTTTGACTGCTTCTGACCATACAGGATCATACCTGTTATCACATTATAAATATATATTGAGTGTATGATCATGTTTGCACTGCTGGGGCTGTCAGACGAATGGATTTTGCTCTCTGTTTTCCCCAGTTCACCATGTTCGTCTGCTGTTCTGTCATCATAGCCATCATTCAGTACTGTAACTTCTGCCAGCTCAGCTACTGGATGAGATCGTCTCTAGCAACATTGGTGGGACTGGGTCTGCTGGCTTTGCTCTTCAGCTCCCCTTGCAGGTACAGTGTGCATCTTAAAGAAATGAATAAGCATTTAATGACACAATTATGGATGATCATTGAATCATGTGTTTGTGACGATGATGCTGCATCTGTCACTGAACACAAAATACAGCAGATTGCGTGGGATGTCTGGATCACTTGTTGCACTGATTAGTGTCATTTGTGCTTCATTTCTTCCAGTGTTGCCAAGAGTCTGTTTTTCTGGTAAGCACAATTATTATTATTACGATTTTTACTGTAATAAAGTGAAGGACAATTTTAGCATTGTGCTTTTGATTAAAACATGAAAACAGCGGAACACAAATTGCTTTGAACAATAGAAGCAATAAAAGCAACAATGCAAGAAAACAGTGATAACAGAGACAAAGAGAATGCTCATAAATCTAATGACATGAAATGATGAAACACCAGAGGCAAGTAAGTTCAATCCTGGCCAAAATAGGAATGTTGCTTTTTCCAGCTGCAGCCTGATGGTTTTGATGAGGCGCAGGTAACTTATGCTTAAAGGTTCCATTCAGTGATTGTTTACATGCAGCCATATCCTGCATTTCTTCCGGCCTCATGATGTCTGTCGCTCTCTCTCCACTAGGTCCGATGGCCAGAACAACAACAGCAACAGCTCCACTGTCATGTCTGACAGTCTACTTGATCCTGACTCACAGCTCAACCCACGGGACCTGCTGGGCCCTGAGGCCTGCGTGGCTTTTTTCCTTCTTCTTCTCCTGGTCTGGTTTCTCAGCCGTGAATTTGAGGTCAGTCACCGACTCCATTACCATGGCAACGTGGAAGCTGATCAGCACCGCATCAAGATCCAGAACATGAGGGACCAGGCCGACTGGCTGCTTCGCAATATCATCCCCATCCACGTGGCGGAGCAGCTAAAGGTCACCCAGAGCTACTCAAAGAACCACGACAATGTGGGTGTCATATTTGCCAGCATTGTTAACTTCAGTGAGTTTTATGAGGAAAGCTACGAGGGGGGTAAGGAGTGCTACCGGGTCCTGAACGAACTAATCGGTGACTTTGACGAGCTGTTGCGGAAGCCCGCCTTCAGTAACATCGAGAAGATCAAGACCATTGGTGCTACGTACATGGCAGCGGCCGGTCTCAATGCGCAGCAGTGTGCGGATGCGGCGCATCCTCACGCCCACCTCCGGGCTCTTTTCGAATTTGCACTCGAAATGATGCATGTAGTGGACGACTTCAACAAGAACATGCTGGGGTTTGGCTTCAAGCTCCGCATTGGTTTCAACCATGGCCCTCTAACAGCGGGGGTGATTGGCACCACTAAGCTTCTCTACGATATCTGGGGCGACACGGTCAACATCGCCAGTCGCATGGACACAACGGGTGTGGAGTGCCGTGTTCAGGTCAGCGAGGAGAGCTACTGTGTGCTCAGTGGAATGGATTATGAGTTTGACTATCGAGGCACGGTAAATGTCAAAGGCAAAGGTCAAATGAAGACCTTCCTTTACCCTAAGAGCAGTGACAGTGGCCCTGTGCCCCAGTACCAACTCTCAGTTTCACCAGAGATCCGGGCACAAGTAGACGGTAGCATCGGGCGCTCACCCACGGATGAAATTGCCAGCATGGTGCCCACAACCAGCATGACCACATGCAGCACCAACGCTATTGTACCCAGTACCAGCAGCGGTTCCTCTACAACCACAGCGCTTAGTCAAGAGAAAGAGGCCGGCAGCCGCGAACGCCGCCTCTCTACTGAGGTCTCTCATGCCAGACGATCTGCGTCTCACAGCGGCCTGACGTTGATACCTGTTACCAGTCTAGACGTAGTTCCTGCAAATAACGCGCAGCTCAACATCTCAAACTCAGTCCAGCAGAATACACCACAGACTTCAACCAAGTCCCCGAAAGAGCTCAAGCAGGACCAATCCGAGGACGACCGTAACGCCGGAGAGCTGACCAGACTTTAAGACCTTGCTTCAGTGAATCACCTACCCTTTAAGCTCTTGCTCCTGCCAGTCGGCATTTGTAGAAGTGCTGTACATTTGGTACTGTTAGATCACCCACAGGCTTCTTCTCTGGGTCAGCCAGACGGCAGGTTGCTTTTAGCGATATATCTGATTGGCTGATGTCATCACCGAAGGATGCTGGGAAGACCACAAAGAGAGTGTCGGGCAGGAACGGAGAGAACATGGGAGGGTGTGAAGGCCGACTGTGAATCTTCTCCTGCCTGCTACATATGCCATCGTCTCCCAATAACGTACTTGATTATCTTTACACCTTTAATCTTAATTATTTCTTTCATATGTCTTTTTAAGTGCCTCTAGAATATGTCTAGAATGTGTAGACTAAGCATTTTTTGAGTAAGAGAAGGCTAGCGTAAAGGGAAAACTGTTCATTGGAAAAACTTTGCTGAAAAAGAAATGCTTTGCTTCGGTTAAGATTTTACTTTGAAAACTGTGTTTTTGCTATGATATTTTGCCTTTTATCAACAAAGAGCTCACAAAGCTGAACTTGGGTATTACAGTGTCGACATGACTCCAGGAGATGTATTTGTAAAAACCTGCACTAAAAATGCTCACCATGCATTGCACAACGTAGACTCATCAACCCGGGGACAGTGTGTGTGTGTGAGTGGGTGTTTGTGTTGCAGGATCATGTGCCAGTCTAAAGAGGAGAGGTGCCTGTGAAAGTGCGGGATGACAAACACTTCAAGAATGCAAGCGTTTTTTGGAGGTTAAGATCTCTGAATTGCCTCGGTGGTCTCAGCCCCTCTTAATCTGCATGCTTGCAACAACAGCCCCATAGATGAGACTAGCTACTACACGTGTTTGTGCCCTCCCCGGTGATCCAGGCTGGGGTGGGGAGCCAGGTTGTGCTGTGAAGTGGTGATGAGTATTTAATGGACCCTCAGCTGTGACTTTTGATGGCATCAAGACAACAACTGCTCCAGGTCTGCTGTGGTTCACACTGTGTTAGCTGATAGTGCTTTTAAGACGTGGATAATCAAAGTGGAATGTTGCAAAATCAAAACTTAAACGTGTTTCGTTTGTAGTTCTTGTAACACAAAACTTGAACTCTTATTGTGAACCTGCCCTCTCTGTGTATTTTTCATGATTTGATCGGTGTTATGGGCCACAGTCCGCTGGGTGCGTTAGTCGCTTCAGTCTCGCAATGGCAAACTTAATGTTATAGCACTGTAAAGGCAAAGGCACCAAATGTATTTCCTATGACTCCATACTGGTTTTTACTTTCTACTTGTCTTTCTTTGACGTATTCATGTCATTGCATTAGATATTTAGGAAATCAAACAGACTTACCTACATATCTTTTGCTGTTATTTTTTCTTTCTATTCGTTTTCTAGCAGAAAGGATTGTGTACTCAGAGGCAAAAAAGTATCATCCACTTCAGTGACTTATATTTGACAGTTAGAATCTCCTGAACAGCACATTGACAACCTCATTTTTTAAATGACTTTTTCCACAATCATCATTTTAAATATTAAAGCAAATAAGGCTAAAGGCGAACAACAACAAAATACAAATCGCCTGCTTCTACCATACCGCTTTTAAGAAGTAGTTGAATTAGTTGTCGATGTGTGAAATTAGAGAAGCTTGTGCCTTTTTAACTCATTTTTTAAATTTTTACCATCACCTCTATTGGTTTTTATTTCTGAAAAAGCTTAAATAAAATGGAAATGTTTACTTTTGTGCTTAACAGTCATACAATTTGAGCTGTGCCTTTCCTTAATATATACAATTCATTGTAAATGTACCAAAAGTATTTACATTAACTGGACTTATTGCATTTGTTGTATTTCTTTTTGTACTATGATGGTTAGTGGTTTATGTAAATGCAATAATAAGAGCTAAATATCACTGATTAATGAGGGAAAATTAGCTTTTCTCGTTCATGGGCATACACGTCTTGAACCAGCCCAAAATCTATGTTTGTTTTGCTATAATAAAGGGACACTTATAATGTTTTTATTTAAAAAGGGTAAGTTCTTAACAGAGGTCATTATACTTGAGTGTCTGGTAAGGCGCATAAGCTACATTTCTTAGTTGTATTGCTTGTTGTATTCAAATAATGTGTTTTTGTAATATCTGAAAATGTTTTTCTTGATTAGTGTTTGCGCTTCTCATCGCTATTTAATTTCATTGCAAATATGAGCTTATCTATTGATTTGGTCAGATTTGTTTAGATGTAAGTGACATTCTGAACCAGGAGAATGACGCACGGGGGGAAAACTTTGATGCCAAAGTGTCATGACCATCTCATGAATACATGTTACATCTCATCTTCTTAATTTGCAGGTTGTGTTGTGCACATTCAAGAAACGTTGTTTCACTGTTACAACATATTTGCACAAGGCACTCATTTTTATGTACAGTATGCTTTTATATTGTATAGTATCTCAGCATTTTCTATTATTTATATCAGCGCATGTACTAGAGTATGAAATAGTCTGGGTAATAACTGGGTAATTTTAACAGTGTTGGAATAATATTTGTGTATGCCGTTAGCCCGCATGTGTGTAAAAATGTACGAGTGTTTGTAAAATTGTGGTTGTGTGCGTTTTGGAAGGGACTTTCTAATCTTAGCAGGAATTTTAGTGAACCTCAATTAAAAAGGTATGACATGCTAGGACAGTAAGGCTTCTATCGATTTCCCTTTTTAAATCAAACAGGCCAAATGAAAAAGCGTAGGCACTACATGATATCTGCAGGTAGGCAGCGTCTCAGCAGCCCATGGGCAAGTTTTAATGAATCATTGCTTTCTCTGGAAATGTTTTTTTGTTTTTGTACATAGCACGCTAGTAGTTATGCAAGTGAAGGTTAAAATTGAATAAAGTCAGTTGCTGGGAAATGTCGTCTGGTTGAATTTATAGCCTGTACACTACATTCAGTTATGCTTTCCAGTGGTGAACTTGAACCTGTTCTCAAAGAATATAGAGGTACTTGTTCTAAGTTTTACGTGTTGTTTACTATGTGTATTTTATCCTACATGCAGCTACATTAAATGTCACCTGTATGAATCTGATGCTTCACTTTAGTAATTTATTGATTGAAGAATTTAATATGTGTATATGGGGTATTTTTTTAAGATATTGATATTGTTACTGAAGGATCTGAATACTTATTTTACAATTCGGCATTCACAAAATACAAGCAAATAAAAAACACTCCTTTCGCCAACATGTTCCACATCAGCTGGCCGTCCTTATTGCAACATTATTTCTATACTATACTTTTTAGTATATGTTCATATATTCTATAAGATTTCAGGTGGTGGGCTTCATAGTACTAATGGTATTTACCTGTAAAATATTTGATTACTTAATTTAACAGCATTGTACATTTTAAAAGATGTTTATATTTCCTGAAAGAACGTTGTCTGATATGATGGGCTTCATAGTATAATATTTGCCTGTAAAATAATACAATTTGAGTACTTAACTATCATGGTATTACTACCTCAGATGTGCTCCTTCCACCAGTGTATAGTTTTCTTTTTAACCCTCGAGAGTATAGCTTCTTTTTTTTAATTCAACTAAAATACATTATTTGTACAAGTTGTACATTCCTTCATTTTTTAGTCCTATATCTTATTATGTTTTAGTTATTTTATATTTGCAACTGGACGTACGTGACGCACGGTGGGACACAGGTTTACGTCAGGACGTCACCCCCCTCTCCCCTCCCCCCAGTCTAGCTGGGAAGAAAAAAAACTTTTTTTTTGTATCGGAGGAATCAACAGCCGCCATCTTGACGCGGCTCGGAATCGGGATTTCGGGGGTAGCATTAATTTTAAAAACCCTTCCGAGCCACTCAGACGGACCCGAAACGGCTTTTTTCCTCGCAGGGGACCGACGTGTTGGTTCTGCCGACGAAATTTGACGCAAACATGTGAGAATTACTCGGCTTTTTATCGTCTCCACAGCCCGCTGTATATTTGATTTCCCTTTTAGCGAGCGCCGCTTGTCGCCGTACCCTCCGCCGCGAGTCGCTGTATTTACCGGGAGACAGCGACGAGAAAAATAATCCGGCTCATAGAAAATATTTCTTGAATTTTGCTCTTTTTATTTAAGCCCGGATCCGATTTTATGGCCGCTCGCTTCGTCTGCGAAAAAGATGATTTCGCACCGACGCGAAACCGGCGATCTGCGGGGGAAGGGATTTTCTTACGCCCCGTGTGATATTTTATGATCGCCATTTATTTATTCTTCTCGAAGCGAAATAATTTTTCGGACGCGATTATTGAGGATAATTATGTGGGTGTTGGGTGTTGGATTATCATGGGGTGATCTTCGGCGGCGAAGCGTGGCGCTGTTGCCTTCCTTTTGAAAGCCTGTCTCTCCGGGCAGCGTTTCTCCAGCCTCGTCGGTCAAGAAAGAAAGGAAGAAAGGAAAAAAACTGTTAAATTGCTCTGTTGCGAGCGACGTCGGGAAAAGTCAAGAGTTTTCCAGCAGCGACAAAGTTGGACTGTTATTTCCCTGCATCATCATCAGCCTTCGATAACACGAGGAGGAGGATGGCTGACAATCTGCTGGATGTCGGACCCCCCACCGCAAAGCGACCCAAGCTCAATTCACCTCTCTCGGGATCAGACGGCCCAGGTAAGGACGGGACACCGGGGTTGACATCCTTAGCTCACGTTTGGACCATAAAATATATGTTTTCTTAATCCTTTGCTGCTTCGAAGAGGACGCACACATGCATCCACCCCGAGGGAAAGCTGCTCCCCTGCTACTTCGCTGGGGCTGTGCAAATATCACAGGGAAACTGTACATAAAGTTCCTGTGAGATTGTTTGAGTAATTCCACACGTGACTTAAGAATTACCAAAAGAAAAAAAAAATCCTGCAAACTTTGCTGCTTCTTCCTCACATCAAGATTGCAGTTGGTTAACATGGAGTTCGCTCCCAACTATTCTGTCTTAGCAGCTTTGAAAGCACAGTTAATAAAGTGGCAGTAGTGTTTTTATTTTTATTTATTTTTTCGTTCTTGCCAAGACACCTGTACTTTCACAAAGCTGGTATTCTGTGAGCATTGTGACATCCACAGAGAAAGTCTTAGTTTGCAATGGGAAGTGCTGCCTCTGCATCACTGGAGCTGGCTTGGTTTTAGTGCCTTGCTCACTGACACTGCAGAAATTTGACTGCACGAATGCACATGTTGTGTGATTGAATGATAATGTTCGTCTCCACCAGGCCAGATTCAGACCATCCTTTGGTCAATGCTTGAATGATCCGTGTTGATTTATGAGAGACGTCGCCTAGTTTTTCTGTATATGTTAATAATTGTACACATCGTGGCTGCTTAGCGGAGAAAGGCTGCAGGTTTGATGGGGCTGAGGAGTAGGAAGTAGCCCAAGGGTCTGCGTCTTCACCAGCCCAACCTGCAGAGCAACTTTTCTCCATTACATGGATTAGTTGTACTGTTAAACATCAAAATGACCTTTTTGTACATATGCAATGAATATCCCTCTATCTGCAGAAACTGAATTTAGTAGAAGCCTATGAATGATCCCAGAGTGTGTTTCGTCTGAATATTACAATACAATACCAATACCATAGAATGGACATTTAATATTTAAATACTTTATATTTACATCAACAAGGGGTTCTCTCTCTATGAAGTCCGCCGTATTTTTTTACAGTAACTCAAACTGGACAAACGAGCGCCTTTTGAGTTTTAATTAAAACTGAAGGTGGCCACAGGTCCTCCTACTTGTTTGTAAGGTGAGAGAGCTGAGGGGGGATTCAGCTGCGACATTCAATTTCACTAAATCCATTTGCAATGAGCCTTTCATGGAAAAAGCTGATGGCACATCACAACATCTATGCACCTGCAAGACACGTGTCCCAGTGTTGTCTGAGCTATGATTCATGGAGGTGGTTGATAGTTGACACAGTAGTGTGACAGTAGGGCGATCTGTAGGATTGTTTGATGAGATGAGTTTAATAATTGCTACCGATTTGGCCAGATGCAGAATTAAACTTTTAACTTTAACCATGATACTGAGAAAAAAATAATATAATCTTCACAATTCATAAGCTACTGTTTAGCACTATACTCAATCACAAATTTACCATCAACTTTTGAGACTACTATTACTATTACATTTCTTCTGTAACCATGAGACTTTCATGTGTGGGATTGTTCGGCCCTGATGGAGACATGTGATACACTGTGTGCTATCCTGGATTGTAGTTGATTTATTCCCCCGGGATTGAGTCTTGTAGCTGTTCAGGCCAAGAGGAATTTTACAGGGCATGTAACTGGTGCACTTCGGGAAGACTTGAGCTCTGATATAAGCCCTAACTTGCGTCATCTTACCTGCTGGACTCTGGAGCTGTTTTTGTCTTCATCTGTTGAATCGATCAATATATCTTGTTTCTCACATTCACATTGCTAATCAAGAGATAAAGTTGAGTACACGGTGCTATGCTTTCAAAGGTTCTCTAGTTTGCCAGACATCAAGAATTTAGAATTGTCATCCATTTGGTTGGAGGTAAAACTTAATTGTTAATTAAAAGTTAATACACTGTGGCTACATGTGTCATGTACTGAAGGCCAGATAATCGCCTGATATCTTCCAGGAGTAGAGGATACATGTGAAAACTTTAATACCAGCTTCAGATGCGCTGGACATTTTCTGTTTTTTCTGCTATCCCTTGTTAAATGTTCGAACAAGAACCATGTGAGAATGAAGCAGGGGAAATTTGCCAAAAACACAGTGGATGATGGAGCGGCCCAGAGATGCAAATGTATTTTGTCAACTTGGAAACCATCAGCGCTTGGGCTCTAATTAAGAGTAGAGCTTCCACTAAGCATTATTTTCATTCTTAATTTGTTTGCTGATTAATATTTATACAATATATAATATTTATTAATATATTACCTCATCTCCAAAATTTGAGAGAACATTAAGTCTGTTACATATTTCACAAGTCCTGATGGACATTTTGAGAGGGTTTATCCCACCAGCTTTCTAAAAAATAAAGACAATTTAAATTCCAGTAAGACGTAACTGAAAATCTGAAGAAAACTGAACTCAAGAAAACTATATAATTGTATATTATATTCATTGTGCAGTTCATCATCTCAGTCCTCATCTCAGTGAGGTTCGTTGTTGGATTTTACCATCGCTATTATCTGACAGTTCATAATGACTGGTACAGTTACCTAATCAAATTGAAGTGGAGATTCAGAGCATCCGTGTCTGCTATTGAGAAACAACTGAGAAGTTTCTTTGTTTTGTCTGACTTGTTTTCTGTGGATTGCTGCATTATCGAGACGTCTTGACAGAACTCGGTCTTCAGCCAAGGTAGTGCATCCTTTCAGAGGTTGACAGGACCTTTCACTGGGCAATAAAGCAGCCCGACACTGGGTCTCCTCCTCCCCCACTGCTGCCACAAGCCCCTTCTATCAATGTGTACATGCACACACACACACATGCGCGCACACACACAGTAGGACATTTCCCAGTGTCTCTCAGTGTCTCCTGCTCTCTTTGAAGTCCTGGATGCGGCTCAGGGTCTTAAGTACACTGAGAAGATTTTAAGTGCCAGGGTGCAGATGGGAGGATAAGCACAGTTTTTTTTTCTTGAGTTGGAAAAAGCCCTAATTCTAAGAAAATTTGGAGGCTTTTCTGTAGGGGTGTCACACTACACAAAAACCACAGTTCGGTACGTACCTCAGTATTAAGGTCATGCTGCCTGTACAGTAGAAACAAGTACAACCAAATGCTGTTTTTTTTAAATGTCTTTATTATTCAATCATGTTTAACTGAACTATGACATCAATATTTTCTTTGACATTGTCTAAATTGTTTGCAGGCAGCAGCTTAAATGCAGGGGGGGCTAGGTTTGTGCTGAACTAATTTTTTCCTCGTACCATTAATGTTAGTGGGACATCACAGGTGAGGCATGTGTGTTGTGCTACCAGCCATATATACTTTGCAGTTGCACAATGTCAGCGCATGGTTTTTGAATGATCTCCTTCCTTTGTCATTATAGTAGGAAACTAAAGCATGTGATGAGGAGGGTCTTCCGATTCATGTTTGTGTGCAGTCATCATAACTGCCAACCAAAAGCAAACAAACTTCTTAAAGACATCACCTAATTCTGATGGGTTTCAATTCAAAACATTTCTCTGTAATAAATTGAGTCTTATAGAAATCGTAACTTGATCAGTGATGAGATGAGTTCAACTCATGGAAGGTGTTGGCTTTAACAGATATGTTTAAAAGAAGCATATGACAATATTCATCTTGGTTGGCTGTCTGAGTCATGTTTGTTATTGGCAAAGCCTATTAAATTATTGGTTGCCTGACAGATAGCACCTCACATTGCCCCATCCAATCCAGTGCACATGCCACTTTCACTCGCAGCCACAGATTAGCAGCTAGCCATTGATGCTTATGTTAATATGGCTGAGTTTTTTATGCTTCCCTGATCTGGTGTCAGACTGTTTGCCCCTGTGGCCACAGACTAGTGTCAGGCTTGTTGTCATTTGTAAGCCTGAGTGGCGTGTCAGCGCAAGAGGTGAGAAATGCTACTGCTTACCTAGCGGGGTTTCCTCGTCCTCTGTCTGGCCTGTGTGTATGATTGCCAATCCCTGGGTGAGCATCATTCAGCTACATCAGCCCCTGTTCAAACACAGTCAACCGTTAAAATGTAATGCCTTTTAATGCCAAAGCATTGGCAGAAGATGTGCGAGATCTGCCGGCTATTGTCTTGACCGAGGTGGAACTGATTAAGATGCTGAGAAGGATGGGTTTGCATGGGACCTAACAAGCCAACCCTACCCAGTAGCCTGGGTAGTATGTCTATTCCTCCCTCTGTCCTTACCCTTCATACCACACACCTCCGCAGCACGCTTCTTTCCTAAGCTAATGATTTTACATCTGTCTACAAACTGAATAAAAACACATCCTCAGCTTCTGAGATTGGGTTAGCCCTGCCCAAATTATTTTCTTGCCATTGTCTCTGAATGGCTGTGGTTTACATAAACACAGCACAGCAAATGACTGCAGCCCCAGCTTTACGAGTGCAGTGAGCTGCTAATTAAGCACATTTTGAAGTAGTTATAACTTTTCGTGTAAAGCACCATCGTAAATATTTAACAAATGTACTGCAAATCAAATGTGGTATTAAAATCTGAATTCAATTGCAGGTATTCTTAGAAATGAATAAATAAAAACACATTTGATTCAAGGCAAAGAATCATTAAATTCTGGCTTTATTGAGACATGAATGTAATTATTGGTTTCAGGTGGCAAAGATCTTTCCCACAAATTAGCCAAAATATATCTGTAAAAATATCCATATTAATTTGGATAACCATTTGATAAAAGGTGTGATTCATATGGGATCATTAATTCAATGTTACACTCTCAGGTACAATGCATGAAAGGAGTGCTCATGTTATCTAGCAGAATTTCATTTCATTGTCTTTCATAGGTGCCCTAAATAATTGATTGTCTCAGCCTGATGTAGCTTTATAATTTTTGTCTCAAGCAATTTTTCTGGTTAACTTTGACACATTTGGTCTCTTGCTGGAATTGCTCACGAGAAGCAGCACACTTCACGACCTTACCCATATTTTTAGTCTGATTCTTTATAATTCTACCTTTGGATCTTTATGCCCCTTTGACACTGCTACCCTTGGTTAGTGACCCATTTTATTGAAAGAGAGTGGGGAGAAATCCTGTGCTCTTCATCTCTATCCCATCCATCTGACTCTGGGATGCAACATAGCCTGTTATTATCTCCTACACTGGAGAGTGTAATTGAACATTTTCACATGCCTGCTGAAAGGCTTTGGGCGAAATTACAACCGGCAGCGGCAGTGGTCCTCTTCAGGTGAGGATAGTGTGCCTCAAGTGTTGGGATTATGTAGTTACTGGCTGCTTCTATTGTCACTGCTTGTTATAGAGAGATGTTCGTCGTTGCTTGCTGTGTAATGAATAGATTCAAGGCACTGACTCCTTTAGCATGGTTTCCGGGTCCAGTCTATCCTCCCCCTTTCAAGGTAGAGTATGGGATTTTAATCCAGTGCACTTTGTGTCATTAAAAATCCCCACACTGTCTGCTAGGTGTTCATTCTGTGCATGTGCTAAATCAAGACTTGGTGTTTTGCACAGCCCTGGCTTTAAGTGGGAATCAAACCAAGTGGTACATAATAGCGCAGGTGTTATGTTGAGGTCTGCCGTATGAGTCCTGCATCCCTGTTGTGGGAACTGAGCTTCACACCCCTGCTAGGGATGCTAAAAACTCCATGAATGGCCAGCCTGACTGGCCCATGCATTAGATGTGAGTGTGTTTGTGTGGGTAAAAGACAGTGTGAGTGAGGCAAAGAGAGCATCACAATGTACAATGGAAAAACATTTTTCAGATAATCGTGACACTAGTAATAAAATGATTCGAGGAGATATCAGTTTGACAAATTACCACAGTTGGAATTGCTTGTTTTTTTAATTTGATCTTCTTTCAAAGTCTCTTACCTTTATAAATGTGTGCTTCCGATCCTGTTACTGAATATCCCTCAGATGATTGAAGAGCACACTGTTTATTTCCTCACAAAAACCCATTGGCCCTCAACACTGGGCTAGATGTGTAGGTGTGTGGCAGTTGTGCTGGGAGACTCTCCATAGGCTGACACTTAGGCACAGTCACACCTGCATGTGAAGGACCTTGGCACAGACGCGTGATTTGGACTGTAACCTTCCTTAATGTTCCGCGTGTGTTGAGTCTTCCGTTTACTTTTCCTGCACAGCCACAAGAGTGCTCTAAGCTACAAAGCTGTTCCCCTGTACTTGTCTTGTTTCAGAAGGTGCTAAACTGAGCAATTTTGTGCACATGCACATTAAAGGTAACAAATCGCAGAGGACCTTACTGAAATTAAAAGAAAAAAACAGCTATTGGGTCTTCTGTAATAAGGCAAATAGGATTCCTGATAAATTGGTGTGATAATAATCATCAATGTCTTATAAAACCCATAACATTCGTTCAATTAAGTCATCATAATCATAGTAAAATGACTGACTATGACTATGTTAAAGACTTAAAACACGTGACCATCAAGTGAACTGGGCAGGACACCATTTCTCTGTGGTGGAAAAGCAGTTGAATTGTCACATTTGTGTCATGGAGTGTCAGCTACAGACAGAGGGCAAAAATATCTGCCAAGATTTGGGTCTAGGGCTGGGTATTAAGGCCTGTAAAAGATATCATGATACATAATGCATATCTCAATACTTTCAATTCTGCTCAAAATCACTGTGCAAATGTTTAATTCATAAAGGTCCACAGGAAGTGGGAAGTTGGTTTGCAGTTTGTTAAAATAGGTGTCGGCTTTCATAGTTAATTCTTATTTCCCTTTCTTTCCTTTTTCAGACCTTGTGTCTCTGTTTGACCTGGAACACAACCTTCCAGATGAACTCATTTCTAATGGAGACTTGGGGATGGGGATGTCCTCCAACGGGGGCCCAGGTGGAGGGGGTCCCAATCTCAACTCCATCGTTCCAGATGCAGCTGCAAAACACAAGCAGCTGTCTGAGCTCCTGCGACCGGGAAGTTCTTCTATACTGGGAGGTGGCCTCAACTCTGCCAACCCCCAACAAGGAGGCATGGTGGGAAGTCAGCTGGGAGCTGTGCTTGGTAAAAGTCCACTGGGGCAGGGCTCCCCCAATCACCAGTCTCCCCAGACCCAGAAAGGAGTTGCTGCAGCTGGACAAGGCAATGGAACCACAGCCATGGGCTTCAATCAGGCCATGCTGAACAGTGGGCAGGGTCACGGGGTCATGAACCAGACTGGACAGGTGATGAACGGGGCTCTGGGACCAGGAGGCCGAGGAAGACCTGGGCCTGGAATGCAGTACCAGGGCCAGGGTCTGCAGGGTGCACAAGTGGGTGCTGGAGGCAGTGTGCTGGCAGAGACACTCACTCAAGGAGGGCCACAGCTGGGTGCACACAACGTGTTGAATGCTCAGCAAGCAGGAAACATGAAGGTGAGGTCCTCAACCTAATTAATGCCAACAGTGAAAACTAGAAAGGAGTGTATGGAGCATGAAAGATTATATTTTAAAAATGTTAACTTGTTAAGGTTTGTTGTTGTTTTCTTTATAGTACTCGCTTGGGAGGGAAATTTGGTGGCACATCACCAATACTACAGACATAGAGAATTTCTCCTCTCATGGGGAACACACTAGACCAGTGCTGCTGTTTATCACTGCATATATGCAACAAAGGCTTCAGTATCACAGTTGTTGTCTGGAAACTTTCATAATTGTTGCTGTTTCAATTAAAGCCTGAATAGCTTAATTTTCACAGACTTTGAAGTGTTGAAAGTGAGATAATGTTTCTGCCTATGTGTCTGAGTCTCTGTGGTTTGACAGGAAGCCAAATTAAATCAGCATGTGAGATTTCACTATGATCATCTCAGCAGACATGACCACATGAAACAAGCTCCTCCTTTCCCATCAACACAAACACTTGAATACCTGACTATATTCCTTGCAGCTTGTTGGAGAATGTAAATTACTTTTGTGTGTAGAGTAAATTATTTTAAATCTCATGGACTAGTGAGAATATTGCCCTTGCATGTGAAGGAAATGCCTGGAGGAGCTTGGTAGAGAGACTCAGATTTGAGCTTGCATACGAGTCCTATATGTATAATATCCTGTGGTTGGAAGAAAAGGTGACAGATACCTGCCATCCGAGAAATGCATTGCCAAAATGATAGGCCATAACCTATTACTAAACCATATTATCAATTGACCTGAACTATGTTTTTGATAGAGCACACGGGGAAGGAATCACTGAAGTATTAGAGAAGTGTTTCACAGGCGAAGAATTTACTTGTTGTGGCGGGTGGTGTGGCATGTAACAGGTGACCATGCAGAACTCATGGCATCTAGTAGAGTCTAAGTCACTGGTCCCCAAACTTTCTCTACTGGTCTCCCATACATTAAATTTTCTCTCTTCCTTTCTTGGTTCATTCTCTCTCACCCTCTTTGGTGTTCACTGTCTCTCTGGGCTTCGATAATGGAGCAGTAAATCACGTTTAGCAGAGCCTGTATGTGTGTTGTTTGTGAGCGGGTGCAGAGGCACGGTAGAGAGTCAGAACAGTGGAGGAGGAAAGGACATGTAAGAGGAGGGGAGCCATCGAAGGCTTCCTGTTAGCGAGTGCTGTCCTCGAGCCTGGTGACGCTCCTCTGTAAAAGTGCAGATCATCAAGTGGGAGAGAAGGATGTGGCCATGTGAATGGTAGTCAGGCTGCAGGCAGGCATCTGTGTCTCTCTGTGCAGTGGAGGGGGAGGGGCAGGCAGCAGACAGCGCAGTGCTCTGCTCAGCTGTTGAGCAAGCTGGTCTTTCTCTATGTGCGTCTCTCTAACTTGCTCTCACCCTCCCTCCTCTGGGTTGGGCGTTCTCTGTCTGAGCACTACTGACAGTAAGGAACCTAGAAGCAGGCTGCCGCTCTGGCCGCTGTGGAGAAAGGCAGTAGACAGATGCATGCTGAGGGCAGTTGAGAGATGAAAACAACTATTTATATTTGGAGGACCTAAAAGTGAGGGGACATTGCACTTTGTATTTGCGGATTGCCAAGTTCAGCTCTGAACGTGCCTTAATGTGTGCTGAGCGCCGATCAATCACACTACGTTCTGAAGTGATCGCATTTGGCCACATTCTTTTAGCAGTGTGACCGCAAATGCATCCTGGGCCAGGAAATACAGTCTGCTCCGGTGAGGTCCCCTGACCTGCTACAGTTATTATTTGCTCATTGTATCAGACAACGGTTGATACTTTTCTGCCTCTCACTTTCACCAACACTTACAGAAACATCTGTAATTAGACTGGAAAAAAACCATTTGTCTGTTGAAACACTGCCTAATGTACTTCTGACCATCCTCTGCCCTGTGTGCTCACTATAGATGGGGATGTCGGGTGCTCCATTTGGCCAGCAGTATGGTCAGGCTGGAGTGCAGCAGATGGGGACGGCGGGGGTCAACGCCCAACAACTCCAGAACAAGACGGCCCTTTCAAACAACCTGCCTCAATTCCCCGCTGAGCTGAAGGGAGCTGGGAGTGTGCCAAACATGGTGAGTGTCACTCATCTTAAAGCATCCTAAAACAGTGGCTGTTAAGTCCTGGTCCTTTTTGTCTCGGGCCAGTCAGGACAAAACACATCCTCAAAGTCAATCTCTATCTACAACCCCAGCTTCTGTCAGCTGGCAGTGAGGCAGGATGAAATGTTCAACAGAAAAACAAATGTGCACATGGGCATTTGTTTTCGTTAGATTGTCACATCCGTACTCAGAGTTGAAGATGGATGAGAGTGAGAGTGAGATTCGTTCACTGCACAAAATAAACAGATATGACTTATATGCAAATCTATTTGAGGAACAGGAAATGATTCAGGGAGGAATACAACGTTCCTGTATTTTTTTTATTTTTATATATATTTTTTTAAATGTTCTTAAATTTCCTTGTTTGTGGTAGTTCTTGGTGTTTTTTTTCTTTTAATTCCACAATGTTCTAAATCAGCGGTTCCTTGCAGGTTCAGTTTTTGTTTGTACATTGAACTTTTGCATTGAAGATGGCCTGATCTTTTCCTTACTTACATGTGTGTTGGCATTCTGTTGCAGTCCCAGTCTCAGATGCAGCAGGTCGCATCAGTGGGTATGGTCCCTGGGGCCGGAGGAGTGTCAGCAGGCCCAACGGCCGACCCCGAGAAGCGCAAACTCATTCAGCAGCAGCTGGTCCTGCTGCTCCACGCACATAAGTGCCAGCGGCGGGAGCAGGCTAACGGGGAGGTTAGAGCCTGCACTTTGCCCCACTGTCGCACCATGAAGAACGTCCTCAACCACATGACCCACTGCCAGGCTGGCAAGTCCTGCCAGGGTGAGTAATAATGACCTGGGTCGACATGGCATGGATCAAAATTTCTGACTCCAGTTTTACTGGTAATTTTATTGTGTAACCAGATATATATTTTGTCCTTCATTAAGAATTGTATTCATCTCTTAGAATTTATCCAACCACCTTATTGCCCAAATCTTCAACATACTTCATGTTCACTGGTGGTTTGTGAACAATGTTATTGTGTTTTTTTTTTTGAAAAATGTTATTTTGTTTTTTTTTTTTTTTTTTTTTTTAAGTCTTATCTTGAACATCTTCTCTGTTATTTTCCCTCCAGTGGCTCACTGTGCATCATCCAGACAGATCATCTCCCACTGGAAGAACTGCACGCGACACGACTGCCCGGTCTGCCTTCCTTTGAAAAACGCAAGTGACAAGAGGAACCAGCAGCGTGAGTAACTCCAGCAGCTTCCCTTCTCTTGTTTATTAATTTGAAAATTCATATAAATATGCACATGGGTCACTTTTAAATATAACACAAAACCATCATTTATTCATTCATTTCTGATTGAAACATTTTCATGCTCATGTTAAATGAGTCATTATAACCTATACACAAGGCAGCTGTCACTCAGCAGCTGCCCTCCATGCATTTGTGCATGTATGTATGAAGTGGTGCCACCTGCAGGTTGTGTTTTCTTGCCACAGCTCTGTGCTGGCTCGCTGACTGTGAGAGCTGGAACAGCAAGAGGATTCCTCTGAAAAGGCCGGACTTGTAATGTGACACTCAGGGGAGGGGCTCTCTGGCTCTGCTATCAGTGGGGGCAGGGTCTAGGGACTACTTGCCCTCTGATTGGCTAACAGGCCCAGTGACGGGTTTAAATCCCCCACAGAGGCAGCGTGTGCAGAACTCAGCGAAGGAGCAGCGGAAGGGTTTTCAGATGGTGGCTCTGGAAGACCAGAGGAAACAGTCATGTTTATAATTGTTGCTGCTTATGCAGTTATTGTAAATGAATTATTTTCTTATTTTAATAATGACTCGCTAATGGCAAATATTTGGGGTTAATTATTTGCATTTGTTTTGATATTGTTACAACAGAAGCAGCAGTTGGTCCTCTGCTATTATAAACTATTCATTTGATGTTTGATTTAATTTTCCATCCTTATCAATCTTATCTTCTTATCCAGCCATGCTAGGTTCACCTGGGGCAGGCCTACAGAATGCCATCAGTACAGTTGGACCTGGCCAGCCTAGCACCACAGCCATCAACAGTGCGGCCACGCACATTGACCCCAGCTCCATGCAGAGAGCCTATGCTGCCCTGGGCCTGCCGTATGGGAACCAGTCCTCTGCTCAGGTCCCGGGACAGGGTCCAGCTCAACAGAACCCACACCAGCAGCTGCGCAATATGAACGCACTAGGTAAAGGGATAGATGGGATTTTTTTTGGGTGGGGGTGTGTGTAAGTAGTAACAAATCTGTTGCTAAGCCATTTTCTTGTAAACCCACATAACTGACAATGTGTGTTTATCAGGCACTAATCAGATGAACCAGATGGCAGGAGGCATGGGTGTCCCCTCTTCAGACCAGACTGGCATGCACTCTGACTCCTCTCTACCCTCCACACTCAACAAGTGAGCAGTCTCATCGTTAAACGCACACACAAAGCTACATCTAGGCCTTCTCTATCGTGAATACCTTTCCTAATAGATGTGCACTTCTACAGTCATCTTGTAGAATAGAAAAAAAATCATCCCTTATAATTTAAAGACTGAGAATTAGTCAAGATAATGAGTCCCAAAGCTTACTTTGTTCTTCAGTAATAGTTTCTCTCTGTCTTGCAGTCAGCTGATGCCAGATGGGTCAGTAGCAGGAGGCATGGGTAACCTGCCCGCTGCCACCCCTCTCTCGGCTTCAGGGGTAAGGAAGGCCTGGCACGAACACGTCACTCAGGACCTGCGCACTCACCTGGTGCACAAACTGTGAGTTCAACCATGAAGCCAGTGTATTCTTAACATCTGTCATTTACAAATATAATAGAACTTGATGTTGTTGTTGAGTTTAATGTATTGTCTGCTTTCTTTCTCCAGAGTACAAGCCATATTCCCCACCCCAGACCCTGCAGCACTGAAGGACCGACGGATGGAGAACCTGGTGGCATACGCACGAAAGGTTGAGGGTGACATGTATGAGTCGGCTAACAGCAGGGTAACTATAACTATTATATAAACGTCACTTCCTTATAAGTAAGGCCTTTCTTTCTTGTAGCAGATATATGATTTAACGGTTTTTAAATATTTTGCTTGTTTTTGTTTCCTTTTATTTTCTCACTAGGACGAATATTACCACTTCCTCGCTGAAAAAATCTACAAGATCCAGAAGGAACTGGAGGAGAAGAGGCGCTCGCGGCTCCACAAACAGCCCGGAATGGTGGGCACAGCTGGGCCCCCCCAGCCTGGTATGGCTCAGCCCAACACCATGGGACCAGGACAGGCTGTCCGGCCTCCCAGTTAGTAGCTCAACTTCTTTCACACTGGTTGACAGTGATCAGTTGTTATAATGAATCATATATATATTATAACTAGCAGGACTGAGAACAACATTTAAATGAGCCTTGTCCTGTCTTATTCCAGATGGACCTATGCCTAACATGCCGAATCAGTTAATGAATCGTATGCAGGTGCCCCAAGGTATGTGCTCACCCTCTGATCATCCCTTTTTCAGCTAAAATTCCAATTTTTATGCAAAGTAATAGTTTAACTAGTTAACTAATTCATTTATTATAACTTACTTTGATTTATGCAAGATGGTGCCAGTCCAGTAGATCACAGAATATTAAATTACAACAGCTCTTAGGAATAGTAAACAAGTATATAATTGTGTGCGTCTGTGTGTGTGTGTATATCTGTGTAATCCCCCAGGAATCAATCAATTTAACCCAATGGCAATGCAGAATGCGCAGATGTCTCAGGCACCCATGGGAGCTCGTGCTCCCTCCCCCATGAACCATCCACAGCAGATGAACATGAGCTCCGTCCCCCCGGTTCGATTTCTTTTTTTCTCTCTGCGTCAATCTGTAGTTTTGCTTAACGCTTCAGTTTCTTTTCTAATCTGTTCTTCTTGGAAACATGTTTGTCCTTTACTCTGTGGTTTTGTTAAATCTCTTCTCTGTTTTCCAGATGGGCATGTCCCCATCAAGGATGCCTCAGACACAAGGAATGATGGGTGGTCATGCGAATAACATGGTTGCTCAACCATCTAACCAGAACCAGTTCCTGCCACAGGGCCAGTTTCCTGCAGCTGCAGGTGGAGGAATGAATGTGAATGTAGGCTTGGGCCAGCCTATGACACAGGCTGCTGTCACTCAGGTGAGGAAACATTGATATTTTGTATATTCCAAACAAGTTAAGTGGGCATGACATATTCTAATGAACTTCAGCATGTGGGCCTCTGTATGAATAGTGCATTCTGTAGTGCTAACTGAGCGTCCCTCTTTGTTCCAGAAGCCTCAGAACTCTAACCTCCCTCTGAATGCCCTGGGCTCCCTTGGCTCACAGCTGCCCTGTGGCCCTGCAGCCCAGCCCAACAGGGGTGCAACTCCTCCACATAACGCTTCTGCCGGCCTTCAGCAGCAGCAGCAGCAGCAACAGCAGTTGCATCAACATCATGCTCCTGCGCAGTCCCAGGTGCCATCCCAGCCCTCTACCCCTGCCTCCACAAGTGGGCCCTCTCGGACCCCAACCCACATACCCAGCATCCCTGGCCCCCCCTCAGCTATGGGCACACCCCCTGACCCATCCCAGCCACTCACCCCCTTGCAACCCCAACCTGAACCCCCCAGCCAGATGCAGCAGCCCACCTCAGTGCAGGCACAGCACCCCAGTACACCGGTGAGATACTAGTTTAAACAGCAAAGCCTTGGCTCTCGTTTCACTTATGTGTTGGCCGCCTCCTGTTGAGTTTGTTTTTTGTAAGTAGTCGATGTCTGTGTTTCGTTCAGAAAAGTTCTTGGACAATTCATTTTTAATGTTTCTTCAGTGATCCTCAGTACAACCTTATTTATAAGTGATCAGCTCTGTGATCAAAATATACTCTCCCTCTACAGGCAGCAGCCAGTATAGATAACCGAGTGCCCACCCCAGGTTCTGTGGCTGAGCTGAGCTCCCAGCAGGCTCTGTCTGACATGAGTGGCACTGAAGCCAAACCTGAAGTAAAAGATGAAGACGATGACAGCAACTCTGGGAAGAAGCAGACAAATATAAAAATTGAGGTACGCACATGATTGTTCAATGAAACCATTTGTTATTTGAACCTCTGGCTACTCCTGCAAAACATGCATGTGACTTTATATTTTCCTTTGCCTATATGAAAGTGTTGGGCTTCTAAGTAAATTGACTACCTGCATACCTGTGGTGCAGCTTCTTCATATCACTGTTGAACCACGGTTGTGTTTATGTAGCCGGATGATGAAACCAAACCCCTACTGGTGAAGAAAGAGGAGCCAGAGGCAGCTGAGCCAAAGCAGGAACCAATGGAAACTGAGGAGAAGAAGCCGGTGGTGAAGACAGAACCCAAAGAAGAGGAGGAGAACGGGGCCAACAGCACGTCAGCCGCCTCCGCAGCTCAGAATCGCAAAAAAAGTAAGGCCACAGATCTCTTTGGTATAAATTGATTGATTGACAATTCATTAAATGAGAGAAGTGACCATAGTATCATGTCAATTCATAAAGGGAAGATGCCCCTTTTATACACCAGTGTACAGGTTGATGGAGATCATTGCTTTGCATCCTTAGATGTGAATGAACGTCTTTGTAAACATTATAATTGTGTTGGTGTTTTGTTTCTTAAAACATCATTGTTTGTCCAGTTTTCAAACCAGAGGAGCTGAGACAAGCCCTCATGCCGACACTTGAGGCCCTCTACAGGCAAGATCCGGAGTCACTGCCCTTCAGACAACCTGTAGACCCCACGCTACTGGGCATCCCTGTGAGTATCCAGACTCAAATACACACACACCTGTATTTCACAGAGAACACACACTGATAATTATACTTTGCTCATTCCTACCTCATGCTCTACAGGACTACTTTGACATTGTGAAGAATCCCATCGACTTATCCACCATCAAGCGTAAGCTGGACACTGGTCAGTACCAGGAGCCCTGGCAGTACGTGGACGACGTGTGGCTCATGTTCAACAATGCCTGGTTGTACAACCGTAAAACATCCCGTGTTTACAAGTACTGCACCAAACTGGCAGAAGTGTTTGAAGTCGAGATCGACCCCGTCATGCAGGGCCTGGGCTACTGCTGCGGCAGGAAGGTGAGCCTATACAGGATGGAAATTGAGCACAAAAATTCAGGAAAAGAGCAACAAACTGTTTTCTTCCCACTCCCCAAAGCCACCAGTAATCACAATGACATGTTTCAATGTGTCTCCACAGTATGAGTTCTCGCCCCAGACGCTGTGTTGTTATGGCAAACAGTTGTGTACCATCTCCAGGGATGGCACTTACTACAGCTACCAGAACAGGTAAAAATGGGTCTGCTCAAGGGTAGAAATGGGTCGAATGTAGGTTAGAGGTGATCATGAGAAGGGGGTGCTGTTGCTTCAAGAGAAAACTTGACTTGACATTCACCCGACCCAGGGCTCCATTGCTCCTTACAGGGGTGTCACAGTCGGCACTGGGAGATGTGTGTTGTGGCAGAATGATGGCTTTGGTGTTGTCAAACAACCAGCACCAAAGCTCCCCCTGCTGTGCATAAACTGCCATTGCAACTCAATGTCATTCCAATGCAACAGCGTTAAGTTATCACACACACTTGCTTAAGATGCAACAAAATAGTAAGTGATTATGAGAATTTAATTTGCCCCTCATATTTTCCAAGAAGCTCCAAGTAAGGCTTTATCATTTGCTCAAATCTTAATCTCACTCATTTGTATGTTTGTGTCCAGCCTCTTTGCCTTTGGCATGCCCATATCATCCATTCATCTGTTCATAATGCATGTTGCTGAGGGCTGTAACGACATGCTGACTCCATGGTTCAGTTTGAACTTTATTTTTTGGTTCAAGAATCGATACAGCCCTAATGCTGCTGATGTTACACATGAATGCAGGGAAATGGTTTGTCTGATGTGATGTTGACAGGCACATACAGTCTTTAAGAATTTAGCATGCTTCCTCAATTTCCTTCCCAGTTTGAATGAGAGTGAGTTTATCGTGGCGTTTTACATGGTGTGTGTCTCTCTCTCTGTTTGTCTGCTGCCCATGCTCCATTCTTGGTTGTTACCATGTGCTCCCTTCACTGTGCATCCTTCCACCCGTACACCGTTTTGCCTGTGCTGCCACTGTGTGTGCTGGCTGCAGTTCATCCAAATATGGCCCTATTGCCGACAGGTATCACTTCTGTGAAAAGTGCTTCAATGAGATCCAGGGCAACAGTGTGACCCTGGGAGACGACCCGGCACAGCCACAGACGTAAGTTATCCAGCCCAGGTGGCTGAGCTCTTCATGGTCATCATCTTGTGAGAAGATCGGCCTGTTTTCTCTCTGGACTTGAATTTGAACTCGGTTGTCTCTTTATGTGTCTTTCATGTAGCAAGATATTAAAAGATCAGTTTGAAAAGAAGAAAAATGACATGCTGGACGCTGAACCGTGAGTAGCTTCATCCATTAATCTCACAGTTTTTTTTTAAAGAACACACTGACGAAAGCAAATGTTTGCCGTTGCAGGTTCGTTGAATGTAAAGACTGTGGACGAAAGATGCACCAGATCTGCGTGCTGCACCATGAAATCATTTGGCCATCAGGGTGAGTCTTTGTGAAGCAGTTGAACGAGTGTTCAGTATGTAAGCAAACAGTGTTTCTTACTATAGCTCTTTATTTATTTGAGTTGATGTGTGACTAAATGTGATTTTCATCTTTATTCCACTAGTTTTATCTGTGACAACTGTCTAAAGAAGTCCAATAAAACAAGGAAGGAAAACAAGTTTGCTGCCAGACGTAAGTTGCACATACCAGAACAACTCTGACACCACAATGTGTTTTTAACCCAAGTTAAAAAAAAAAACATTGTTTTGTGTTTGTACAGGTTTGCAGTCCACAAGGTTAGGAACATACATTGAGGACAGAGTGAATAAGTACTTGAAAAGGCAGAACCACCCAGAGGCTGGTGAGGTGTTTGTGCGAGTGGTGGCCAGCTCTGACAAAACTGTGGAGATAAAGCCTGGCATGAAGTCTAGGTAAGGTTCACACCCTTCTGCTTAAAAACACATTGTTAAATGTTGTTGCTTTCCTCAGTGTTTGGTGAATATTGTATTCATATGATGCTTTGGAAGAAAATTAAAAAAAACCCTGCACCATCCTAAGAAACATGAACTACAGCCAGTTAGCAAAGATAACATCATTAGCATAGCTGAGCCTTGAAGTGTTTGAAGCCAGGAACCTGAGGCTTTAATAACCTGCAGAAAGTGAATGGTTTGATGGGGAGGGAACCTTGTAGAGATGTTGCAACTTAAACTCTTCTTCTACTTCTCTGCGTCCACAGGTTTGTAGACTCAGGCGAGATGGTAGAGAGCTTCCCTTACAGAACCAAAGCACTTTTTGCATTTGAGGAAATAGACGGGGTGGACGTTTGTTTCTTCGGCATGCACGTCCAGGAGTACGGCTCTGAGTGCCCCTTTCCAAATACCAGGTAAAACTACAGCCAGGAATGATGCCGTCATATGTGCTTCTCCTAAGGTGACTTTGTTTTTGTGCTTTATTTTGAGCGCATTAATCATAAATCCAATTGTCTTGTTTGTCTTGCAGACGGGTTTACATATCATACCTTGACAGTATTCACTTCTTCAAACCACGTTTGCTAAGGACTGCAGTCTACCATGAGATCCTAATAGGCTACCTGGAGTATGTGAAGAAACTGGGGTGGGTGAAGAGTACCATCAGTATTTCTGACATCTTTTTCATTTGTTATAAATATGTTAAATGCTGTATCCTTCCTATAAGTGCTGATAATATGTGTCTCGACCAGGTATGTGATGGGTCACATCTGGGCCTGCCCACCCAGTGAGGGAGATGATTACATTTTTCACTGTCACCCTCTGGACCAGAAGATCCCTAAACCTAAGAGGCTTCAAGAGTGGTACAGAAAGATGCTGGACAAGGCGTTTGCTGAGAGGATCATACATGATTACAAGGTGAGAAATAAATAATTACATAGGAAGAATATTCAGCCTTTTAACGTGTCATCAGCTGTAACGCAAATTTTCTTTCCTCCGGTTTTTGCTGTGCAGTGAGCAAAATCCAAACACGGGAATTTATCATAGAACCACAATTTTTTTCATAAGCTTGCAAAATTAGAGGGGCTCCCCCCTGTGTTTGGAATCAGTATGTGGCAATTTTGGTTCTAAAAACTATATTGGACCATATTGGAGAATAGATAGATACATATTTTGTGTTTATATTTATACTTATCTCCAGATCTGTTTGCTTTTATTTTTGGTGTAGGTTTATTGGTTTTCTTTACATTGTAAATATGAAAATAGGAACCTTGTTACTGCGTCACCTGATTGTGAGTCTTGTGTGTCTGTGTTCAGGACATTTTCAAACAGGCAACAGAGGACCGGCTGACCAGTGCCTATGAGTTGCCGTATTTTGAGGGTGACTTTTGGCCTAATGTTCTGGAGGAGAGCATCAAGGAGCTGGAGCAAGAGGAGGAGGAGAGGAAGAAGGAGGAGAACACTGCCTCCTGTGAGACCACAGAGGTTAGTTGGATAGTTGCCTCTGAGTGCTTAGAAAGCTCTTGTTGTGCCCAAATCAGTAGCCTGGCACATAGACCCTCTCACTTACCCTTGATTTTATTATCCTCAAGTTCATATTAAATAAAAGCTTTCAGTAGCCACTCAGACATTGTATAACCACTCAACTTAATGGCATAACCACCTCTTGCCTGTGCTAATATTTGTTTGAATGTTCTTGTCAATCTATTTCAAGGGAACCCACACTGACAGCAAGAATGCCAAAAAGAAGAATAATAAGAAAACCAACAAAAACAAGAGCAGCGTCAGCCGAGCCAATAAGAAGAAGCCTGGGATGCCGAATGTAGCTAATGATCTTTCCCAGAAGCTCTACGCCACGATGGAGAAACACAAGGAGGTAGAAAACCCATCAAGCAACTATAACAGATTTTATGTCTTTTGATATTTCCAACACAGGACGAGAGTTGGGACCTTACACTCCGTATTTCCTCACAGCTTTTGTTTCTTCTCCTTTTTCCATCAGGTGTTTTTTGTCATCCACCTCCATGCCGGGCCAGTCATTAACACCCTGCCACCCATAATGGACCCTGACCCTTTGTTGACCTGTGACCTAATGGATGGCCGTGATGCCTTTTTGACCTTAGCCAGGGACAAGCACTGGGAGTTCAGTTCTCTGAGAAGATGTAAATGGAGTACAATGTGCATGTTGGTGGAGCTGCATAACCAGGGCCAGGACCGATTTGTGTACACTTGCAATGAATGCAAGCACCATGTGGAGACTCGCTGGCACTGCACCGTCTGCGAGGTAGGAAAAAGTGGCATTGCACAAAAATGTTTTGAAATCAACATTGATCGGTTTTGATTAAATTTTAAATCTTAACATAACCTTAACATCTTTTTCCTTATTCCTCACAGGACTATGACCTATGCATTAACTGCTACAATGTTAAGGGCCATGAGCACCAGATGGTGAAGTGGGGCTTGGGTTTAGACGACGACAGCAACAGTCAGGGCGGAGAGGCCTCCAAGAGCCCACAGGAGAGCCGGCGTCTCAGCATCCAGCGCTGCATCCAATCCCTGGTCCATGCCTGTCAATGCCGCAATGCTAACTGCTCTCTGCCTTCATGTCAGAAGATGAAGAGGGTGGTTCAACACACCAAGGGCTGCAAGCGCAAGACGAATGGTGGCTGCCCTGTCTGCAAGCAGCTCATCGCTTTATGTTGTTATCATGCTAAGCACTGTCAGGAGAACAAATGTCCTGTTCCCTTCTGTCTCAACATTAAGCACAAACTCCGTCAGCAGCAGCTGCAGCACAGGCTCCATCAGGCTCAAATGATGCGCCGCAGAATGGCCACCATGGCTGGAAGGGGTATGCCCCTACCATCTCCACCTACCTCAGCAGCCCCCGACACACCAAACTCTGTTCAGCAGCCTCACACACCCCAGACGCCTCAGCCAATGCCCAACCAGCCCCAGCATCAGCCACCAACACCTTCCAATATTGCCCAAGGCTTTCCCAACAACGGCCGCATCAGCCAGCCCCCAACACCGGTCCCACAGGGCAAACCAGGACCTCAGTCATCACCTCTGCATCAGCAGCAGTCACCGCTGCCTAACATGCAACACCAACAGCAGCCTCAGCCGCAGCAGCAGCAGCAGCAACAACAACAACAGCAACAGCAACAACAACAGCAACAGCAACAGCAACAGCAGCAGCAGCAACCGCTGTTAGCAGCCCTGAAGGTGGCCAAACAAATTGAGATGGTAGCCAAGGCAAAGCAACAACAGCAACAGCAGCAGAATTATGCCATGAATGGGATGCCCATGAACCACCCACGAATGATGGGGGCCATGCAGGGCCAGATGCAGGGCCAGATGCAGATGATGCAGGGTCCGCGGGGTCCTCAGGTGATGCAGGCTATGCAGCAGGGCCAGTGGGGTTCAGGAATGCAGAATCCCATGCAGAATCCCCAGGGTCACCCATCACAGGTCCCTCCTCAACAAGGCCCCATGGCCCCTCAGCAGGCTCAGGGAAATCCAATGCCCCAGCAGGGCCAGCTCATGCAGCGGCCCATAATGCCTCAGCAACAGGGTCTCCAAATGCCTGGGGTCATGACTCCCCAGGGGCCCTCACAGCAGGGCATGACGCCGCAGCAGCAGAACATGCCCCGAGGGATGCCTGGAAACATTGCTCCGAGTGCCCTGCAGGACTTGCTGCGAACCCTCAAATCTCCCAGCTCCCCCCAGCAGCAACAGCAGGTCCTCAACATCCTCAAGTCCAACCCCCAACTCATGGCAGCCTTCATTAAACAAAGGACAGCGAAGTACCAGGCCAACCAGCCACCGCAGCAGATGCAGCAGCAGAACCCTCAGGCCATGCTAGGGTCTCAGACGGGAATGCAGGCCATGGCGGCCATGGCAAACCAGGTGCAGAGGCCAGGGATGGCACCCCAACAGCAGCCTCCTCAGCAAGTAGGGCCCCAAAACATGGCACCCATGGGCCCCCAAGGTCAGATGATGAACGCTGCTCAAAATGGCAATCCTCAGCTGTACCGCAGGCAACAGCTGCTGCGAATGCAGCAGGCACAGCAGCAGGCTCAGCAGCAGCAGCAGCAGCAGCAGCAGCAGCAGGGAGGAATGCCTCAGAGCCATAGTCAGTTCCCTCAGCAGCAGCCAGGGCCAGCTAGCTACTCCCAGCTTCGTATGCAGCAGCAAATGGCTATGCAAGGAGGTGGGGGCCCGATGGGCCAGCTCCCTCCCACATCCCAAATGGGCCAACCTGGCATGGGCATGGATGGGCCTCAGAATCTCCTCCAGCAGCGTATGCTTCAACAGCAACAGCAAATGTTGAAGCAGCAGATGGGTTCCCCAGTACAGGCCAACTCCATGAGTCCTCAGTCACACATGCTCCAAGGCCAAGCCCAGGGAGGAGCTCATCTACCTGGCCAAGCAATGGCAAACTCATTAGGAAACCAAGTCCGCTCCCCAGCCCCAGTGCAGTCTCCCCGTCCACCTTCGCAGCAGCCCCCGCATTCCAGTCCCTCACCACGAATACAGCCGCAGCCTTCGCCCCAGCACGGCACCCTCCACTCCAGTTCTCCTCACCCGAGCCTTGGAGGCCCCATGTCAGGCTCCATGGAGCAGGGGCACATGGGAACACCGGAGCAGAGCGCAATGCTGCCGCAGCTTAACACACCAAATCGAGGGGGGCTAAGTAATGACATGGGTATGGGGGGTGACACGACGGGAGACACGTTGGAGAAATTTGTTGAAGGATTGTAGCATTTCATAACAGAAGGCCTTGTTCTGTTTTCAGCTGAGAAAATTTTGTACTTGCTGATGTAAAAAGCGAAAAGAAAAAACAAACTAATGAGTCATATGAGGCCTACGGACTGTGAACTTTCCTGAAACCAAGGGACTGCTTTTTCTTCCAACACAGAGTGATTTAATAGTTGCTGTTGAAAAGAAGACAACAAAGCCACAAAGAATATATTTTTGGTTCCAGACCAGCCATGCAAGAAGTTGCCCTGGTCTTTGTGTTGTTTTAATTTGTTTTTCATTTGTTATGCTCTGGTATTGACTTTTTTAACAAAACTTCTCAAAACAAAAAATATTTCAATTTATTATTCTTTTTTTATTTTGTACCTTTGCAAATTAATATCGTATTTGTGTTGAGAAGACTGTAAAATTATTTGCCTGGGGAATTTTTTGCCAGGTTTCACCTCTTGCTCAATTTCTCTTGTTCCTGGCTAATTTATTCTAATATGCCATTTTTCAAAAGGACTGCCTTTGGGAAAGCCTTAATTTCTTTCCTGTTTGCAGAGTCTATGGGAGATTAACGTATTTGTATAGATCTAGGAACTATTGCACACACCCAAACACAACATGCAGGTGTAAGAAAAACTTGCATTGAAGCTTGTAATGTTCACAGGTGCCAGAATGTTCCGTTTACTGGCCCGGGCCCAGTATTTGTCTTGCAGATGTTTAAAAGAAATTGCTTTGTCTCTCCTTCAGTATAAAGAAATTCTCATTAAGTACTGAACCTCTTTTGCCTGTGGTGGGAATTTAATTTGTTTGACTGCTGATTTGTATTCAGAGAGAGTTTTGTGCATCATTGTCTCTCTTGCATTAAACTTGAATTGATGAACTGTTCTCTAATGTAAATCATGCAGCTAGACAGTACTGTAAATATGCAGAAAATAAGAATGAAATCACTGTACAAACTGGTTCAAATGGCTCATTTCGTACTTATATACCATATTGTTAAATAAACCTGTGTGCCACAGACTAATTCTAAGTCTTTTTTTATGTTTCTTAAGTTTTGTTAATCCGATGTACTGTGAAACTCGCTGTTTGACCTTGACGGGCAAATAAATAAATGAAACTGATTAAGTCATAAATAGAATAGGATAAGCACTAACTATAAATCTTGGCAGACAAATCGAACAGTGATCGTTATCACTTCCTCTGAAATATAATTTCAGTTTCTGTCCGAATCTGATTCTAATCGATTGAGCGACGCTCACTTCTCATCAGGCACCGCAGAGACGCACCATGCCGACGTCATCACGAGGCGCGGGGTCCTGACTGTGTCGTCTCGTTCAGCGTGTTTGCCTCTCTGCGGGTCAACCAGTTTGCAGGTCAATCTGTCTTCGCGTCTGTCGTCAGTCCCACCGTCGTCCTCATGTCTCGGTGTCTCGCGCTGGCTCGGTTTGCGCTCGGTTCCTCCCGGGGGACCAGCACGCGCCTAACGACGTGCACGAGAGGTCTGAGCAGTCGACCCGCCTTGCGCTTCTCGTCCGCAGGTGAGCTAATGTTTGTAAGCTGAGTTAGCGGAGCCACAGATTTGGGCGAAATGTTGACTTTAGCAGCGGGTTGATGAACACTATGAGCCGGTCTGACAGCCGGAAACCGACTGGTGTATTTAAATGTAACATTGTTTAACAATGCGTTCATTTCCGACTGAAATTCAAACTCTGGACTGAACTCTGTTTATATTCTCCCCCAAAATGTAGTAATTACAGAAATGAGGTTCCTGTGCTGTGACGTCACAACTGGCTCTGTCAATCTCAGTGGTTCCAGTTTCCGCAAAAATAAAAAACATTAGCTATCACATCAGAAATACGTCATGATTTCCTCAGACATTATTTTTTATCAAACATGCCCTGCTCTCCTCCAGACATTTGACCTTGTGTAAAAGTATTAAAGTCCTTTTTCGTTTCTTACGATTAAGAGGATCCATCCAAGCATCTTGGCTTAACATCAAGATTATGAATTCTGTGAGATGATTTGTTATTGCTCTTGAAGGCCCTTAGTGATGACCTCATGTGTTTGGATCACACAGGGCACTTGATACTCAGACCTGTGTTAAACACAGACCCTCATCAATGAGCACTCTGCACCATGACAAAGTAAATGCACAAGATGTTTTCTAACCTCCCCTCTGCCTTTTTCCTCCTGTCACCAGACTTGCGGGTCACGCAGCAGTACAGGTGGAGTAGTCGGGCCAGACTGTGGAGCGGTCAGCATTCCGGCTTCGGTGTCAGCCAGCAGTCTTACTACAGCACCCAGGAGGCAGAGAAAGAGCCAGAGGAGGAGCCCTTGCACACCATTATCAGTGACACAGAGTCTGTTGAAGGTACTGGAACAACCTGAGTTCAAACTAGCGTTGAGTCATTTGTGTTATTATCTGAAATGTTGTTTTACCCCTGATTTTTCCAGGCACCTTCTCCAAGCATGAGTTTCAGGCTGAAACAAAAAAGCTGCTGGACATTGTTGCCAGGTCCCTGTACTCAGAGAAAGAGGTGAGAGAGTGTGAATGCGAGAACAACTTGGCTATGCTGACATGAGAGTTATTAAAATATAACTGCTGCCTTTTCATCCCACCAGGTGTTCATCAGGGAGCTGATCTCGAATGGCAGCGATGCGTTGGAGAAGCTGCGTCACAAACTGATGACAGCAGGAGGTGAAACGGCTCCCATGGAGATCCACCTGCAGACCGACGCTGCCAAGGGCACCTTCACCATCCAGGTACAGCCCCCGTCTGTGCCGCTTGCATGGAAATCTGTTCACTTCAAGAGCTGTGTGTCATTGGTCACATGATCCCGGGGGATGAGTTCCACTGCAACAAATTCACATTAATGCATCTGAACCTTCACAGCTTGTGTTTTGTAATGTTCATTTCCTGGTGTGGTTTTGACCTGGATTGCCACCTGGTGGTGAAAATGTGTTACTACAATGTACAAAGGCTTTGCCTGACTGACAGAGGAATGTGTGTCCTGATAGGACACTGGAGTGGGGATGAACCAAGAGGAGCTGGTGGCCAACCTGGGGACCATTGCTCGCTCGGGTTCAAAGGTGACTCATTGTTACTCGTTATTTATGAATTGATGTTAATGCATCTCATTTGTTCAGAAAGTAAACAGCCCATTCACACATGATGTGTCTGGATCTTATCACTCTGTCGAAATAATAATCTCCTCTATCTATTCCAGGCGTTTCTGGATGCTCTGCAGAACCAGGCGGAGGCCAGCAGCTCCATAATTGGTCAGTTTGGGGTTGGATTCTACTCTGCCTTCATGGTGGCCAACCGCGTGGATGTTTACTCGCGCTCAGCAGAGCCCGCTGCACCTGGGTACAAGTGGTCATCAGACGGGTGAGAGCAATAAGTTTGTGGATGTGACTGTTTTAACACATGTGTTCCTGATGATCCTCACATGTCCTCTGTCATTGTCTCTATCAGCTCTGGACTCTTTGAGATTGCTGAAGCTGGTGGAGTTCAGCAGGGAACAAAAATCACCCTGCACCTCAAGGACGACTGCAAGGAGTTCTCCTCTGAGGACAGAGTAAAAGGTGAAACCCCCACGGCATCCTCAGAGATCATATTCATTAATGCATCATTCCACATGATGATATTTGATGACTTGTTGTATGTCTTTCAGAGGTTGTAACAAAGTACAGCAACTTTGTCAGTTTCCCCATTTTCCTGAATGGACGCCGGCTCAACACTCTGCAGGTATTACAAATGTTTTTATTTAAATCTCACTGAAAACATTGGCGGTAAAATATTTTAACAATTCCATTTCAGATGGATGCCCTGAGATTTTCTGAAGCTGACATAGAGAAGAAATGATATAATTATCTTTATCTTCATTGTGATAAAATGTGAACCATTACTTGACCTCCGTCTCCCTGCAGGCCTTGTGGATGAAGGAGCCAAAGGAGATCAGTGACTGGCAGCACGAGGAGTTCTACCGCTACATCTCCCAGTCCTATGACAAGCCCCGCTACACACTGCACTACCGCGCCGACGCACCGCTCAACATCCGAAGCATCTTCTATGTTCCTGATGCGGTTAGAAGATCAGAGCACTTTCTCTCTATGTCAGGCTCCGTGGAAGTCTTAGATTACGTTACATTACAAAGATTTTATTCACCAACAGAAGCCGAGCATGTTCGACGTGAGCAGGGAGATGGGCTCCAGCGTGGCTCTGTACAGCAGGAAGGTCTTGATCCAGACAAAAGCGAGTGACATCCTCCCCAAGTGGCTGCGCTTCCTCCAAGGTTCGCAGCCTCCAATTTGATGTACTTAATTTTATGTGCTGAAGCACAAATACTGTTGATTATTCAGGTGAACTTGAGAGCTTCAGTTTCTGGTGGTATTGCTTTTTTTCGTTTATTTCCTTAAATGCATTGTGTCTGTCCAGGTGTGGTGGACAGTGAGGACATCCCACTCAATCTGAGCAGAGAGCTGTTGCAAGAGAGCGCCCTCATCAGGTATAAGACCAGTAGGACAGCTGACTGTGTTCTTTGGGTTGCACATTTTCTTTGTAATTATTGATTGATGTGTCTGTTTGTTTGTTTGTTTGTCTATTTTTTTTACCCTGCCCTCTAACTTCAGGAAGCTCCGTGACGTTTTGCAGCAGAGGGTGATCCGCTTCCTCCTGGACCAAAGCAAGAAGGAGCCGGAGAAATACAACAAGTTCTTTGAGGACTACAGCCTCTTCATGAGGGAGGGCATCATCACCACCCAGGAGCAGGACGTCAAGGTGACAACTTTTTGTTTACAAAGACAGAAGGCGAGAGCCGCACTGTCCAGCAACATGTTGCCTTACCAGCAGCTCTGTCCGTACAGGAGGACATCGCAAAGCTGTTGCGGTTTGAGTCGTCCGCTCTGCCGGCGGGTCAGCAAACCAATCTGATGGAGTACGGCTCTCGAATGAAGGCCGGCACACGCAACATCTACTACCTGTGTGCCCCCAACCGCCATCTTGCAGAGCACTCCCCCTATTTCGAGGCCATGAAACAGAAAGACATGGAGGTGAGAGGCTGACATGATGGATGGCAGTGGCACAGTTTCGTTTTTATTTGCAAGCCGGCCCGTGAGAGCTCTGTTGAAAAGCGTGTGTCATGCGTCCGTGCAGGTGCTGTTCTGCTTCGAACAGTTTGACGAGCTGACCCTGCTGCACCTCAGGGAGTTCGACAAGAAGAAGCTGATCTCCGTGGAGACGGACATTGTGGTGGATCACTACAAGGAGGAGAAGTTTGAGGACAGCAAACCAGGTCTGCTTCTCTCTCCTTCAGTGTTCAGTGTTTCATATCTGGAGCAGGAGGCCTCCTGCTGTCAGGGCTATAAGCCTGACCCCTGCTTCCTGTCGTCTTTCCACTGCAGCCTCCGAGCGTCTAACACAGGAGGAAGCTGACAACCTGATAGCCTGGATGAAGAACGCTCTTGGCACCCGGGTCACAAACATAAAGGTAAAGATGAGATTAATCAGTAAATAAGCATTTAAACTGGATGGGTGGGGGGCGGGGGGTTGTATTTGTACAGTTGAGGTGTGGCATCATAGACAGTGATGGACTTTTGTGGCCAGTTTCATCTTCACCGGCCTCAATCACAGCTCGACTGTAACTTCGCCTGTGTGTGTTTACCATGTTTCCTGACTGGTCCCACAGCTGACCCCTCGTCTCGACACCCACCCAGCGATGATCACCGTGCTGGAAATGGGCGCGGCACGCCACTTCCTGCGCACTCAGCAGATGGCCCGCACCACTGAGGAAAGAGCTCAGATACTGCAGCCCACACTGGAGATCAATGCAGGGTGAGATATGGGTGGATTTCTACATGAGTCAAATAAATAAAAATCAGTCAGTTTTGTGTCATCGACATTTTCCACCATCTTCTAGACATGATCTGATCAAGAAGTTGCACGCACTGAAGGACACAAACTCGGACCTGGCAGAACTCTTACTGGAGCAGGTAAAACATCTGTTGCTTCACAGGGGGAACATTATCATCAATAAATGTTCACTATCGATGACATTAAACTACTAAAGGGAAAAGTTCTGAAGATATTTGCATTTTCTGAAAAGCCTGAGATCATTCAACATCCTTCCTGTGAAAAGTTTAAACTCTCACTTACTGTTCCTCTGTATTTCCTTTTAGATCTATGACAACGCCATGATCACAGCCGGCCTGAATGATGACCCCCGACCAATGATCTCCCGCCTGAACGATCTCCTGGCTAAAGCTCTGGAGAAGCACTGAGAGCGTCACGCAGACGTGAGCAGTGCTGATGGACTCGGCTTTGATGACTGAAGCATTTACAGCCACTAAAGCTGCCCCAAGCTGAAGGCCGACGGATTCTGAACAGCACTGCAGGTGTTACACACCGATCCAACACGTCTGTCTCCCCTCCGGTGTTCTTCATGTCCTCTTACAGAGAGCACATAAAGGCTGGAGAGGGGTGCAGTGCCAGCAGTGTCCTAGAGAGCTTTTCCAAAAAACATTTCCTCTTTGTTCAGCACCGTTTCATCAGGAGTTTCAAATATTGGTTATATCTAAGGCCGGGCGGAGCTGGTCGTGAAGTTTATTCTACTCGTCTTTTCTGTCTGACTTTCATACGCCATCAATGTACTGCCATTTAAAACCAGGACAGGTTCCAGTAAATCTACTTTCAAGCAGGTACTGAACTCAGTACTCAGTACTGAACAGACATTCCCCTGAAATTATCAAGAGGGGCTGCATGTGAGAATCAGTTGCGTTTTTCTGTCAGAGTAAAAACTCTGGAAGAATGTCCTGGTGGCACAGAAAGTGTAAAATATAATTCTTCAATTATGATTCAAAATTCTGTTTACAAGTGATTGTGTAATTCCTCAGTGTGAGTAAGGCAAGGATTAATATACTGCAGTCCATGAAGGCGTGAGTTACATCCTTGTTACAGTCTGCTTAACAACAAGCTAAATGTGGCAGAAATATATTTAAGAAGAGTTTTAAAATGGTGTTTGTGTTTATGAAACTCTTTCTTCATCATAAATGTGTTCTTGTAACGATGGAAAAAAAGAAGCCAGTTCAGAGATTCTTGGGAAAGAAAAAACTTTACTGCATTTCAAAGTGGCACGGCATCTCTGTTTGGATGGTGAGAAAAGTCTGGACGTTGTCCCTCAGCGTGCTGTCTGTGGCAGAGTGTTGGTGATGAGTGGGCTGAAGTTAAAAGGCTGGAGTTCAAGTAGGACGAATGTCTGCGTTTTCTCCGGCAGCGTCCCAGCGCTGTCCATCCACGTGAATCAGAACACTCTGACCCGTTCACACCAGTCGCTCCCATGTTTCCTGGAGCCAGAGTCTCTCTTGACCGCTGGTCAAGATCCGCTGGTCCCAGAGTGGTGTCAGGACAGCTTGTCGATGTTTGCTAGGAAACGCTGGGCCCACCATTCATCCAGGTCAATGGGCACAAAGTCTGGAGGGAGAAGGAGGGGAGCCACTGACTTGATAATTTTAACCGTGCTGTCGCCCAAAACAAAACTAATCAACAGAGAAATAAAGTGTGACATCTAGTGGTGACATTTCATGTTGCAGCTGTATACCCCTCACCCTCCCCTTCCAGACACAATAGAGCCTGAGCTTAAAGTTTAGAGTTTGCAGAACAGCTAAAAACAAACAAAAACATGCCAGCCTCCTTGATGTAAACACACAATATTTATACAAAGGCCTGTTCTAAAGGTAAGAAATAGCTTATACAATTTAAATGAAACAAACAAATGCAGATCTTAAATGTGAAAATGAAGGAGGAGGAGGAGGAGTACTCACTGTCCATGTGTGGGCTGGCAGTGGTTTCTTTAAAGTGAACTGCTGCCTGAGTTTGCTCGGGCCTGTGCTCCTGCTGCTCCACCTCCTGCCAGGCTGGAAACAACACACTCAGTTACAAACTTTCAGACGAGTGTGTTTCTAGAAAGCAATCTTATCCAAAGGGTTTTATTTTCTTAAGTCCTGCACCACAGGGTCACACCCACAGTGTCAATCACTTAAAGTACACGGGGACAGCTGCTTCAAAGAGCTGCTGCCGGCCAGCGTATGTGATTCAAAGAACGCAGCATGTGGTGGTCCCACGTGTGTGTGTCAAAGCTGTTTTAAAACTTTTTTTGGGGCAAGTTTTCATATCAAACGCTCAAGAGTTTAAAGTGAAGGAATCGATCCTGAACAGCTTCCTGAAGTGGGGGGTGGGGTTGGGGGAGGGAGGCTGCCTTGTGTCCTTGTCCACCCATCCACAAGGTTACTGACGTTGTTTGTGAGCTGCGGGGACTGAGAGCCAATGCCAACAACTCGCAGGACACAAATCATGACACTTGACAAGTGCGTGGACGTTAAAAAAAAAAAAAAAAAAAAGAGGCTGCAGGTTTTTGAAACTGGGTCAGTGTGTGTCGAGTTTCCCTGAAGCTGCTGTCGTCCTTCCTCAAAGCAGACACAAAGGCTGATGGGTTGGAACCAAAACCAAACACAGGAGGCGTTCGCCAGCGTGGGTCATCACACAGGAGCACGACTGTGATAACACGTCTCTGCTCTGTCATGACTATCAGTGTCAGAGCAGCTGTGAGGGTGAGGTGTGGGTGGGAGGGAGGGGTAGATAGAAGTTGTAGTAAACTCAGGGTGAGACAGTGTAATTCACTAAATAGACAGTGACACAGAGAGGTCTAGTTTGGTGTCATATTCTGATATTTCCAGTCCAACCGTTCCATCTCATTCCTTACCCTCATAGATAAACTTCACATTTTCCTCATGAGCAGCGGTGAACGTCTCCTCCTGATGATCGTCTGTGGGCAGAGACGGCGCCGAGTGATGGTACTTTTTACCGTTCAGGCGGTTGAAAACAATCCTGGGGGCAGGGAGCCTGGTGGGTACACAGCAAAGGAGACCACGTTACAGGTAGAGCACAGGAGGAGGAGGAGGAGGGAGGAGCTGCAGGAGGCCTCTGGAAAGTCAAGCAAGGTTGGCGGCTGTGTGGGAGTCAGAGAGTGCAACAGCTGAAGGAACGACCGTGTGCCAGCCCTCGCCTTCCCAAGGTCATGAGCCTGCCGGGGTCAGCGGCATGAAATCAGCCCAGCAGGCAGGCCGGGCTCTGGGGAAGCCACGGCTGGAGGTGTAACTGTACCCGTCTCAAGCTGATGACGTACATGGGCACTGTCATTAGTCGCTCACGCACGGTCCCCCCCTGGCACGACTGATGCAAAGTTGGCAAACGTGCAAGCAAAACAGGGGAAGCGCCACAGAAACCGCACATGGCGCAATGAAGTCAGGTCACTCACTCGGGCAGATTCCAGGAGGTTTGCTTGTGCTTGAAGTCGTTGATTTTGTTCTCCAGCTGCTGCGTGGGCCCTGAGGAGTAAACATAATGTGAGCGTGGAGGTTTTAAAATCCACACGATCAGAACGTGCCACAGTCAGTCCAGACCCTGACCTGTGCGTCGCTGGGTGACCAGTTTGCTGGGACCTCTGGTGATAGTGTACATCATGCGCAGGGAAAGTTCGCAATTTGGCACTTCCACGCTCTGGAGCAAGCCGCGTCTTAGTGGCTCAGGTCGCCTTCTCTTTTCTTCTTCTTGTTTCGCCTTGTTACGCTGCTCGGGTCAGGAGGAGCCGCGTGGATGTGAGAGGAGTCAGCCCTCTCTCCTCTGCTGGCCAGGAGGCTTTTTACCACGGAGCTGACATGAGGACGAGTGGCCCAAGAGTCAGAACCGCACCGTGCGTAAAGGTCCTGGAGCGGGTGCGCGCCTCCGCCAGAGAGCCCGCCCAGAGTCAGAACCGCACCGTGCGTAAAGGTCCTGGAGCGGGTGCGCGCCTCCGCCAGAGAGCCCGCCCCCCCCCCCTCCTTGCTCGCTCCGGCAGGTCGCGAAGTCACTTTGGGTCCGAGGCGTCCTGCGCTGCCACAATGTCACGCGACCTGAGACGGCGGCTCTCATTCACAAGACACGGGAGGACGCGCACAGTCAGCGCGCACCGCAGCTCGACGTCCCCACACGCCTCCTCCGGCGCTTTAAAGAGACAGTGTCCCCGGAGTCGGGAGCGCGTGGGGGACCAGAGACCAGACTGGATTTCAGGTGAGGGGACGTGCCGGAAGCTGTCCACGTGTAACAGAGCGAATTTGGCCCCAAGCACCCAGAAACAAATCTGTTTGGATATGAAACCCAAGAGGCTCACGTGGTAATGGATAAGCAAACAAATTCAAAATGTGTCAGCAGGAGCAGAGTACACCTTGACTCTACTTCATTCCGGGTATGTGGTGGATGTGACCCCTACTTTGAATGTCATTTATTTGATTATATATTATGTTCATTGTGTTTGTCTTAGAAAACGGAAACCTGTCCTCAGTGGGGGTGGAGTGCGCCCACCTGCTCAACGTTTCTGTGTTGACAGTGCTCACACAGAGGACACAACAGCCATCCGGTATATATACACACACACACAACATGGCTCACGATACACTGACTAATGTCACTGTGTTATTGTAAATAACAGAGTGAGTGGACAAAGAAACAAGGAACATAACTTTTTATTATTATTATCAGCAATTTAGGATTTTTGTTTCACTGAAAAGACACTATGAACTTTTCTCAGGTTCACAAAATAAATGATTTGAGCTAAACATGGAAGATGCAGTGTCAGTGTGAAGATTCGGAGGAAGTGTTCAGAATGAAAATGAAGCAGATTATAAATATTTATAAGAAACAACTGCTGCTTGTAACTGCTGATAATAACGACTAATCTAAAACAGCCTCCACTGAGGACACCAGTGCCAGACGGATTATGAAATCCAGCACAGTCAAGTGGAGTTTTATGAAAGTAATAATGAAGGGAAATAGTGTTTAGGAGCATTTGGATCCTTCCATGAATCGATTTAATTTCACAATCATCATGACAGAAATGTGAAATGAGTAACTGTCATGCGGAAGAACCTGTAATGTGCAGCTCTGATCACAGAGTTGGTCGTGCCCCTCCGGCGGCGAGTCATTAAACACACACCAGAACAAGTTCCACCTGTGTCCGTCCCCTCAAGGTTGAATGTCTCCTTATGTATTTGAATGTGTTGCCGTAAGACGTCTTGTGTGTTTGTGTAACAGCAGCAGGAGAACAATCACCACATCACGGCGTGGCGATATTCAATAACGCCTCAGAGATCAGCGGAGAGATAGAAAAGATCTTTGAAAGGAGAGGGAGGTGTTGCTGCTGGTGGGAGGACGAGGAGGTGTTCAGTTTACCCTTCATGGTTTATTAAAGGGAAATGACCTGTATGCCAGCTACAGGTGAATTATGTACTACTCTAAATCATGCATTCTAGAAATCCCAGGTTATGAGGTTGTGAGCTATAGAACTTGTTAGCACCAGATTCTCCTTGAATTATACATATTTTAATATATACATTGTACTGTTGTTTAAAAAGACGATAAACTGCTTTATGCCTCAGCGACAGTCAGAGGTATGAGGGGTTCTTATGAACGCGATATCTCAGGAACAGCAAGAGGAAATGTCTTCAAAGGTGGACTGATTTCCGAATTTGGTGTTTGAAGGACGAAGCAACCGTGAAGAGACTTTGTCCTTCAAAACGCCAAAGCGTGTCTTTTGCCTCTTGCCTGTGATATCTCATGGCTGCCTTCTGAGAATGTCCCCTGGTAAAAGATTAATATGGACTGGGATGAAACTGGGTGGTGGAGGAGCATGACTTCAGGGCAGTGACTCTCGTTGGTCAGGGCTTTTCAAGTGTTGCTCTGTTCGTTGGAAAACATTCAATTGTGTGTGTGTGTTCAGTAATGAGGGTCGCAGTCTTCCACCAAACTGTCAGTGATGAACCCGATCTTCAGCAGGTTTTGGTAGTAGCTTTTCTCCACGGCGGTGTTCACGGTCCAGCCCACCACCTCCACCCCTCGCTCTGCCCAGTACTGGACGTAGTCCCTGTAGAGAGAGAGAGAGAGAGAGAGAGAGAGAGACGCTAGCTCAGTCGCTGAAGAACCCACAGAATGTGAGCAATGTTTACATATCTGCTAACTGTTAAATTGACCCACAGTGAGATGAAGTCTTTCTGCACCAGGATGGCAGAGATCCCACAAAGCCTCCACAGGATGTGATGGTGGGCCCAGTCCAGCAGGATGTCCAGAAACCCCGTCCAGAGCTGACCCCATGTGGACAGGGTCCGCGGAGTGCCATCGCCAAAGCGGCTCAGTCTCCAGGGCCGGTGGGTGAGGGCTGTGACCACACGGGGGTCAGTCTGACGCATCTGTGGAGGGAGGGAAAACAAAAAGCTGTTTTTTTTTTTTTGTTTTTTTTTATCAGAAATCCAAACCAGACACAATAGATGTTCTGTCTTTTAAAGATTAAAACAACTTTCGGGAGTTAGTGTGTTTGGGAATCGGTCATAGGTGCCCGTACCTTGTAGATAACTTTGGGTTCAAATGAGGAAACAATACTGGAATTGTAAAGAGCAGGGAACTTCTTGTACATCTCATGAAGCACTGATGCAGCCTGGGCAAGATGCAAGTCAGGATGAGGTAGACAAGAGAACAAAAACATATCAAGGAAAGGCAGTAGGATTTAAATAAAAACTTTCATATTAAAGTAGTAAGAGAGAGTTCGTGATCATTGACTTCTGTTTCCTCTGTCTTTCTGGCCTCATGCTTTCTTTACCACGTCAGTATATTTAGCACCTTATCAGGTTGACCTTTGACATCAAAGAAGATGGTCAGCTGGTGTCTCATGCATTCCTCCACCGCCTCCTGCAGAGTGGGGACCTTCTCTCCGCTGAACTTCTCTCTGGAGATGAGAGAAATGCTTGAAAACCATTGGAGCAAAGATTTCAAATGGCAATATGACATGTACAAGTATGTGAAGGGGAAGGAATCAAAGGTTTGGTTTTTTTTTTTAGGAAACGTACTTAAGTCTGTGATGAGCCGCAGCGTCTAATCTCCTCAGTTGGACGATTTGCAGTTTGCTAACTGGACCGGAGCCGTTGGTGGTGCGATCCACGGTCTCGTCGTGCATCAGCACCGGCACGCCATCAGCAGTGAAGCTCAGGTCCAGCTCCACCCCGGTGGCTCCGTTCCTGCTGGCCTACAGCAGCAGGAGATCGCAGAGTGTAGAGAGAGGACAAGTGAATACTGGTGTTTTCACACGGCCAGAGGAAATCAGAGTGTGACATGGAAGTGTGACAAAGGGTGGATGTGTTGTAGGCGTCAGAGAGGGTCGTCCACTAACTATAAAGTGGGTGGTTTGGTCCCTGACCCCTCCAGCCTCATCAGAATACCGTATTGATAGAAATATGGTAGAAAAACCTCAGATGGTTTCACGTGAATAGGTGAACGGTGCTCTGGGTGGTCACTAAGATTGGAATAATAAATAGTCCAAATAACTGAACTGGTAATCCTCCCACCACTTGGGGGAGTAGTGGCGCTGTCTCTGAGAGGAAGTGGATGTAATCAGGCGCGTTACTTGACACAGGTGTTGCTGGTTTTGACCATGTGGCTGTGAAAGGAAGGTCAGGATTTCTTTTGTCTTTGTTTTTTTGGGAATGAGACTCATCACAGAGACAGAAACCCTGACACTCCTGTCTGAACTAGTCAGCCTCCGTGCTGGCTTCGTTTGATTGGCAACTACAATAAGTCAGAGGAGTCGAGGACAGCGTTGGATTTCCTCTGTGGTTTGACTGTGTACTGCAGGGGCCTCAAACTCGATTTACCTGGGGGCCGCTGGAAGCAGAGTCTGGGTGAGGCTGGGCCTCCTCAGGTTTTCCACAAGAAAAGCTCTGATATAAACATTCCAATGTTCTTATCTTAAATCTACTTACTATCTTATAAAGTAGCATATTTAAATTGAAGTTTAATCACAAAAGTTTTACAACAACTACAAACACAAAAACAAGCAAATTAATTGAAATTAGCTAAATTGAAAAATATTTTTATGTAAATAAAAAACAAAAACATGTTAAATAGATTCAAAAGTTTCTAGTTTCAAAGTAAACATTTACCTATCGATGGTCTGTTTTCTAGTGGTCTCATACTGAGGGTTCTTCATGTTAGAAAGAGTTTAGTTCATCCTCTGCAGTATTTATACTTCTATTCCACGCTAACATTTAACAACTACACTAACAATTCCCTGGTTATTTATATTGAATATTGTTTTTGTGTTGTTATTGTGAGATGATGAAGATCGTTGAATTTTCTTTGTTTGCAGTCACTTGGGGAATGTTAATTTTAGAGAATGAGATTTAAAGCAATTTAAAGTTCAGTTTCAGGTATTTTTGGGTGTCTTAATGTTTTACTGAAACTCACAACATGTCCGTTCAGATCTAAGGCTGGTGTTAGGGTTGTGTTTCACCATCAACGAGAGTGACCCGATAGCTCAGTGGTAGAGCACTAGGCCTGGGGATCCCAGGTCCGCCGGTTCGAATCCCGGTTGTGGCATGTCGGTTGGTTTGGATTTTTACTGCTCGATCTAAGGTTGGAGTTAGGGTTGTGTGAGGATGAGGAGACGAATTTCACTGTGAATGCAAGTGGGCAAGTGGCTCAGTGGTAGAGCACTCGGCATGGGGAGCCGAAGTTGGCCGGTTCGAATCCCGCTTGTGGATGGTTGCAAGAACACAAGTGGGCAAGTGGCTCAGTGGTAGAGCAGTCGGCATGGGGAGCCGAAGTTGGCCGGTTCGAACGTGGATGGTTGGTCTGAGGTTGGGTCGGATGGTGTCGTGGGTTGAGGCCCCCTAGAGGTGGGTGTGTAACACAAGAGGTAGGTGCGCTGAGGTGTGTATTAAACCTTTTTGCCTCAAGCAAAACAATCTCCAGCAAGCAAAGGGGGGGCACACCTCAGCGCACCTACCTCTTGTGTTACACACCCACCTCTAGGGGGCCTCAACCCACGACACCATCCGACCCAACCTCAGACCAACCATCCACGTTCGAACCGGCCAACTTCGGCTCCCCATGCCGACTGCTCTACCACTGAGCCACTTGCGTTCTTCCAACCTCCCACAAGCGGGATTCGAACCGGCCAACTTCGGCTCCCCATGCCGAGTGCTCTGCCACTGAGCCACTTGCGTTCTTCCAACCTCCCACAAGCGGGATTCAAACCGGCCAACTTCGGCTCCCCATGCCGAGTGCTCTGCCACTGAGCCACTTGCCCACTTGCGTTCTTGCAACCATCCACAAGCGGGATTCGAACCGGCCAACTTCGGCTCCCCATGCCGAGTGCTCTGCCACTGAGCCACTTGCCCTCTTCCAACCTCCCACAAGCGGGATTCGAACCGGCCAACTTCGGCTCCCCATGCCGAGTGCTCTGCCACTGAGCTACTTGCCCACTTGCGTTCTTCCAACCTCCCACAAGCGGGATTCGAACCGGCCAACTTCGGCTCCCCATGCCGAGTGCTCTACCACTGAGCCACTTGCCCACTTGTGTTCTCGGTGAAATTAGTCTCCTCATCCTCACACAACCCTAACGCCAACCTTAGATCTCGGAGTAAAAATCGTGACACTGACAAACCCACCAACATGCCGCCACCGAGATTCGAACCGGCCAACTTCGGCTCCCCATGCCGAGTGCTCTACCACTGAGCCACTTGCCCACTTGCATTCTCGGTGAAATTCGTCTCCTCATCCTCACACAACCCTAACGCCAACCTTAGATCTCGCAGTAAAAATCCTGACACTGACCAACATGCCGCCACCGAGATTCGAACCGGCGAACCTGGGATCCCCAGGCCTAGTGCTCTACCACTGAGCTATCCGGCCGCTCTTGCGCCAGGTTCAATTCGTCTTCTCATCCTCCCACAAGCCTCACTCCAACCTTAGATCGAGCAGTAAAAACCCAAACCAACCGACAAGCCACAGCCGGGATTCGAACCGGCCGACCTGGGATCCCCAGGCCTAGTGCTCTACCACTGAGCTATCCAGCCGCTCTTGCACCAGGTTCAATTCGTCTTCTCATCCTCCCACAACCCTAGATAGAGCAGTAAAAAGCCAAACCAACCAACAAGCCACAACCGGGATTCGAACCGGCCAACCTGGGATCCCCAGGCTAGTGCTCTACCACTGAGCTATCCGGCCACTGTTGCTGCGGTTTCAATTCGTCTTCTCATCCTCACACAACGCCAACCTTAGATCTAGCAGTAAAAATCCTAACCAAACGACAAGCCACAACCGGGATTCGAACTGGCCAACCTGGGATCCCCAGGCCGAGTGCTCTACCACTGAGCTATCCAGCCAATGTTGCTGCAGGTTCAATTCGTCTTGTCATACTGACACAACGCTAATGCCAACCTTAGATCTAGCAGCAAAAACCCTAACCAACCGACAAGCCACAACCTGGATTCGAACCAGCCAGCCTGAGATCCCCAGGCCTAGTGCTCTACCACTGAGCTATCCAGACACTCTCGTACCAGTTACAATTCCTCCCCTAATTCTCACACAACCCTAACTGCAGCCTTAGAGGGTTCAGGAATAAGTCTCAGGATCTTTCAGGAAAATATAAATCAAGAAAACGCTGAAGTTATTATTATTTTTTTTTTGTCACTTTGTCCTTGGACCACAAGAAATTACCACCTCCTAATAAGTGCGCACGCAGAAATTGTTGTAATACCCACTTTAACCACACGAGAACACAGATAGAACACAGAACATTAAATATGAATTGCGGCCGTTGAGTGATCTGCTCCCTAACACCGAGCTGACACAACGCTAATACCAACCTTAGATCTAGCAGCAAAAACCCTAACCAACCGACAAGCCACAACCTGGATTCGAACCAGCCAGCCTGAGATCCCCAGGCCTAGTGCTCTACCACTGAGCTATCCAGACACTCTCGTACCAGTTACAATTCCTCCCCTAATTCTCACACAACCCTAACTGCAGCCTTAGAGGGTTCAGGAATAAGTCTCAGGATCTTTCAGGAAAATATAAATCAAGAAAACACTGAAGTTATTATTATTTTTTTTTTTTGTCACTTTGTCCTTGGACCACAAGAAATTGCCACCTCCTAATAAGTGCGCACGCAGAAATCAACAACAAGAAAATGCCTCGTGTGGTTAAAGTGGGTATTACAACAATTTCTGCGTGCGCACTTATTAGGAGGTGGTAATTTCTTGTGGTCCAAGGACAAAGTGACAAAAAAAAAATAATAATAACTTCAGCGTTTTCTTGATTTATATTTTCCTGAAAGATCCTGAGACTTATTCCTGAACCCTCTAAGGCTGCAGTTAGGGTTGTGTGAGAATTAGGGGAGGAATTGTAACTGGTACGAGAGTGTCTGGATAGCTCAGTGGTAGAGCACTAGGCCTGGGGATCTCAGGCTGGCTGGTTCGAATCCAGGTTGTGGCTTGTCGGTTGGTTAGGGTTTTTGCTGCTAGATCTAAGGTTGGTATTAGCGTTGTGTCAGCTCGGTGTTAGGGAGCCCAACCTTAGATCTAGCAGCAAAAACCCTAACCAACCGACAAGCCACAACCTGGATTCGAACCAGCCAGCCTGAGATCCCCAGGCCTAGTGCTCTACCACTGAGCTATCCAGACACTCTCGTACCAGTTACAATTCCTCCCCTAATTCTCACACAACCCTAACTGCAGCCTTAGAGGGTTCAGGAATAAGTCTCAGGATCTTTCAGGAAAATATAAATCAAGAAAACGCTGAAGTTATTATTATTTTTTTTTGTCACTTTGTCCTTGGACCACAAGAAATTGCCACCTCCTAATAAGTGCGCACGCAGAAATTGTTGTAATACCCACTTTAACCACATGAGGCATTTTCTTGCTGTTGATTTCTGCGTGCGCACTTATTAGGCCAACCTGGGATCCCCAGGCCTAGTGCTCTACCTACTGAGCTATCTGGCCACCCTTGCGCCAGGTTCATTTCGTCTCCTCATCCTCACACAACCCTAACAGCAACCTTAGAGCTCGCAGTAAAAATCCTGACACTGACCGACCCACATGCCGCCACCGGGATTCGAACCGGCCAACCTGGAATCCCCAGGCCTAGTGCTCTACCTACTGAGCTATCTGGCCACTGTTGCTCTGGGTTGTGTGCTTGGCTCCCACCTGGAAGACCTGGGTTCAATTCTAGCTCTGCCCACCCTCGTCTTCGTGAGCTTGAATGTTGACAATACAGACTGTGAAGCTGAGAGATCGAGTCTATCATTTTGTGCTGCAATTGGGTCCTTCATCCACCGTTACAGGCGGGGGCCGCAAACTACGGTCTGGCGGGCCGAATTTGGCCCGCGGGCCAGGAGTCTGAGACCCCTGATCTAAACGGATCTATTGGCATGAATTGGAAGGGGATGGTTGGGTGAGGGGTAATCCAGCTGCAACATGCAACTTGACCACTAGATGTCACCGTATTCTACACACCAAACCTTTAAATTGGAAATAAATGACCAACCTGCAGAAAGAGTCTGAAGATGTGATATCTGCTAAAACTGAAAATCCAATTAAAGAAGGATGTGGGGGTTATGTGGGATCCAGTGTTTTTGCAGGATGAGGCTCACCCTCACATCCAGACACACACAGCAGGATGTGAAATATGGTCCCGGACAGACATGGATGGAGTGGAGGATGGAGATGAAGCTGATATGATGGAGGCCAGCATTTCTAATCTGTGCGCCTGGAGTTTTAAACCAGGACTCGATGGCATCAGTTATAAAACAAGTCTATTTTATTAGATTGAGCCTCTCATGTGCCAAGGCCGATCATGAAGTCTCCAGCAGTGAGAGCATCCCTGACCTGGATGCTGACACTGCAAAAAAACAACAGGGAGTCACGACATTGAAAACTGCAGCAGCTCCTGCAGCTCCACACAGCAGAAGGTTTCTAATTCCATTACAACCCCCCATGACAGGGCCCGTTTTCTTATAGAACACAGAACATTAAATATGAATTGCGGCCGTTGAGTGATCTGCTCCCTAACACCGAGCCTCGGCCACCCTCTCTCGGCCGACTGACCTCCCTGATCGCCGCCAGCGTGTTCTCCGGTGCGTCGTGGCTCCCGCCGCGGTGCGCCACCACCGGGACGCCGCCCGGAGGAGCCCCGGGCCGGAGGACGCGGCCGGCCTGCTCCGCCGGCACCGGGGGGAACCGGAACATCACCATGAAGACGTAGAGGAACGCGGTGAGCAGGGAGGCCCCCGTGGCGCTCCTGGTCCCCAGCATCAGCAGCAGGAACACCGCCGAGAAATACATCGCCTCATCCCCGATCTGCAGCATGGTGGAGGCAGGGCAGGGTGGCAGCTGAACGAGCGGAGCGGAGGATGGAGGAGTCGATGCTCGGGAAGATGGCAGGTGACATGGATGGAGCTGCGCCCTGCTGACTGCATGCTGGTGGAGCGGAGAGATGAGGGGAGGGGGGGCACATCGTGCACAGTGCCGAGCGTGGAAAAGCACCCAGATTAGAAAGTTTCCTATCCTAATGTGTTTTGGGATTCATGTGTAAATGAGCTCATTGGCTATTTCTCACAGTTTTAACAGCATCTGATGGTTTATGTCCAAAATCAGAGTCGGTCCAGATTCACAATATGCAAATGTATTTCCATATGATTATTTTTAAATGAAATGTCTCCACAGTTGAACGTTTATAAATCAGTGTAAGGAAGGAAATTGCACTTTATTGAGACTCAGCACCGCCTGGTGGCTGGGATGTGCAGTCACATTAAAACACCAGAAGCAAAATAAAACACAAACGGGTATGATCAACAACAAAAGTAAGAATATTTCATTGTCTTCATTTGAGGCCAGCAGCATGATGACAGTTTTCAATGTTGGCCCATTCATGATATCATGAGAAAGGTGGTTATAAAGATGTGTTGTCTGGAATGGAGGAGGCCCGTTGGGTTTCCTGTCCCTCAGGACAGTTTGCTGGTGTCTCTGTGGACAGTGAGCTGATGTGCTGCAGCAGCCGGTCGCAGTAGAGAGGACTCCGCTGTTTGTCTCTCACAGCCTCTGTTTCCCTCTGCAGGAGCGCAGGGTGGACAGAGCTGCCGTCCTTCAGTATCTCTGGATGTGGACACAGACAAAAAAAAGTACATTTAAAAGAAAGTGAAGTAGTTGACAGTAAAAGCATCCTCAGTGAAGGAAAGTACAATGCCTCCTTCATAATTCAGGAACAGTACATGATCCATTCTGCAAACCAAACGTGTCAGTGCCCTTTTCTTCCACTGGGAGGCGACAATTCTCTTTTTGAAATCCTCTTCTCCCATCATCCCCTGCTGATCCTCACCAGTATATCGAGTTACCTTGAATTGCTGTCCACGGATAAGTGCTTTGGAAACCACAATGAAAAAGTGCTGTTCCAGTGGTGACACGCTGTCACTCTGGATGAGTTGGTTCATGTAAACTCATCATCTGATACCTGCCTTTGTTCTCCAAGGGCACGGAGGGGATTTCTTAGCTTTTGTGTTTACTGTACTCAGCGGAGAGCGTTGGGGCAGAACAATGAGGAGCTGTGAGAAAAGCGCTCTCCCCGTGCCAGCAGTCTGGGCGGATTGAGCAGGCTGTCGCTGCCGTGCTGGGATTATCAGGGCGGTGGGCTGAAGGAGTGACAGAGGGAGGTGGTGCCCTCCGTCATGCTGCCAGGACATGCTGCCTTCATTAAGCTACTTCGCAGATATGTGTTTGAAATCCAAGAAGCATAACAGTGGGATCAACTATTAAAAGGAACAAAGAAAAAGAGTGTGTGGGGGGGGCTTCAAAAAGAGTGAGGAGGATTGCTTCCACATTTGAGGCGCTGTCAGATACACGCCATCCCTCAGCAGGATGTGAGGTCATCTCGTTCCACGAAGACACTTCCAGCTTCGTGGAGATCAGTTTGATGATTCATAAACACATGGACATCACTGGAAGTCCGAGGAGAGCTTCATCAAGCTTTAGCTGCGCAGACAGTCACTGAGTTGGTTCTGATCTTTTCGTGGGATTTGTTGATGAACACAGCGAATCACCAGACTTATCCTTTGACTAGTGTCGGCTTCAGTGCGTAACCAATCGGCCCGAGCATCGGCTGGAGAGCGTGGCTTATCCAGCATTCTGGTGAACTGCTCCTTTCATGTTCCAACCCTAACATAATGAATGACGGTATAGTTTTTCAAAGAGAACCCAGAAAAGACACAAGCACGGACATGAGTCAGAATCCCTCAAGTACAAGACGTACGGTCGTGCAGTACGCGGGCGAAGGCCGGTTCATAAAGTTGATTTACGCGTGTCGCCCTGGAGTCAAGGCTACACTCGCTAACCAAGAGCGACGGCAAAAATGCTGGGAAGTCCTTGAATCGCCGTCTGTCAGAGCTTGAAGTCGCAGTATGGAAGCGATGGCTGCAGCTGGAGAACGTGCGAGCGGCGTCTTCACGGCCTCTCGTCTCTGGCTGAGCGATCAGCGCTCACCTGCGTCCTGTCGGAGGCAACGACAGCTAACATCCACAAGGGCGGGAGAGCGCGAAGGTCCAGAGGAGCCGAGTTACGCACTCAGACTTTCCGCCGAATCGTGGGAATAAAAAACGGAGCCGTGAAGCTGCGGCCGTCACCGAAAACACCGGCTACGAGGCGAAGAAGAGACGGACAGATAAAAGACGGAGGGATTAGGTGGGATTCGCGTGAGGACAGATGTGAAAAGGTGGCGAGGAGAATCGGGGTGGGTGTGTGTGTGTGTGTGTGTAGAAGGGTCCCATGTGGTTAGCATTAGCTGGGGGGGAAAATGATCTGGATCTTGTATTTCACTCTGGAAGGCCACCTCAGAAAGCGAACGGCTGCTGCTGCTGAGTAGTTTGGGACAGACAGGTCGCGAGTTCAAAAGCCACACGTGATCTCACCGAACACTTGCTCCTGCACCGAGGCATCCTGGTCATCCAGGTGCAGGAGGAGCTGCTGGAAGAGGAGCTGCAGGTGAGGGGTGCAGAGCTCCGGGTCGTAATCTTTGGTCAGGCTGGACAGCCAGCGCCCCAGGGCCCGCAGGGCCACATCCCGCACCTCCTTGCTGCTGTCGTCCAGGCGTTTCAGCAGCTCTGCGGAGGAGAAACGACCACGTTCGGGACTCGTTTCAGAAAGGAAAGCTTCGATCTCTGTGGGCTGTGCCTGTCATTTACCAGGGTAGATCTTGTTGAGGGCCTCTGAGTGCAGACCGGCTCCTATGAGATTGAGAACGGTGAACACAGAGCGACAAGCGAACAGTCTGGCCATCTTGGAGTCCTCTTCCAGGGCAGACAACACCTGGGGTCTGAGCTGCTCCTCCACACATAGCAGCTGCACACAGAAAAGGGCAAGAGAAAAGAGCACTCAGCTTTTCAATTGGTACAATTCCTCATCGCAGGAGGAGACACATGATGTATTCCAATACTGTGTTTTCTGCAGTAAAGCACGTCGCTTTTTTTTTGTTTAAACTGCATTAAAACGACGATGGGAGCGATAGGACTTGGACACATGAAGCCTCCCAGGAAAATGTCTGCGTCTGAAAGCAACTTTAACTGCTTTGATGTTGTATTGTGACGATCGCACTCTCTTTAATTTCCAAAATCCTCTTAGAGAATCTGCTTCTAATTCATTTCCACATGTCAGCTGTCTACAATGAGAGGTAGGAAAGAGGCTGGTTCGTAAAAGTGACATCACAGGCTTTAACAACACACTTGCCTCTGAGTACTTGTGTTGACTTGTGTTAAGTGTTACACCACCTAAGTCATGGCAGATTCACATCAGGTCTGGATCAGCCTGTACAGACACATGGGCACGGAGCCCATCTTCAGACCGACGGTTTCATTACACAGAGGAAATGGACAAGCGAGGTATGTGAGGCCGAGCGCCACAAGCAACAGGCCAAGAGGTGATGGCTCAAAACTCTGTCACCCCGGCTGTTTGTTATCGAAACAGTGAAACGGACATTTGAAAAAAAGAAAGAGGGCGAGGGGGGGACAGAAAAAGGAGGACAGTTTGGCAGGGACGTGATCCGGCATTACATCAGTGACAGTGTGAGGATGCCAAGTGTAAGTGGAGCTGCTAATTGTTTTCACAGGGAGTAGCGAGGAAACAATGTCCTCAAAACGAACGGCTGTTTGATTTGCCCTTGGAAACACATTCAATACCTCCTCCTCCTCCTCCTCCTCGTCACACCCGTCAGGACATGTTGTTTACTTCCCCTCAGCTGTAACCTCACCTCTACCCCAGGAGCTGTGAATCATCGGTCGTATTCGGGCAACACGTTTCCACATTGGGGTGCCGACTGATGGTAAAACTTTTGATCACCCCCCCACCCTCACTGTCCCCCAGATGTTTGCTTTGCCTGGCAGTTAAAGACGTGTGAGCGGAGGTGGTGTGTGAGCCGGTTCCAACTGGTCACTCGACACACGCGAGGGCAAACGCAGCCAGATGTGTGCGTGCGTGCGTGCATACTGGAGCTGGGCACGCGCTCCTACAGGCAGGTGCAAAGGCGCGTCCCAGTGATAGCCTCATAGTCTCTGCGCAGAACAAGGGCCAGGAACACTGAGCGCATTGTTCCTGGGGGACAAAGGTATGTGGACCCGCTTGACCCCTCGTGCACCTGCTACCTGCTGCGGCCAACTCTTTCAGCCAGGAAGAGAGAGAGAGAGAGAGAGAGATTTTTTATTTTCCTAAATGGCCAAGGGGGACCGTCGACTTTGTTGTGAAATGGATAAAACAGAGAATCCGAAATAGACGTCAGCTCCTGATGGATTTAGAGAATGCACTACCACATCATTTCCGTTACAGCTGAGTCAATATCAAGTGTTCGTACTGCTGTCAACTATTGCATCCATGTAGCCAGCGTGCATGTGTGCGCGCACCTGTCCGGGCGTGATTGCGCCTCCGTGCAGCAGGGCGAGCAGACAGCTGAGCACCGACGTGCGGACCGCAGCGGCGACGCGGCCGGCCTGCCACACCAGGTTGGGCAGCAAGATGTCACACAGGAACTTATCGGAGCCGTCACGGAAATGCCTGGGAAGGGAGAGGGGGGATGAGAGAGAATGTGAGACACAAGAAGGACAGAGAAACACATTGCAAGCTTTGATGTAAAGTGACTGATGTGGGGAAGGCATCGGCAACACAGTGCGGATGCTGCGGTCCTTTTCCCACACAATTTCCCACAAGGCACATGGGATGGGGAGGGGAGAAGCAGGAGGCGAGGGGCTACAACATCTGGGTGTCATCCTGTCCCCGCTCCTATTTTCCATGCTGGCTTAGTCCCTCGGACATCCTCTCACACACCAGCCGAGTCTTCACTTCTCCGTCTGCTCCAAACCACCTCCACAAGCTCTGATCTGCCTCTGGCTGTTCAGCTGCTTTCATAATAAAGCCGTCATGGCTTTAATAAAGCATTGCTGTGACCTGCCAGCGCCAGCAGGGGGAGACAGTGTGACGCGAATGCAGCCCGCTCTCTGCGGGTGCCTTGGACCAGTCTTTTCATCTTTATCATGGAGTAGAACTGGACTTTAGTTCAATGCTTTGCACGCTGACGCACTTGTGGTTTTACTTGTTCTGCAACTTCTAGTTCACTCATGGATTTGGTCCTTGAATACACTGCTTTGACCACAGGTTAGAATATTTTGGTTGTGATGCCGAATTCTTTGAGATACTGGGATGTATGTTGGTGTTGGAGATATTAATAGAAGTACAGCTTGATTCTTTTATCTTATATGTAAGATAAAATGGTGTAATATATTTGATACAGGAATCTGTTTCTTGGTACTGACGAGTGTTGGATACAATCTGCAAAATCTCGGATCCTGGAAAAAGATGTGTTTCATTAAGTCTCACTCACTCTTATCTCAGTTGTAAGAAGCACATTCCGCCTGCCACAAGGATGATCTCTCATTTCTTTACACCTTCTACTTAAATTTCACCTCCAGCTTTTTAATCCAACACCTCCACATAAATCAAGAACAGTACGTGTGCGGATGAAAGGTTCTAAAGTCCATCACACATCCTTTCCCTTTCTGCTTCGGAGCTATCATTATGTCATTTTGGTTGTAGAACAAAGAGAAAGAGTTTTTCTCGATGACTATCATTGTCTTCTTGATGACATAGCACGTGTGTGTGTGTGTGGGCTGCAAGCCGCTGAGCCAAGAGCGGGCCACAAATCATGAATGGAAGGATGAGCTAAGTATGAATGGAAATATTATGGCAGACCGCACGACCCCATACAGTGCACGTTAAGCTTTTACTTGAGACCTTTTGAAGATGTAACATGATTTCTTTCTGCTGATGGTTCTGGGATTACGAGAGACGGGGCTCAGGAATGAGAGACGCTGTTCGGAGCGCAGGTGGCCGTGCGGCGAGTGGGGCAGAGACACAGGATTCTTTTGTCTAATGCGCACATTTATGGCTAAAATAATTTGATAAGGGTTGAAAGCAAAGTTCCAGTTTCCATGTTTCTGGCAAAGAGTGTTTTGGCCCGACAACATTTCCTGTTGTTTATGCAACACGTTTCACCGACAAAGACATTATTTTATCTTGTATTCCTGAAATAGTTTGCTGGGTTCAGGCCAGATGCACTTTTGACATCTTTCCATAGAAAGATTAGAAGTTCATCCCTGATGTTATCTGATGGAAACAACCACTACCCTGGACCGACCTGTGGGGCTGTTGGGGTTGGTAACATGCTGCAGCGATATATCTCTATGGCAACCCCTTGGACGAGGTCTGGCTTTGTTATTGACAGGAGCAGCTGCTGTGATTACTGGGACCCGGGATGGGCCTCAGGCTTAATGCATTCCCTCAGATTAGAGCTCGGAACCCCGGCTGAAAGCTGCACAGCTGAGGGCTCAGAGGGGACCCACAAGCCTGGGGCAGAGGGGAGCCACAGGCCAGGAGAAACTCCAGACAGGAGCTCCTTTCTGGGTGTCAGACATCGTTCACACTCCTACCTCTGTCACCAGTCAATAATCATTCAAATGAGCGAGGAGGCTTTCTGACAGCACGTGCACTCTTCTGTTTCACGCATGCTGGGGAAGTGATTAATAAGAGTTAATGTGGGATGCCGTATGTTGCGTGTGCAAAACATGCAACAACTTCCCATGAACGTGTTGCATCAAATGTGTGTGTGTGTGTGTGTGTGTGTCCCTCTCACCCCTGGGAATCCAGTGTGTCGCTTGCGTTCAGCAGCAACTTGGCAAGCATTGTGAAGATGCTCATTCTCATTTCTGGGTCTTTGCTTGGCTCCAGGCAGATGTGCAGCAGAGGCATCAGCTGGCTCACGAAAGCCCCTATCACTGGACCTGAAACACAAACACTGTGATGTGTGCTGTAATACTGTCACAGTACTTCAAGCTCTTTCAAATGACCTGAAGCTGCTTTATGAAATTCGCCAAACATAGATACTACATTTTAAGACTTCCTAACTACACCCCCTGCTGAAACCAAAGGTCAGTTGTATTATATTTACCAAGGAAGTTATGTTTTCTTCAGCATGCATTTGGTTTTGAGAAGGATTTGAAAAACACATAAGCAGGAATCTTGGTGAAATTTTTATAGTGGATCCTTTTCTTTTTTATCTTTACTTAAACTGATGTATTTGTCAGACTCCAGAGCTTCAGCAGAGGTCTGCTCCCCTCTAGTTAATCCTGTCACCACTGACCAGAGGGCTTGGTGTTATTGAGTCCTCAATGGACTGAGAGTGAGACGCAGACACGCTGAGGAAATGAGACACAAAAAGGTCTTTGTGTGACAGAGTGTTTTTGTGTCTGTTACAGGAAAATGAGAAACTCACGGTGCAAGTATTCCCAGTTACACCGATGTGCCCACACACACACACACACCCAACAGTCTGACTGCATGTTTACAGAGCTATATATAGTAATATGAGTGTGTGTGTGGGCAACAAGTGATAAGTGTCTGTGCCCTGTTTGGACTCTATTGTACAGACATGAGAGGAGACGGAGGAAATCCGGCAACTGACCAGACTGGAGGACAATGTTATAAAGAGACACAGGAAAACAGAGAGAAAGAGATAAAGAGGGAGGATGGAAGGGGATGCATGAATCAAAGGCTGTGTCACAATCAGGGAGTTATAGAAGACGTCTCATGGTCACTTTAGTCATGATGAGGCAGAGTTTTCCCCTACACTCTTAGACAAATGTACCTTTCTCTGTATGACCTAATTTCATTGCTTGGAGGGACTGTGGAAACTGTCCTCGAGCAAGGCATTAAGTCCACCGTAGAGAAAGGCAGCTGGAGGACTTTCACACCGACCGAAGGACAAAAGACTGTGAGGAGGATATGAGCGAGCAGCTGTGTGTGCGGAGCTGATGAGCAAGCGAAATGACCAATTGTCAGTTGTCAAATTAACTACCGTCGATTGTTCAGCAGAGGGACAATTTCCCCCGTATCGTGTGCACATCAAACACAGCGGCCACATGCTGTGCGCTCTGCTGCCACTAATAAAGTCCTCGGGTCATGGTAATAGACCAGAGATCACATCTGCGGGGGGTTAAAATCCTGAGGAGCTCAGAGCAGCGTTCAGCATTAGCAAATAAAACACGCACCTACACATGCTGAAGACAAACTGAGCTTCAAAGTGGCCTTGATCCTGGGGAAGGTCAAGAGTAGGCGGCCATAGTGCTCTTTGATGTAGTGACCCACACAGGGATTACAGGGTGGATTTAAAATGGACTGGTCAGTTAGCTGTGGGAGTGTGTGTGTGTGTACTTTTCTCAGTTGGCTCTTAAACTTGAATGCCCACTAACCTGTGGGGACATCACAATGGGGACAAAAAAAATAAAAACAAAATACAAATACAAAACAAAAATACAGGTAGAGAGTGTGTGTGTGTGTGTGTATTAGAGGTTCACAGCTGCCTAGTCAATTAGAAAGAGAGCGGGGGGGGGTGGAGATGAAAGTATGGCACAGGGAGGCGCTGATGATGGAGGATTATATGGTATAGGCGGAGATAAAGTGAAATCTCACCACCAAAGACAAGGTCACAGTTTTTTTGACCCACTGGCGCGCACACACACACACACACACTAGCATAGACTAACTTCTACACCAGGAGCATTTTGGGGCAACAAGAAATACATCGAATAGGAGAAAACCCTTTGTTCCAACACAGTAAAGAGCCTGTGGCCATTGCATGAGCTCCTGTTCTCTTCATTTTGCCAAAAAAAAATGTTAGTACAAGACAGAGTATGTGCTGCTGATTTGGCTGCTACTGTTGTGCGATAAGGCCAAAAAGTTTTATACTAAAAAATTGTGTTGGAACAAGTTTAGGAAAGAGCTGGCTTCACCAATCACACCTTAAAGTCGTGTTTGTATAATCTCAACCAACATAGTGAGGTGAGCATGTTGATTTTCTCATCAATAACAAGTTATTTGACCGACCAATGTCTGAAACACCATCCTGTGTTTCTTTGACCGCCATTGTGTCTCGATATGTGCAGACCTCAGCACCTCCGGCGCAACTAGGCAACGTCTGGCGCACATTGAGGCTTCACTTCTCACCTGATTGTATGACTATGATATGCAGTTGGAGTCTCTGTGGGGAGTAACTGGACCAGGTGTTGACGGAGGCAGACAGCCAGTCCAGCAGCTGACCCATATGTTGCCTATAGAGCTCCATCCCAGATTCCAGGCCCTGCACCTTACACAGGTAATGCACACTCTCCAATGCCTGGAGGGAGGAAAGAGGGATACATTCATTCATTTTTACTTGAAAATCTTAAAAACAGACAAATGTTTCAGTTGAACAAATATGTTTTCTAGTAATTTAAGGAATTCTCCAGGCCGTGCAGAAATGGGAGGCGCAAAACTGTCCCGTGAAACCCTGGGAAGATCAACTTCTGCAGCCACGATAAGGTCTCGCACATAAAACCAGAGAAACAAAAACTCTGACGGATACACAGGATGTCACAAAGGCACAGGAACCGACAGACACACACACGCACGCACAGACTCACACCAATAAAGCTGAGCTGAGAGGAAAGGGCAGGGATGAGAGATAGGAGAGTAAATAATTGGGGTAGACTAACAGACCTTTGGGGAACTTCATAATTCCCTTCATAGTCCCTCAGGGATGGACAGGGACAGAGACGTCTGAGTCACAGAGGAAAGCTAGACAACCCTGAAGCTGTCCACTGATGGGAAAGATGTGCCCCCTTTCTGGGAAAACAAGTCAGACTTTCCCTCTTGATCCGCAAATGCCCAAGGCCATTCTCACCCTCCCTCTCCTTCTTAATCCATTCCTTCCCATCTCTTCTCTGCTCCCTGTCTGACCATGCTTATGCACACACTGGTGGCCCCTGCCACTGGTCCACAGGGACGAGTGAGCCGCAGCTCTGGTGTCAGACACCACTCACTTCTCTTGTTGCTGTGTCTGTGTGTCCCTCTGCATTTGGAGACTGGCCGCAGCATTGAAGCTTAGTTGCATATCATTTCGTTTTTGTGACCTTAGGAGCCGCACGAAGAAGAAAGAAACGCAGCTCACACCTCCCCATCTGTATTTATTTTTGTCTTTTTGCTTACCCCACCTTTCACCCAGAGCTGGATTTAAAGCTCCAGTCCAAAGGTGCAATTTCAGATGCCCTGGCTAAGTGGGTAATTACACTTTCAGCCATGCCCACTCTGAACCTGTACAAATACTCGCATTCCTTGAATAGCTCTTTTGCTTCATAAAAGCTGTTTACCCTCATAAAAAGTGATGGAAAAAAAGAAAATTGATGAGAGCAAAGGGCTTCAAAAAAAAAAAAAAAAAAAAGAGCTAATGGCAGAGCGGCACAGAGAGGAGGGACCTGGGATTGTGTCCTTATGCTGTAAAGTTGGGTTCTCTCACCTTTTGACTGAGAACTGAAGAGGTGGAGAGACTCTGGACACTGACCAGCACCTGCAGCAGCTGGAGGCTGACTGAGCCACAGTCTGACTCACACTGACGGAGCAGCACATCCACACAGGCCAACAACTGCTCCAAGTACATAACCTGGGAAAGAGGGAGAGAGCAAGAAGCATTAGACGTCTGCACTTGTGAGAGGGATTCTGTTGGAATGTGGACTGCGTCTCTCCCAGTTGCACTATACCTCTCCTGCGACACCAGGAGAGGTAATGTTGTTTTTGTAAATAACCTGTGAAACAATAATTCAGAGAGGGAGCATGTGTCAGACTTCCTCCACTTGTCAGACAGTGTTGTGCTCAGCTCATGTTTAGACAGAGACCTGCAGCTAAGGCTAATTTCCATGCCATCACTGGGATCACGGCCTCTTTTCCTGTTTTCTCGAGGCCTGTCATTATGGCTCGGAGAGGAGGGGCTGTGGGAGTCGGTGGGAGTGGGAGAGACAGAGAATTCTCAATATAAATTCTCCTATCTGAACAGACTCCCCCTCAAAAGCACCGGCACCCAGAGACCCCTGTCTATCACTAGGGGGCACTATCTTTTCTCCAATTCCAGCTCAGCACGGCTTGGCAGTGGCGTGGAGGAAAAACAAGTGTAAAGCCAAGTAAAGATGCTCAGAGCATTAAAAAGAAAGACAGGATTTGTGAGGAGGAAAGGGAAGCTAAAGGTTAATGAGCAAATGTTTTTATTTGGCGACGGCTTGTTGAGCACACACTAGGAAAAAAAAAAAGACTTCTTGCTCTGGATCTCAAGCCCTGGGCGTTAGTTGAGTGTGTAAACACATTTCCCAGAGGCTAAACTAAACTTCCAGGCAGTTCTGAGTGACCGTGACTTGCCCTCGTTCCTTCAGCTGACATACACAGGCACTGTGCCCGTTCCCAACTTGTGTGAATGTGTTCAAATATTCATAGATGGAGGAAATCCCCAAGTAATTCTCTGGCAAATGAACACAGGAGGAGCTTAAGGGATTCGCACACGTGATATAGTGTGTATATGAGCAAAAAACTACCATAAGGGGAAGGCAGAGAAACAGAGAGAGAGGAGAGTGGAAAAAGTAGTGTGCAGTAATGACTATGTGGACACCTGGAGCCAGGCGAGATACACCTGGTTTCATTGGCCTGGGCACGCTTCAGGGGCCTCATTACACAGTGTATGTGTGTGTATGTGTGTGTCCACCACTGGATACATCAATTACATAGACACACAACTCCATTTTCATGAGCCATACCACAAGGCAACAGATTCCGATCTAGAGGGGCGCTCACTCCCCACAGCTACTGACGTTGCCAAGGCAACAGGAAAACAAACAGCGGTAGTGGATGTGATGCTGACCCCTTGCACGAAGGTAAAGTTTGCTCTCCTGCCTTTCTTCTCCTCTCTTTATCTGTCGTTCAGCAGGGCAGTGAGCAGTGCACGGCTGTCATTCATGACAAAGGGGAGGCGCGCCGGAGACACGCTGATGTATGGAGGTATGTTAACGTTTGCGTGTTCAGTGAAAAAACTGGTCAATATGAAAAGAGACAGAGCTTTTATTTACAACCTTTCACTCTGATCACTGGGCGACGGTAGGTCAAGAAATGTTCCTATCAAGTGTGGCTGTAAATATTCATCCTGCCTCACCATCAGCCCCCCCCACATGTGATCATAAGCAAACACCCAGACTAAACTCAACTGGACACCTCAGAAAACAGTAACTTCACTAAACACTGGCCCTTGGTTTATTCTCCTTTAAGCACTTGACATCAGCCTTAACTCAAAACGAATATCTTTTATATATTTTTCTTTTTTTTTGCCAAGCATCTGCCATTTATTTTTGTAAGACGTAAGAGTTGAAAGAGTCTGAAGTTAATTCATGGCGAAGCATCATATAGCAGCCTCCAAATCATAGGCACAAAACTGCATGTTCTTATAAAGTTCTTATGAGTGAGATAATCAAATCAGAGCATCGAGTCTACTATATCTTTAACGCCTCTATTTGAGTCTGCAGACAACACTGAGGTATGCGGGTGCACAATGTTCTGGATCAGCATTTCAGCACGGAGAGACAAAGGGAAAGAGGGATGCAGGTGCTCCTGTCTCGAGGGCGGTTATTTACAGCCACACAGTGATCTGGCCCTGCTCCCTGCTCTGAACCCTGTATGTTGTCGAGGAATGTTGCAGGTGCTGTCTGGGTGATCGCCCTCTATGTCCCTCTATCCCTCTGTGTTTTGCCCACAGAAACAGAGACAGGGAGAATGACAGAGGGAGATAGATGGTGGAACAGACAGAGAGGAAGCAGAGGTCTGTCTCCATCTGTGCCACAATGTGTGACTGTCCCGTCCTGTTAGTTCTCTCTCTGGTTGACCCTGCTGGCAAACGACGAGAGAGGACAGAAGGGGGTCAACCTCCCTCCTCATTTATCACTGGCCTTGACCAGGCAGGCTTTGAAATTTCAGGGATTCTTTCAGTGGCGTGGCTGAACCTTACACATGGCTATAAAAAAAAAAGACAAAGACTATGCACTGCCTTGTCTGCTAGAGGGGTCAGAGCAGCCGAGCAGGGGTCACGTGAAATTAGTGGATTTTTGTTATTATTATCCCTGGGAGGAAATTCTTGCTGGCCACACTGAGAGCGGGGCGGGGTCAGGGGTGTAGGTGAGTCAATAGGGAGGCAGGATCAGAAAATAGCTCTCTGCCAGGAAACTGTTATTTTGATTCAGAAAGGGAAACATGTTTGGAAGTGCAGGAAGCAGGGATGATACTGACTCCATGGGATTTTTCCAGACGCAGACCGTTATTTGCAGAGAAACTCAGAGGACATTTTTAAACCTTTTGCCATGCAAGTAAAAGAAAAGCAAAGAGACGGTGAAAGTTGTGGGGGCGCATCCCCCACTTGCGTGCGAGCGGGGAAGTTTCGTTCACACACTTGAAATGTTAGATTTGAAAAACACCATGTGGCAGGACTGTCGCTTTTAGCCGGGTCGGCATTTTGTCGAGTTATTGAACTACAAACCCACTGAACTCACTGTGTACAGAAGTGCTCTTCAGATAAAGCCTTTCTTAAGAGATGTGGCATCTTATATGAAACCTATTTCCATGAGGAACAAATTAGTCAAGATATGTAGTATTTGACTGCTGAACTGTCACTGCCAAAAATAAGAGCACTAAGGCACACAGAGAATAAAAATGGCCTTCTGTGACTTGACCAAGCTCACCGAGCATGACTGACAGAGAAACAGCTGGTGCCCACAGATCAGGTGAAAGTCATGGCAACCAATGCTGGTAAATACCGGGAAAATATTTCATCTTCTGACAAACAAAATTCCCTCCCTTTCTGCAGTAAACTTCATATTTGCTTTGGTTGATAACAGTAAGATGTGCATTCACAGGTCAACAAAAAAACAGCTAAAAACAGCTCAGCCACAACCAAACCCAAACTTCAAAATTCCGTCTGCTGACCTGTTGGTATTCCTGGCAGACTTCGGGCCGAGCCAGTGTGTTGGCAATCTGCTCGAGGTGTGGTTTTAGGAGAGGTTGGGAGCAGCCACCCAGCACCGCAGCCAGCACCATGATGGGGGCCCAGGGATGAGAGGAGGAGTGGGGTGTTGTCACGTGATCCAGCAGCAGCTTGAGGAAGGCGGCAGGAGGGACAAAGGTCCCCAACACTTGAGCAGCAGCCAGGCACTGAGTGAAGAGACACGTGAGGTGAGTATAGAGTATAGTGGACCAGTAAACTGGACCAGTAACCCTTTCTTTAGGTTTTAAAACTGAAAGTGTCCACGCTCTCCTCAAACTCACATTGCTGACCAGGTCCTTCTCCGTGTCAGTGCAGGCTCGATAGAAGGTGGCCAGGAGAGGCTGCAGGTGCTGCGTGCTGTGGTCCTCGGCGTGGAGCAGCAGCACAGAAAGCAGCTGAGACGTCTTGACCCGTGTGGGCACCAGCCAGTCGCTGACGTCGTGGGTGATGGCCGGCACCAGTTTGCCCAGATTTCTGACCACCAACTCTCTGCAGCCCAGCCCTGGACGTTCCACTGGTGGAGAAAATAAAGGACATTCAGCTACCATGTCACCTTCAGTTAGTGAATTATTTTGCTTTGCATGTAATTCATAAAGGCTTGTAACAAAGGGTGGCCAGGCTTTTTGCCATCAGGACGCCGAGGCTCTGAAATTCCTTGCCTTGGGGAGATTATATTTTTAAATTATTGCCCAAAATATTTTTTAATAGGATGCATTTTTTTCTTCCTTTACTTAATCTTTCATATTTTTGTGTCATCTTGTTTGGTTTTGTGAACCTTACTAGTATTGTAAGTCACCACACTCTTCTCAATCCCACATTGCTGACCACTTCCCTCTCGGTGTCTCCATCTGTATTCACCCATAAGGGACTTGTCAGAGCAAGTGAACGACAATGTCAGCCTACAGTTCAAATCCTGCATCGCTCTCCCTCCCCTCATTCTTCTCCTAAAAGGCGCACTAATGAGAGAGGAAGAAGGGACTAAAGGAAGACAGAGATAAATCAGAGAAACACACCGGGACAAGACAAAACAAGCCCCTTTCTGGTTGTCTCTCCCTGTCTGACAGTGACCTCTTCACACTGGGAGGCCCGGCAGATTTATGATGGCACGAAAGAGAAAGAGGGAGGGTGGGAGAGAGAGAGAGAGAGACAGAGAGAGAGGATCTTCCTTCCCCTTTCTTTCCTTTCCTGTCCCCAGGCACAGCGCATATTCATTCACTTTGTCACATAGCTGTGGGACATGTATATTAGCGCTAACAAAAATGCCCCTGACACAAACACATATATAACACACTTATCCAGGCAGGTAAGCTGTGGTGACCATGTTCACACTTATTCCCAGCCCTGCGGCAGGCACTTATCTTTCCGAGCTGGTGCCTGCCCTGAAATCTACAGTCACTTGCAGCATAGTTTATCACTATATCATTTTATTGCTACATAGGACATGATTTAATGCAGCAAAATGTTGGTGACTGCAGCTTCGTTTGAATCAAAGTTGTGTGTCGAGGATTAATTATGCTGGAGGACAGACTAGTGAAGCTGATGCACCTGGAAGCTTATCTGTGTTGTAACACTGGAATTCAAGACACCACTCCAAACTTAGATTTCACCTAAATTAATCCCTCTACTCAGACAGATGAAAGGATTCTCTTACAGGATGTTAAAAACAGTTTATGATCTTAAGGAGGACATCAATGATATTCAAACTCAGATTATTTCACCAGGTGAACACCAACTCTGTCTAGACACTCTAGGCTTTGCATCAAACAGGCTTATGGCTTTTCTCCTCACTTTCTGCAATATATGTTAATGATGACTTATTCAATCTCTCTTCAACATTGCCTACATGGATTATTAATGAAAGAAAAAAGCAGCTTTGCCTGCTGTGACTGACCTCCTGGTGGGTAGAAGGGAGGTGGGGTGAGGAGGAAGTCCAATTTATCCTTGATGTCGTCCTCATTCTCCTTCTCCCACTGTGCTCCTACCTGTCTCCACAAATCAGCTGCTAGAAGACTGCAACAGAGGAGTGCATTACATTTTATAGATATTTAGACCATCAAACTCCTCCCGACCTGAAGAATAGCATATTCTATTATGTCGTGGGGGTGCATGTCTGCGCTAGAATACCTTATTTCTGGGATCTCATCGTTGAGGCTGCTCAGCAGGAGCGGGATGAGTTTGTGGAAATAAGAGTATCTGTCGCTCAAGTGAAGCAGCCAATCCCCAACGACTGCAGTCACAGCTTTCCTCACCTGTTTCACAGGAGGCAGAGCATTAGTTAAGGGTAAACTAAACTTGTGAGGAGTTTTTAACAGTAGATTATTTGTCGAAATGGAACCTGTGGTGAGTCGTCGAACAGTCTCTGTGCCAGGTGAGAGAGGACATCGTCCACGTTTTTCCCGGTGCCATACTGAATGACGGCCCCGGTGGCCTCGATGACAGACACTCGTACCCGGGAGTGCTGATGAGAGATCGTCTGCATAAGAGGCTTGACCAGACTTTCAGCTTGCATATGAAAGTGCTCTAAGGAGAAAGAGGCGAAATGTGCATTATTTTATTCAATTCAGTCAACATAGCCCTAGTAAAAATATTTACACTATCAATAAGGAGACTGTGATGTTTGCTTGGATTAAAGAAACTAGAGAGCTCAGGTTTAATGATTTAAAAAGCTGATTACGGAATACTCTGAGTGCAAATCGATTACTTATCCCAGCCACTCTGTGTGTGAGGGTCTGGTATCCATGGCAACGGACTCATCAACAACACGAACCTGGCGCACGCTTCGCAAACTGCACTGCGCATCTGCAGCTTTCCCTTTTCACTTCCGGGAAGGGATCGACGATGGCTCTCTGCAGTATGTTGATCATTTCGGTCAGATACGGCGCCAAGTGTTCCCCGCACACCTCCACCATCAGAGATAGCATCTCCACGGCCGACAGCCGAAGCTCCTCCGCGGGCTCCAGGATCTCCTGCTCCCCGAGCCGCTGAGCCAGGCAGGGCATGAGATAAGGCAGCGACTCCTCCGGCCTGGGGACGCAGCGGATGAACTCTGTGATCGTCGCTATCGCCGTGTCTCTGCATCTTTCGGTCGGGTCTGACAGACATTTGAGGAGAGGCTTTAGCAGGGCGGAGAAAAGCTCCTGTAAGACGCCACTAGAAAGTCCTCCGTCGACGGTCTCCCTCTTGATTTGGTCCAGGGCCCTCCTCCGAGTCGACTTGTTGTCTTCGCTTAAACAGTTTACATGTCGGGCGAGTCCTCTCAAAACTTCAGAGGCAGCGTGTTCGTCTCCGACCGCCATCGCTGCCATCTTGGCTGTTGTTGTGGCAACCGACGCCTGCACGACAAACAAAAGGCTGCTTTACGACACCTCCCGGTTCAAAATCTCAAACTTTATTGGTAGTCACAAACCCCTCATCTACTTTCTACTTTATGTCTAAATCCCAAACCCTAAGATCGAGAGTCGCACTGTTACACATCTGAAAAGACTGTGGTTGATGACGTCTATGTAACATATATCTTTAATCTTTTGGTTTGATTTCACAGAAGCTGCAGGCAAGCTTACACGTTTTGCTGTTGAAACAGATATTTAACCCCCAAAAATTAAAGAAAACACCAATTTACCTGAAGTCAGCCTACATCTCACTTTTTTTGAATAATATTTTCTTTGAATTTTTTTATACCATCAAATAAAATGAATAAATGCAAAAACGAAGTGTCCTTAAATTACACAAATGTTAATGAGATTCACGTAGAGTTAGATAAAGTACTTTAAGTATGTAACATAGGACACTTTCACTTTCACTTTCACTTTTCACTTTAAAAAAATAAATGCCAATATCAAGTGTCCCAAAGTTTACCTGAGGTCAGTCCAAATGTTTCTGGTGAACGCTTCCTCTGCAGGTAGAGTCCTACCTTAAAGGATGTTCAAAGGAAACATCCTTTAAAGATGGACACCCACCTTGAAAGGAAACGTGCCGTGCGCGTGCTCGCTGCCTGTTCGAGACAGCGCCGCTGCGGTGGAGATGACAGACTGACGTCATCGGGACTGACGCAGAGCCGTGGCAGCAGCAGCAGCATCCCTGCTAACACACCGACCCTCTCCTGCCTCACACCGACACCGAGGTGTTTTCTCACCGAGCATCCTCCGCTAAATAACGGTAAGGGACAGCACCGACTCCCCCGCCCTGGTATTATGAGCTCCACCACAGGTGAATCTTCAAACCCGGCTGTGACGCCACGGCAGCCGCAGTGAATTCCACTTCTTTGTGCGTTTGGTTGTCATTGTGAGGTTAGCCAGGCTAGCTGGGTTAGCCGTGTGTTGGCTGCAGCTTGAACAGGTGCCCCGTGCCATCACTAGCTTGGCAGGAGCTAAAATGCTAAAGGTGGACACCGCTCTGCTGTTAGTGGTGAAGAAACAGCTGCACAGACTAGAGGCCATGACCTGGTGTGATGTCTGATTGTGATATATTATGCAATATTTACCGTAGCATCGCGGCTTCCCATTGAGGAAGTGATGCATGGTAGTGAACAGTGAACAGCAAGCTACACCGGTTCAGCTTCCTGGCATGAGACTATGATTTGTCTAAGATAATAAAGCTGATGTGAGAGGGGTCATGCGCTGCTGTATATCTGCTTTACTTCCACACTTTAAGCTGTATACTGAGATAAAATCTCTCCGTATTCCTGCAAAAGTTCAGATTTAAAGACGAGTGGTTAGAATTAAAAGCGTCTTTTTTTCTTGTCATGTTCACATATTTATGATCTGTATCATTATATAGAGATTTTGGGGGGGGGGGAACGATTAGCCAAAATGTTTATAGATAAAATCATTGCAAAATCAAACTGGATAAATCAAGGTGCATCTTCCCTTTACAGTAAAAAAATCAACATCTCCCTAAGGCAGCACCACTTACTGAATCACAACATGAACTACAGTCGTAATTCACCCAGGGGAGCTACCTTGATATTATGGATGGCAGAATGTCATGGTCAGACTGTATTAATGAGATCACACTCAAATTTACAATGCCAATAGTGTCTCATTCTACAAACCTTGCACACTAACTTAGTAGTAGGTAGTTTGAGTTAACAGCCTTTAGTTAAAACGGGTTACCTGAAACAATCACCTTTATCAATCATATTCCAATGAAGCCATTTAATGACTGTTCCTGCCATGAGGTGCTTCACAGGAAACATAGTGTAAAATGTCCAGCTACCTCCTTCCCTCGTACCATTGCTCTTCTTTTCTCTCCCCCTTTCCCTGCTTACCATACGACATGCACTCTGCATTTTGCCCCTCTTCAACTATTTTGTGTTGTTACCCCCTGCTACCCCTCCCCTCCTCTCATGGTCCACCCTGTTTTCTCCCACTGCCACAGAGATAAAAGATAAGATGGCCACCTCCTCCTCCACTCTGGAAGACGACGAGAGTTTGAAGGGCTGTGAAATATTTGTGCAGAAGCACAACATCCAGCAGATCCTCAAAGAGTGCATAGTGAACCTCTGCATCGCTAAGCCTGAGCGTCCTATGAAGTTCCTGAGGGAGCATTTTGAAAAGCTGGAGAAGGTTGGTTATAAAAAGTTTTGTGTTTGTGTGACTTAGTTCTACTATTTTTAGTCTTTACTTTTAAGTTTTTGCAATATACCATATATCCTGAGTTTGACAAATGTATAGCCGTGTGTCCCAAGTATTGATTTGTTTGTTACATTTGTCTGATTAATATTTCTCATCATGTATCACACTATGATGCACATGGTTATGGGTCATGGAAGCTTATTTATGAGGTGAAATGTTGTTTTAATACTGTGCAAACTTGCAGGTGTTACCACAAATTACATACTAGTGCAGTTTATGTATTCAAGTTTTAAATTCCTTCAATGGGACAGTCTGTAATGGAACAGTGGCAGTTTGCTGTCTCAGGAAATTTTGTCAGGATGTCTCAGCAGAGAGACAAACAGGAGAGTAGGCTTTTGTGAAATGAAAGAAAAGAAAGGAAGGAAATGAAAGCTCATGACGAGTAAGCATCTAAAACTCAATGCAACGTTTGTTTTTACCCGCAAACAACGTGGCTATTCAACATTCAGGGGTATTTGTGTCTGTCTCTTTTTGGTATCAAAGATATTATTGAATCTTGCTGTGTTTATATTTCGCTTTTTGAGCTGAATAACAATGCAACATAATGTACGCTTAAAGTAATTTACTGGGAACATCTAGCCATTACAGTGAAGTACATCAGCCCTGCGAGAAATACTACATTTATATATATTTTGATTTCATTTTATTTGTTTTTTATTTAACACATTTCTTCATTTTGGAAGCTTCAAATTCAGATGACCTTTTATTGTCATTTTCTGTCTGTCTGTTATAGTCATAAAAGAGCTGGATACTGCAAAACAGTTCAACAGTATAAAGAGTTACATCCTCCAAAACATTTAAAAGTTCACTCAGTAAGTTCAATCAAATAAACTTTACGGTCATCATTTGTTACTAGATTGTGAGAATTTAGTCTTCATAATTAACTCCACTGATTGTACTAATATCATACAGGTGTCATTGTGCTTAAAATCCAGGTTAACATTAAAACCGGGTGTCTCAGGGTTTAGCCTAAAAGGATGTTCCCAGCTTGGCTTTGATCAAGTGGAAATACAGATGGTGTTGCTCATGAGTGGATCACAAGATTTTGGGCTGAACAATGGGCTCTACTCTAACGGTACTTTTACAAATAGATCATAAAGGTGTATGAGGTAGAGCTGTAGGCTGTCGAGGGCTCTGAGGAGAATCTCAGCCTTGGGAAAAAAAAAGTCTCCCACAAGAGAAGCGATTGTGAGGAGACATCAGATATAGGAGGACTCAAGTTCACCACCCCGATGCCTTGAGGAGGGTCTCAATCCTTGCTGCAGCGGTGTGTGTACGTGTGGCAGCATGTGAGAGTCATCTGATTTGATCTCAAATATATGATGTTTCCCCTCTCAACAACATGTAAGGTGTCATTGTAAAGAAACAGGGACTTTACACCCTCAGCTCTGCCAGAAATGAAGCACTTTAATGTTTAAAAAGATTTTCTTGAAGCTCTCCAGTCTTTGCTTTTGTTGTAAGCGCGGTCATTTGTAGAATTAGGACGGACCATGTATGCTTTTGAACTGTTCCAGTTATTTAAGGAGCTTACTGTGCTCCTCTCCCCCCCACACAGGGACAACATTTGTTTCAGCGAGCCATGCACATTTAATCTGGATTTGGCACCACAAATCTTGTTTTCTCAATTTTTTTTTTTTTTTTTTTGTATTCTCAAACGCTAGACATGCAGAATTGTGTGGCCTCTGGAGGTGAGGTTACAGATTGCAGCCTCCCTGTAGCACAGAGGTTACAGACCAAGACCCCGACTTGCACCTATAACTGATAAGACATTAACAATTGCCAAAATTTTTAACAGAATTAAACTTGAGCTTTGGAGCCTTCACTTTTTCAAGTTGGTGAGATTTTTGTAAGTTTGAATTAAACAGGGGGTCAGATCTCGTCTCTCAGTCATTCAGAGAAGGCATGCAATGCTCACGGCACAAAAACACAACAGAAGATAGAAAATAATACACCTCATCAAATATTCCCTCTGTACCTCACCCTCCATGTTTGTTTGTGTTAGTCTCTCACAGTCACCTTCTGTCAACGCTGGCCGCCCACTACAGGCGGTAACCCTGGCAACGGTAGAGGATTGTTAGGCTGTGGTCTATTCTGCGTTCAATGAGCTCTATTATTCACAAAGTTTATTCGTTCTGTCCTCTCATATGTTCAGGTTTTTCTTTGTGCCTATTAGATCACCAACCTGTTCCTTCTCCCCTTTTTTGCCAGCTCTAACCTCATTTCATATCTGCATGAGATCCATTTCATGCAGCTCTCACAATTTTATCTGTAACATCTCTGTGTCTGGCTCCTTCATCGGATTTCACAGCTCTTTGATGTTTCTGTACACACAAGCGTTTTCTCGTCACACTCATCTTTAGTCACCAGTCTGACTAGTTTGTTTTTTACTTTTCTTTCGATATGATAACATGTCTCCAGTCACCAGTTGACGTGAATCACAGAACAACAGGCGCCTCGCTCCCTTTCATGATGCCTATTTATGCATGGTAATGATGCCTTTGATTTGTACAGATCAGTAGCTTCGCATGAGTGCTCTCATCTTCTGACGTCTCTGTGTGTAATTACTGAGAAGTGACTCGTCATTTCTGGCACACTAGTGTCAAAAAGGCAACTGTTTAGTGATAATTTATCTTCTTGTTCTTATTTTATATATGACAAGTTTCCTGATAATTCCAAAAGCTGATAACACCATAAGCTGATAATAGCATAAGATGCATTATCAGCTATCCATTATCCAGAAATAAAGCCAAAAATGTCCTCGAAACCAACGCTGCCATCAAACTGAGCCAGAGTCTGCATCTGCCCGTGGCTCAGCGTTCTCTGGCATCACAGAAGCAGCATCTTACACTTCATTGCTCATTGTCGGGTGCTGATCTTTGATTCTATTAGCTGTAGTGCAGCTACAGAAGGTTTTCATTAGCAGCTATTTTCTGTCTAAAGGTTAACAGCGCTGAGATCTTTTGATAGTGGAGTCTTTTGCAGATTATCTAAATGAATCATTGATATTGCCGATGGCTGATTTTTTTTAAGTGGCAGAAAACTGAAGAACTGAATCTATGTGCATGGCTGGGTCCCACGAATGCTTATTTTGTTTTATTTTATTATTTTATTTTGTTATGTGTATGTCTGTTTGTGGTTGTGGTATTATCACTAGCAGAATGCTCCCTGTGTTCCTTGCACTCACAGGGCTGTCATAAGTTTGTGTCTCATGCTTCACTCCTGCTTCTACGTTCTAGCTTTTGTCCCCCATCTGTTCATTAGTCTTTTCTCAGAGTTCACATCCAGCCAAGTTTTGTCTTATTCCCTTTTCTTTCCTCTCCTCTGTTTTTCTCACTAATATCCTGTTTCTCTACTTTCTGTGGCTTTCTCTTAATTATTGTCCTTTCTTCTCTGCTGTCTGGATCTCACCACATCTCTGCACTTGAGATGAAACAAAACAACTTCTGATCAACTAGTTCTAAATTATAAAAATATATAATATTTAAACCATTTCTTTTTTCTTTTTTTTTACCTTGAACATGTATATGTTCTTACCCCTTGAATATCTTAATTTCTGTCCACATCAAATGATTCCATGTAGCTTAAAGCAACACAAACCATGCAAATGTAAACAAGGTCCAATCATGTTGCATCATGGGAGTTCCTCTGTCTTTCTCTCTATCAATCAATCAGCTACCGTCTCCCCCCTCTGCTGTAAGATGAGAAGTCTTTCTGTGCTGCCATCCATTCAGCTGTCACCAAGACCTATCATAACAAATCTGCCTGTCTCTTCAAAGGCTTCTGATCGACAATTTGTTGGGATGGGGGGTTGTTTGTTGAGTCTGCTGAGAGCATTTAGAAGAAGAGTAGCTTTGATTATCTCTCCCTGTCTTATACTTTTCCCTTTCTTTTACTTTCTCCCTGTCTCCCTGTTGTTCAGCTCTGACACCATCAACCTACATGTGTGTGCTGTATTTTAAACCTAGAAACTTCGGCTGAGTATATCCAGCTGTATGTTCACTCATCACCGCTGTGCTTGGGGCAAGATACTCAGCCTGGGGGTGCATGCAGTGACCCAGGCCTAAACTGTCTCCTCCCTGGCCCCCACTCTGGGTCCCACCAGGTAAATTGGACCCCCAGCTCCTGTCTACATGGTGGTCCTTCTTTGTCCTCTCTCATCTGCCCGTTATATCCCTCCACCCTCCTCGACTAAGCTGAGAGCAGAAAGACTGAAAAAGAAAAAAACAACTCATTTGAGCAAAAGTAGTCTGTCCCACCAATATGAACACAGCCTTAAAATGGTTTCCACTGAGAGAAAAAGTTGAGAATTTAATAATTTGAATTTGAATGGGGATGTGTAAGTAGATCTAGGACTCCAAAATGTCTCTGTATCTGTCGCACTTGACATTGTCTTGAAAAGTTTTCATTATGGTCTGAGGAGGAAACTGCAGAAAGCCTGGGTTGAGCAGGAATTCTCCTTGTCGTCTGACAGCATGACTATTTATTGCCTCAAATAATTAATTTCATTGAAAATAACACAGCAGATTATTTTCTGTATTCATTAAATATGTGGTTTTTGAACTGCCTCATATTGCTATTTTTATTCATAAACAAACAGTGTAGGGACACAAAATGTTCTTTTTTAACTCGTTTAACGCATTTAGGTTTAATTGAAACACACACACACTTAACATAGCAGCACACTGTCTATTGTGGGGCTGTAATGGTGTGGAACAGAGTGATGAGTAGACTGTTAGTTCTGCTGGTGTATCTGCTCTTTATGCTTCATTACCTGTGTGTGTTGGCGACTGTGCAGTACCCCGTTGCTTTCGGATGACTCGCATGCTTTCAGCATTAACTCGTTCACGTCACTTGACGAAGGCTGCCTAAGGTAACTTCTTCACCTCATCTTAAAACGATTAATCGCTTGCTGTAAAAATGGATATTCAGATGCATTCGGCTGTCTCATGAAAGCTGGGATGCTTTTGTGCTGAATGTAAAGGGCGTTTGGGCTGATGAACATTTGTTCTTTCTATTGGGAGGAAAGTCAGGACAGTCAACTTTACCTCCTATCCGTTTTGCACTAATTGGCTCAGCATATGAGTCATCTATAAATGAGATGAGACTGTATTTGACAGCAGTTTAATAAAGGCACATGGAGCATGTGTTCATGGGACTGGATGTGTGTCATCTTTTGTCCGCGTCTTCATTTTTTTGGCTTAATCTCTAACCCACTGTCACTGTGCTTCCAATGGAAGGGCCAAATTTTTGCAGTGCGTGGGTGTCCTGCTTACCAGCGTGTCCTCTGTCTCCTCTTCTGTCCTTTCTCTCTGGCACCCGGGCTTCAATGATGACGCAGGGACAGCAGAGGAGGAGGGGGAACTCTTGTTAGCACTCATTCTAGACTAACAGATATATGATTAAATAGATTCATTTGCGAAGGACTTTAGAAGAATGCTGCTTTACATTTGAAAAGTTAGGCATTGCAGTTTCTCAGATTGAGAGATAATTGCTTAAGAGAGAAGCTAAAACCTGAGGTATTGAGTCCTTGCATGATGTCTGACCGAATAGGAAAGCATGTGGGTGGGGCTGTAAGAACACTGAGGACTGAGCAAGATATGGTACAGAAGAGTGTCTGGTACAAACAGGGAGTGTGTGAGACAATGATGAATCCTTTGTGGCCATGTGCTGGTTCAAAACACACAGATTAGGCTATTGGGTCAGAACAGAAGTCTGTATTGAAGGGTATGACGTTGTCCCTTCTGTGGAATGAATCACTGTATATGTTTTGAGATAGAGAGAGAAAGAGAGAGAATCTGTCAACAGACGTCATAGCTGGTGTGTGCGCACGCAAATGTAGGTGTGTGAACTTCCTGCTCAGACTCTCCACCAAATGTTCAGGATGCTCACAGTACCCAGTTGTCATAGTGACAGGGGGGAAGCGAGAGGAGACCGCTCATTGCGCCACATGATTGTGAGTGTGTATGCGCGTAAGTGAGAAAGAGAGAGAGAGAGAGAGAGAGAGAGCAAGGGAGGGGGACACAGAGGCGAGGAAGCAGACAGAGTTGCGCAGGAGAGATGGAGAGACAAGGTTTTTGCTGTGATCAGTGTTTTCATCAGTAGTCTTGTTTTCTAGCTGCCGTGTCGTGGGGGATTGCTGATATCCAGCCACTCGTGCTCTCTCACTCACTTGAATTCTCTGCTTAATTACACACACACACATTCAAACCTGAGTGTGCGTACACACACACACACAGGGCTGCATGCTGTGGCTGTGCTAGGATGGCAAGTTGCTGCTGTGCTGTGGCATGTGCATGAGGTCGGGATCCGTGTGTGCTGATGCCCATGCTGTCTTTTACACACACACTTGATGCCTGGTGCCTCTGACAGGCTGAGGGACATACAGAAGGCCTGACCGGAGGCCCTCCATGCCATGGTAAATACTTCTGCTTACAAACTTTGCCTGTAGTTAGCCTGTGAAACAAATCAGTATCAGGCAGGAGTGTGCATGTTTTGTTGAAAGGTAAAGATACTTGGTAACGCCAGGCGACTGTTTCACAGAATGTGAATAGTGTTTGGTAGTTCAGGAGTCCGTCTTACCTGATTGCAGACATTGCCACCTTGATTAAGCTGGAGGGGTGAGCTCTCCTCTTGCCCTGCAGTCTGCCTGTGCATGTATTTGTAATTGTGTGTGTGTGTACGCTGTTCTGGCTCTGCCTCCCCTCCTCTCCTCCTGCTGGCTGTATTCCCTCAAGCAGTGACTCTGCGTAAGCAAGGGGTGTGTGTGTGTGTGTGTGTGTGTGTGCGTGCGTGCGTGCGTGCACGCCGTGGTGTGTTTACTTCTCTGTGCGTGCGAGTGGTTGTGCTTGTGCATGATCCGCATTATGAAATTGTTTCAGACAGACAGTGAACACGGCATCGCAGTAATGTGAGCAGGTAATGAACAGAGATGGAGGGAGGGAGAGGACGGAGTGAGAATGAGAGAAAGTTTATGAGATGGAAGGAATGAGTGGAAGTGAAAACTAATAGCTGCCGTCTACACAAATAAAACAGGCTGATGTTTTGCGTCCTGCTGTATTACTGTGTGCATTCCCACTGCATGGTGTTGGTGGGGGGGTTGAAACAGTAGATAGTGGTCAGAGAAATGTGAGGTCTGTATTTGACAGGGAAAGTCTCTCCATGTGTCCGTGGTCCTGTCTTCTGTCCTCTTGATGTTTCTTTCACAGGTTGTCTCTCTGTCTCTGTCCGTCCCCTGAGCTAAAGTGTTTACTGCTGTCGACCTAAGATACTCAGTAATCGCTCAGCTACTCACTGGCTGTGAGGACCAAGAGACAGAAGACAGTGGAAAGATAGGACCAGAAAATATTTAGTCATTTTGCTTTATTAATACCTTGAATTATTAACAGTTGGTGAAATCGGCACTGGTTATTTTTCTGTTGTACAACTGTAAATATGTAAATGAGCGAGTGAATGGCATCATTTTCCAACGCTACACCTGGCATTCTATTGGTTGGAGAGTTTTGATGGCAGAAAAAAAAAAGCAGGGGAGAATTGTAAACAGATGCTTGACACACGCACAAAATCAGCGTGAGAGCAAGAAGCTCTGAAGCCTGAGCACCGGAAAATGCAAAATATCTGAGTGCAAGCATCCAGTTTGAGTAAAGAGTTAAATGTCTGTTGCCTCTAACTTGAAATTTGATGAAAGAATTCCTGCTTGGCTCAAGAAATCAAGCCTCAAGTGAATGACAGACTCCTGCAGCAAACTGACACAAATTCAGTGGATTTGAGTATAATGTCTTTCATTAGTTTGTTTAGTGATCAGACCCAAGGCAAATCTGCTCTATGTTCTCTCACAGTTTATTTCTGTCCGTGTGCTGTTTCTGTGCTGCAGTGAGAGAGTGTGAGAGAGTCTGGTAACACTTGACCATCTGGACTCTTGTCTCTTTGAGACATCTCTGTTTATTTGTGACCCGCTCAGTAGCAATGCAGTAAAACAACAAATAGAGGAAAGGCTTTGAAAATACAGAAATCTTGCTTAAAATATGCTTGTCTGCTGTCGAGTCAACTCCCACCGAGCTTTTGGACACGCTAAGAAAGAAAAACACAGTCAGTGCCAGCAGGTGGACACAGATAGACACCAGATGCTGTTAGTTGTACACATTCAATACACTGTGCTCTGGATACTCGCCGCCTTGGTACAAACTGTTTCATATTGCCCGTCTCACATATTAACATCAAGCAGTGGGTTTATGTTGTACTATGCAAATGTGTTAATCAATTTGCAATCAATAATTCAACACCTGCAGAGTATTCAGCGGTGGAACAGCCAGACACAAGCGTCTTGTCTCCTTTCATGTCTTTATTCCTCGTTGCTCATTATCGCAGAGGGGCCTGTTCCCTCTGTATACATTTCGAACGCTTTCACTTCACAAGGTGGAAGACATGTGTCCCAGACAGTGTACAACAGGGCAAGGACATGTCCTCAGTACTTTCTCTGAGGTTTATTCTGTTTTATTGTCTGACGTGTTTAAAACCGCATGATGCCCGCTGTAACAGCGATCACTATGTGTGCTGAGGCTTGTCAGCTGTTCAACGTGTGATCATCTGTGAGGTAAAAGAATAACAGATGCTCTCATGTGATCTTGCTCTTGCCTAAAGCAACGGTTGTTGAATTTGTTTGCGACAAATCATTTCCATGAACAAATAATGGACTTCCTGCTACATTTTTTCTTTTCATCTCTTACCTCTGTTCTACTCAGTTTGCTCTGGTCCACAATAAACCAACCTGCTTGCCTTCTTCATCCTTTCTCTCTAATTGGAATATCTCAAGGTCACTGATGTTACCACAGCTAACCTGCTATTTCTTATTCCAGCTGGGAACCTTTTTATCCTCCTGGCCAACTAAAATTTCGTCAAAATGCTTCAAAATAAGGAGGAAACGGAACCTGGTCCATGTTGGTAGAAAAGGATTCATTGTGCCTTTCGCTCTCTGCACGCTCCTCTACCAATCATGTCTCTCCTTTCTTTTTACAGGAAGAATGCAAGCAAATCATGGCACGTCAGAAATCTAACAGCCAGTCAGATTCACACGATGATGAGGTTTCTCCCCCGCCACCCAACCCAGTCGTCAAGGCCCGTCGCCGCAGAGGAGGGGTCAGTGCCGAGGTCTACACTGAAGAGGATGCTGTCAGCTACGTACGCAAGGTCAGCCTTGATAGAGCAATGCATAAGCAAACATCTGTGACAGATTCACACAGACACTTCCAGTCAATGGATATTATTATGAAATGGATGTATCTGTATGTATTTTTCATGTCAGTCCCCTTGCTACTTGTTTATGGAGCTAGAGGAAAGAGTGCAATTTTGCCAGATAACTATAACTCGCGCACACACACACAGACACACACCCCTTAGACGCTATTTCATTACTCTGCATATTTCTCTGTGATTTACTTGAGACACCATTGATTGCTGGGTAATGACAAACGCCATGAACCCAGTCACCACAGTGTAATCAGATGACCACTGAAGCATGATGTGTGTGTGTGTGAAAGGGATTGAGTGAGTTAGGTGTGTGCTTGAGGTACGTGCACATTTAGAAATGCGGTCGAGTTTATGATTTGGAGAGCTTTACCACGCACATGTCATGGCAACAAGCCGCACCATATCCAGCATCCCAAAAGTATTTGCCATTTGACATTTCCCCAGCCATAGTTGTAAAACCACTAGAAATCTCTATTTCTCTTTGATTCATGGTTGGGATGCTGACATAAAATCTGAATCTGAAAAGTTTGTACCCCTGAGCCTCTGGGTGTGTGGGTGACCTGCTTTAACTGAGTTTCCAGGCCACCACAGCCTCTTTCTGACCACTGGGGTAGCCAGGCTCAAGCAATGTAAAGAGATAAAATATGAATAAAAACGGATTCTACGTGTGATGTGGTTGGGTGTGTGTGTATTTGTGTGTATGCTGTTTAGCCCTGCATGGTCGTCTTTATGTGGAGACATCTGTTGGTATAACGTAATTACAGCCTACCCGCTCTTCTCCGCCACCACCAGAGACAAAACATGTGCACACTTATATGCACACGCACACACACACACACACACACATTCCCGTCTCTCTCAGTTTTGAAAGGATTCATTAAGTCTTCTTTTTCTTTCCTCACCTCTGTTACTGTTTACCTTTCTCACCCCACGGTAAAAGGAGCTTCTCTTCAAGGATGCCTCTTTATAAATACCGACTTATGTGGCTTTGTTGTGGCTACAGACTGCACCATTCCCTCATGATCACACACACCGCAGACCGGGACATGAAAATGCATGTTTTATGAATGAGTTCAGGCCCCTTGTGAATTTTTAAGGGCCGCATCCCATTTTGAGCGTAATCCCTGAACAGATGGGCTGTCCCAAAAATACACAGAGACATATGTGGGATATTCCTTTAAAGTCTGTGCCAATACACTGCTCTTTAATTACTCAATTTAGTCTGCTTTTGAATTCATGGCTATTATGTAATTCCACTGGGTTGTTTGATATGTCCACCTGCACAGTGTTGTTGCAGACAAGTTCATGATAATGCATTTTACTGGCTTGTCTTCTTAGGTGATCCCAAAGGACTACAAGACCATGACAGCCTTGGCCAAAGCCATCTCCAAGAATGTGCTGTTTGCTCACCTGGACGACAATGAGAGAAGGTACAAAACTTTTTGAATCCAAATATTATGGTGTGCATTATTAAGTCAGTAAAATGGAGCAGATGTCCTTGTTCCTGTTGAGTGTTTTGTCCTTGTGGCCACTGTGTGCCAGTGTTGCCTGGTTTGAGAGCATCTCAAGTCTGCGGAGATACCGACAGAGGGAAAAAAGGGGTTAATGTGGGGACATGTGGCCGAGGCGGAGGAGGAGGCAATAGCAGGGAAGGGTGGGTTAGGGGACAACTGGATGTGTCTGTTTGTGTTGTTAGTTGTTATAGTAACCTATGGATATCATGTTGTGTAAGTACTGTACGCGGGTAGTGTTGCACCAATACATTGCTCTGAAATATTAAAAAAAAAAAAAAAAGCTCTATGGTGTTTCAGAAGGAGGGTGAGAGTGATGCCAATTCCACTCTGTCCCTCCCTCTTTTCTTGCCATCTGCTCCTATTCATTGTTCTTTCACATTCCTCCTCTCTTCACCATCCTGTCTCGATCCTTCCATCTGTCCCACATCTCCACTGATGAGTGGGTCTGGCTCTGGCAGTGAAGGGGGTGTTGTGGGAAAGGCTCTCAGGTGGCTGGCGATCCCGCCCGCCAGCCGGAATAGTGTTTCATTGGCGGGGAGAATCCATTATGTCCCATGGAGAGGAAAACACCGGAGCTTTCCTGTTGGCTAAAGCCCCCATAGGCCGAACCCAAAACACACTCTTTCCAGTCTTTCGTCAGCTGACAATTTACCGTGCTCCCCTGGCACAGGCTCACAGGCCTCTGATTACACGTCAGTGCCCCTGAAGCAGCCCCGAGCAGAGTGCAACATGTGATAGATTCGGACAGTCTGAAAAACTATGTACTTGGGTGGCTGATGTGGCAGATTAGAGTTACACCACAAAAATATGTGGCACTAGACCATAAACCATCAGGTTTTAATGCGCCCAAGGCCTTTTGGCGTGTTCAGCTATGTGACGGCGGTGTCGTCAGCCCATGAAACCATGCATGATGTCGAATTTATTCGACTGGCTGTCATGTTTGCTGTCTCGCTACACGAGGCTAGCATCAACCATTAATGCTTTGCACACAGAAATTCGTTGTTGTGGTATTTGTGGGAGAACATGAAGTTAGCAGAGCAGACGGCTCTTAGCTTGTGAAAACCTCGTCTAATTTACTGGATCGCGAGAGGAAATGGCAGATAGTTGGCTTCGCCTTCCTCCTCTAACTCTCTGTTGCTCGCTCTCAGCCTCCCTCTCGCTCCTCTGTTCTCGCTCACTCTCAACTTCCAGCTGATGGTGCTGGACGGCTGGCTGCTTGGCTGGCTGGTGGCTCGGTCGCACTGCGGTTGTGTTGCGGTTTGCTGTGCCTGGAGCAACAACAGAAAGAAGTATATTGATGTAAAGCAAATGTGGTCCTTCAGCAGTAATGACAAACAAAGGAGCCAGCTGGCCTCACGTGGCCTCGTAGATACAGAGTACACCACATGATCCCATGGGTAAGGCTTGGCACAAAACTATACCTGAGAAGGTGCACGTGTGATTTCTGCTCTTCCTCAATGTTGGTGATACAATGTAATCTACGTGCCCGTTGCTACCGGCAACACAACAGAACACGGAGCTGAAGTCAGCTTTAGAGTGAAAATGTTGGCGTGTTGATCCCCCCTGTCACTGGCATTGATGAAGTCACGGCATAAAGTACTTTGGCTTCTTCAGATGTGCCAGAACTGTCAACCACTGACGCACATTAGCAGATGGGTTCTGATTGCCTGCTCCTCCCTTTCTGCATCTCGCTCCTTTCTCTCTTGCTCTCCCTCGTTCTGCAAACAGCTGGGTTATCATGCGTTGGCCTGTGAAGGGGTAGTGACAGCTGACGGTCGCTCCTTGACAGCAGGAAGGAGAGTCAGTGTGAGCATCACGGCATGACAGATCGTTAGCTATGGTGTTGAGCTTTACGTCTTTAACGCATTTGTGAAATTGCTATTTTTGATGTTGCTGTTTTTGATTGAGGACAACATGATACCGTGGCTGTGTGTGTCAACGAGACATCTTGCGTGATTAGTCATTTCAACAGTCATGTAAGATGAACACCACACAATTTGTTCTCCAATTAGCACCAAATTATGTTGTCATCCCCTTGAGTAATAAGAACAACCAAAAACAACAAAGCCGTCTTGGCTTCCGCGTCGCTCTCCTGTGCCCTCTTTTCATCTTGTTACTCTTTTTTTCTTTGTACCACAGTTTTTCCATGTTTTTGTCTTGCCCTCTTTCACCCTCGTCTCTCGCTCATCTTCTTAAGTTACTTATCTCCCCTTCTAGGAATCCAGGGAGCCTGTACTGGCTCTGAATTCAGTGCATGTGTACTGAGCGTAATAAAGGACATGCATCAACAAGGCTTTTTCCTATTAAAAAGATTTCTGTCTGCTCCAGCCATATATTCTGCTGTGTTTGGGCACGTCGCTCTGCAGTCTTCTGTTATAACTTTAAGTTCTAACATTTCTAAATTTTTGCCTATGCTTGTGTTTTTTTTTTTGTTAGATATACACATTAAAAAAAAAAACCCAAGAATGTTGTAATAAATGAACTTCCTGTGCTGTCAAATGGGGCTTTTGTATACAGGTAGTGTCCATATGCACACAGCTGAGCCTTTTTAAATTGTTAACACTATGAATTGAACTTGTGCAAACTGACAAAAACACTCTTATTTGTTTTGGGTGATTAGGCAAACGATAGGAATGGCATTTTTAGTAGATATTTAGTTTTGTTATGTTGTTTCTCACAATTCTGAACACTGCCTGGGCAGAAGCTGTGATCGATGGTTTGGGGGCAATTTTGAGAGAAAAACAGTGTGAGGCTGCTGTGCTTTACAGATAAAAAGATCAGAAGACGCACTCTTCATACATGTGTACATAATCAGGCATAAAAATACATCATCACATCACTACAAAGGAGGACCTGTATTACATTATCATGAATGTGAAGCGTGCACGCACACACACACACACACATTCTCAAGTTTGCATGTCAGACTTTGTTCCCTTGTGCGTCTGTTCCAGCTGGGAATGTGGAGTCTTTGATTAACACACCATTCCATATGTCAAACTTTATGGCCTGTAAGTCTTGGAGCTCCACCAGCCGTGTGTGTGTGAGCTGCCTCAAAGTGAAACCTAAATATTTGTACCTTTGCTGATTTCAGTAAAATAAGAGTATAGAGCACAGTATTTAGATTTATGTTGCACTGGTTTACATTCCCTGTGAGAGCTATTTTGTTTTTTTTTATAATTAAAAAATATTAATCTACGAGGTAATGAACACGTACCGCACCATCAGAGGGCAGTATGTCTGTGTGTTTATCTTTTTGACCTTGGCCGGACTGTAAAGTGACGTTTGAAAATGTGCCATGTTGTCGCTCCCACCAGGCTACAGGGTGGAACTCCCTACTCGCTGCCCATTAGCTGCCATTGATGACCTCATTATGATATGTGCATGTAGACTCACGCACGCACACAAGATAAGCTGGGAACAGGTGTTTGGTTTCATGCAGTGCCTAGCTGCAGGTTTCTCACATCCAAATCAGCTTGCAACCACCTGGCTCAACACTGTAACCGTACAGTAGTCGTTATCATATCGACTGGAATGATTATCTCATCTTTCCACCTGGATGTCTGATTATTCGGTTCTGGTTATTTTTATCTCCCGGCACTTAAGGATGACAGTTTTCCGATTATAGGCTTTGATAAGAAAATAGCAGGACTGATAACAGAAATATTGAGGTCATTATCATTTGCCCCAGTACATATATATCCCAGATATCTGGCCTAAGTCAAATTGTCAAGTTAACAGGTGTTTGAGCGATTATCCTTGTGCACGTGGTCATGCACATACAGCCTGTTTGTCCAGGTGTGCCCCTATCTTTCCACCACTTCCCCCATTAAATGCCCATTTTGAGATAGTCTTTTTGTATGGTCAACAGTAGCACTATCGCCTGGTTATTCTTGTACTTCTAACTATAATAGTGTTTGTTATCTAACTTCCTACTTCACACCTGGATAAATGACCTTGATGATCTCCTCTTATAGTATGTATGAGCGCTGCAGTGGAGTGAAGGCAGGGAGGAGCAGACACGGGAGCAATGCTTCTGGCAAAGTCTGGCATCTACTTTTCCCTTGACACAAACAAAACACTTAAAAATAGACTCATAAGCTCAACAGGTTGTATTCTCCTGTCTGCCTGCATTAGACTAATGCCCTCATACCACAAAACACTCTCTCTGTACAACTCCACACTGTGTCTGGCAGACATTGGGAAACCCTGTTAATCTCATTCCTTCAGCTGTCTTCACCGTGTCTTGCAACACAGTAAAATAACATTTCCATCTGCTGAGAAGACTTGTTACATTTTTTCCGATCGGGACCGAGTTGTAAATCAAGATGACTTCATCTTTAACGTGTGAAGGCCGTAATCCTCAAAAACAAGAAGCCAGTCTAAAATAAACAACTTACAACTCAGGACTGAATGTGGGAAGGAATTCTGAAGGGGTGGTGATTACCTCATCCTGCCAGCTTTAATCCTCTAATTAACAAGCAGAGTAATGAGTTGATGAAGTGACCGATTAGTTGACCTCTGACCCCTAAACTCTGACCTCTACACCTTTCCCACTAGCCCCTGCCGATGGACAGGGAACATCTTTAGTGGACTGTTACTCTTTTTTTTCCCCCTCCACGCGGTGCTTAGAAGGCGCAAAAACAATAAATAAATCAGTGAGTGTCAGAAAACTTAAACAAACGGTAGCGATCGGACTGACACCAAAACTGGCCGAGAGAGATCTGCGTCGCCTCATGTTCCAGCGGATGTTTATTTAAGGCCAATGGAACTAAGGAAGAAGTCAACAAAGAAGATGCGGCATGAGATAGTTTGCTGCGCCGCCGTATCAGATGAACACAGCGCCTGTTGTCATATCTGATAGCTCGCTCATTTGAATCAGGCTCCAGATCAATGTGTGAGAGATTTGTGCTCCGGTTAACATATTTAAACAGACACACACTGCTAATGAAAACACTACACCCACTCTTTATACTGTCATGCACATAGACACAGTGACACTGGATGAGTTCTTACCCAGCATCAGCCCCTAGAGGGTGTTTTTGCTACACACAGCTCATTCAGATATGACCTTTCACTTGAGTCGTTGCTTCTGCTAGACAGACATATGCGTGATCTAGTACCAGACACTATACACGTGTGCAAACAAGTACCGATTACGTCCAGGATTTTTGTATGCCCTGTGCACACTTGTGTTAAGTGACCCCCTGCAGGCTGCCCTTCATAGCAGCATATTGAGCAGGGGAAACAGGATGTCTGGGACTGACTGAGTGGTTGGCTGCAGAGAAGCTTCTGCTCGCTTTAGTTATTTGTGTGTCCCTGTCATTGAGAGTACAAGTTTCTCTGTGTGTTCAGGTGTTACCAGGATGTACTATTTGTATTTTACGGTGGGCTATGCATGATATACTGTCTACGGGAAAAACACAAACAACACACAGCACGTTGGTGTTGTGTGATGTTCCGTCTATTTGTTTGCAGTTGTGTTTGTGTTTCCTGTCCTACTGTTTCCCTCATTTACCTTCTGTGTGTTCTCTTCCCCGTTCTTCCTGACAGCCTGGTGGTCTTCTCTTTCCCCCTTTTCAGTATTCAAAACTTTCTCTCTCTTTCTCTTCCTGTCTTTCTCCCTCTTTCTGTCGTGCAGGCGCATTCACATCTACGTCCCCCCCATCCCGTCCCTCCCCCACCTTCTTGTGTAGTCTTCTCTCTCTGTCCCCTGCATGGCTTTGTGCTGCTGCCACAATGCCAGGGGCCAGGCGATGAGGTCACTCTCCACAGGAGAGCTGCAGGCCTCACTAAATCTCGACCATCCCCACCACCATCCAACACACAGAGGAGTAACAGGCCGAAGATCTCATCTCCCCCAGCCCATCACGTCCTCGCCCTCAGCTCAGACAACTTCACCATTATTCCGGATGCAAGCAGCAGGGTAGCACAAAAACAAATCATTTGTAGTACGTTCACTTCGTGCCAGTGCAAATGTCCATAAACACACTTGCACGCACAAACACACAGTAACATTGCACACTGCTGCACAGATAGCTGGAAACTTTTGTACTCTTTCACAGCCCTCTGCTGTGTTTCAACCTGTCCCCTGCTGTCTCTTCCGCCCCCTGTCATCGTTCTCCATCCTTCCATTTATCCATTACTCCATCCAGTTCTTCATAAAGTAATGAGTCATGTGGTAGTGATAGTGTCTGGAGTCCTTTTAAAACCCAGCATTCCCTCCAAAATGTACCCGAGAGTGCGTGTAGGACAGGTTCCCAGCTAACTATGATTCATCCCTGCCTTTTCAGCTGCTTATACCATCAGTGGGAGAGAGTGCGTACGCTTGCGTGTGTGGGCTTGTGTCTCCCTTTATGCACTTGTGCGTAGACAGGTTTTCCTGTTCAAATGTGTGCATAGGCACTTGTGTGTAAGATGATTGTCTTCCGAACATGGTTAACCAAAAATGGGGTCTTTCAGTAAATACATGTATGCACAGTGTATATTAAATTATGTTTTCGGTGCAGGTAACAGGAAAAAGGAGACAAGCTGGCCTCTGTCTCGCCTATGTTTTGGAACTGAGCAGGATCATATGTCTCCAGTGGGAGCCGTGAATCAGTGAATCAACTTAATGTCCCCTTAACAAATGGTTCTTGGTTAAAAAAAAAGTGAAAGTGCAGTGAAAGTGAAGAAGAACAAGTGAGATAAAAGAGGGAAACAGTATTAACACTTGTAAACTGAGTCACCTGTGTGCACCTCCAGTATTATGCAGTATTCATAAGGAACATGACCAGTGTCACGTTTAATTTCACGTGGATCAGTATGTAGGGTAAATGTGCGATTGTGCATGACAGTGACTTCCTAACCAGTGCTTACCCCTGCTGTGAGGACATGGTGTTCCTGCAACCCTCCAATGCCTTTATAGCTCAGCCAAGCCCGAAGTACAACCCACACACTGACCACCACGCATTAGCCGAGGACAGAGCAGCCCAGCGCCCTATAAAATAGCCAAGGTTGGTCCATGGCCTCCTATTGTATACATCCCGTCTGCTTTGTCTATGCTACTGTGATAGGTTCCAGTGCACAGGCACAGACAACAGTCTTGTTATAGCGTGTTAATTCTCCCATGACCTCCTCAAAGGTTTGCTGGTGTCTCTCCGGTTGAGTTTCATTTAGATCGCAGGCACTCAGCCCATTTTCAAGCAAGGTTCAAAATGTGTTGAGTTGTAGATTTTGGGCCAGCAGTCAGGCTTTCAGCTGACACTCTGAAGGTTGATACAATAACGCTATTGTCTTGTTTTCCACAATACGCACAGACATGTATCTATCAAAAGGGCCGCTACACTCTCAAGTATGATTGAAGGTAATAATGCTACTGTACAGTAAAACCCCAATGAATATACTTAATCTGAATGCACAAAATGTGCATCTGCACCACATTTTGTGTGGTTCCACCTCTGACCCATGTCTGAACCAAAATGTAATCTCTTAACATCTACTGCTTCCTTCCACCAAGTTCAGTGGAAATCTGTTAGTAGCTTTTGTGTTATGCTGCTACTAAAACAAACCAACAAACGCAGATGGAAACATAACTTCTACATTAAAGGAGCCTTCTGGCACTGTACTCTTCTTTTTATGACTCCAAAGTGTTTGTAAGCAAAAGGAAGGAACTTTTTTTATGGGATTCTTTTTGGCTTTCCATACTCTGATAATATATTGTTATACCTTTTAAAATTTTCCCAGTTTGGGTGAACTTCTCAGAGCTTGTGGGTAATAAAATGTTCTTCTCTTCTTGATCACTAGGAAAAATGAACAGACCTAATACGTGTGAATTATTTACATATCACCACAAATGTTGAACTATTTTTAGCTGATCAAACAGTTTGAGGACATGGAACAGAAGTAAAAGTCATAATAAATACTAAAAAGTGCCATGATTGACAATTGTTTGCCTTATAAGTGAAACTGTTATATCCTCTTATGAGCTTATGAGTGACATTTAAGTGAGTTTCCAGCTAGCACATGCTGTCCATGGTGTTTGCACATCATTCACATGGTGCTATTGGGTTGGGTTAGCCGGTTCTGTCTCTGATGAAGCTGTCTGTTTACAGCAGGGAAAGCCTTGTGTCAGTCAGATGTCAGCTATTAATTGTCAACTATTTCTTTCGCCTCTGTGCACCCTGTGCCCCCATTACCTCACTGCACAGAGCTCGGCTTGATGAGGTTCACACACACACACACACACATGCACTGATATGACTGTTGTCTACAGTGTAGCCTTTAACAGTTCCACAGCGGATGCCTCCTCCTTCTCTCCATCTCGTCATCTACTCAGCCTTTCCTCCCTCAGGCTTTTCAGAGTTTTCTTTCCGTCTCGATTTTCACGTTTGTGTCTATGTGTTTGAGCATGCACAAATAATATGCTGTGTTGTGTAAACACTTCTCAGGTTTAAACCCCAGAAGGACAATTTGTGTCCCTATCTTCTTCTCAAATACTTAACTTGTCCTAATGCGTGGTGTTTGCCTGGTGCGAAAGAGGGAGGGGCCGAGGGGAAAGAGAAGAGGAAAAGACTTGCCCGCAGGACAGCGGCACGTCCTCTGATCTTCACCAGTGTGTTAGGATGTGAGTGTTTGTGAACAAGAGAGAGTGAGAGGGAGATAAAGGGGACAAAGGCACACCTTTCTGCGCCTTAACACAATATACAGGCCTATTTGATGTGTGTACAATATATGTGTGCGTTCAGTGGAGTGAGTCCCTTTCTGTCTCGTGTGGTCTCACTTTGTGGTGACACGTCCGTCGTAGACACTTCAGAGAGGTAGAGGCTTAGCCCTGTCATCGCCTGATTCAGCCTGACCCTTTTTGCGTCTAAGTGGAGGAGGAACTCACTTTTTTTCTGCCCTGGGGATACAGACAGCGAGGCCAGTGGGCTACAGGAAACGCCAAAAAAAGTGATTGGGATGTATTAGACGAGGCAAATAATGTCGTAGTAAGTGGTGTAAGTGTAAATTTAAGCAGTCAACAGGAGGAGCGTAATCACCATTCTGAGCAAATGTGAGGAGAGGGAAGAAGGGGAGAGGCAGCAGGGTTGGACATGTTTGTGATGTTTGTAGGCTGACATCATGGCTGCATCAGCAGGTGGCGTCTGTTAGATCATCAGGTAGGCCTGTAAAACAGCCTCGTCACAGTTAACACACACGGTAGTCTGAACACAGGAACGCAGGGATCCTCTACTCTTCTCACCAGAGGGTCACCACTGTAGTCTGAGAATTAACTCTGTGTGTCAGGCTTAATTTTTGATCCCTTTTTCTTTGCAGTTGTAAATCTTAAGATATTACAATTGGAGCCACGAGTTTCTTGCAACCTCAGCCAACCGTAATGCATTACTGGTGTGAAGACTTTGGGGATTTCGGGGCCTTAGTGAACACAGAAACAGGCAGAAGGCGTTTTAAAATGTTTATTGTAAAAACTTACCAAGTGATAGAAGTGGGGCAGGCAGGGTGTAGCACTTGGGTACAGTTACAGCAACTGTGTGTATGCGCACTGATCTGATTTCCAAACCAGGAATTTTGACAAAGACATTTGAACACATTGAATATTATTGGATATTAGTGAAATAGAGGCTAGCTTCCAAGCTCCGGGTGAGAGCAAGCAACAAGCGATGCTTTTCCTGAAAGGTTATTCAACTATTCTCTGCAGCAACATTTAAAAAAAAAAAAAAAAATCTAACATCAAAAGGTTTGAATGTGGTTGACTGATGTTTGCTCTTCACACTGTAACAGATCGTCATTTTTCCTCACATCCTCGAGTCAATCGCTCCCCCCCTCTCCCTCTTTTCCTCCTCAAACAGGACCTTTCTTCGGCTGCCATGCAACTCCATCTCTCACCTCTTTGATGATGCCAAGCTGGATGTGTGTACTGTGTGTGTTGCCTTTGAACGTGTGTGTTCCAAGCAGCTGTCAAAGCAGACGACTGTGACAGCGAAACGATTGTTTGCTGCTGCAATATTCCCCGTGAAATCTTTGTTTCTCTTTATTTTCTGTATGAAATCTCTGGTGCACTTTATGTCGCCGCCTGTCTCTGTTTCTACTTCCCCTTGCTCCCAGTCCTTCCTATTGCCATGCCAGCGACACAACAGTGTGAGGAAAGCGTTGGTGCTACAGTAGGTGCTGGGCATGGCGAGGAGGTGATAAGGCCGGGTTGCCCTCTCATTAAACTGGCAGTGGCAGGTGAGCAGGGTCCAAGGTGACTCGGATCAGTGGCTGCTCGGCCTGATATTGTATCTGTGTCAATTAGGCTCAAAGGTTTCGGGAAAGCTAGTGTACCTTTCCTCCATATTAGTCATCCTTCCCTTGAAGGTGTTGTTTGTGATATTCATTGAGTGTTTGTGTTTGTACATTGTCTGACTCCCTTGGATACAGCATTAGTGCAGCTGCTGTTGTGTGTCACTGTGAACGTATCTTGGTCTACCTTGCCAGCCCTCAGCATCCACTTTATTCTGCTTTGGTTGATTCAGACAAATGCATTACTTGCATATGTATCCATAACCTTTGGCTCTTCAGGCAGGATAAAGACGTTTTCACCAAAACTCTTGACAGCTATCTTCGTCCACCATCCATGAGATTAGGCTATCCATTCCCTGGATATCCCCCAGCAAAAGAAATATGCATACAAGGTGTAGTCTGGCTTTGAAGGGTTAGAAAATCATGCATTGCTGTTTAAAAGCTAAAAAAACACAACAAAAAAACCCAAATTGGATGTGGCAGGATTCCTCGGCCATAGGAAAAGAAACGCTCTCTCATTTCAACACATTTTTTTGGTCAAGATTTGGCAGCTGCATACGGGTCACACAGATCACCAGCGTAAATGCACCGACCCTCAGGTGCTTCTGTCCTACAGTGCTCCGATATTTAGACACACATCGACACTCTGAGGCAACAGGATGCATCCAGCTTTACACCCCTTATAAACCTACCAGGTCCAGGTGTGTGGGTTTAACACAATGTGCTCCCTGCCCCTCTGTTGGTTTTAAACACAACTTCCAACATTTAATCACACAGCTTACTCTTAAGTGGACGTCTGCAGACCTCCACGTACACAAACATTAGCCCAGTTTATATTTTTCTTTGAGGCAAAAATATCAGGTCAAAGTGTTCTAATTCTGGATAAGTCTTTCAGTGTGCAATAGCCCATTGGGAAGTAAAACAACACTAAGAGCTTATGATGTTTATCAGAGCTGGAGTTTTCACCCAGACCACATCCAAAAAGCAAAAAAGGCCAGTAGACTTTTAGGATGTATCTCGCTCCCTTCGTTGGCCTCATCTCTCCTCCCGTATTGGTGAACTTGGCATTAGGAGGCTGGAGGAATGGGCAGCAGCTGGCATGGAGCGATATCTCCGTTTCTTGCCTGGTCCTCCAGGGAGAGGGCGCGTGCCAAGAGCTTTTATATCATAAATATCCTCCCTGAACGATTCAGTGCTTTATAATTATCCCTCTTTCATCTCCCCCATTCCTCTCACACTCCCTTATTGCTGCATATCACGAGCAGTGTGTGTCCATGTGAGTGGAGCAGTGTGTGAACATACACATCGGCTTATGTAATTAGATGGTTTTTAAAAACACATTTAGTTGAGTTCACACAAACAAAGTGGGGTGAGTTGATTGTTCCGCGTGAGTTACTTTGGCTGGTTGTGCTCAACTTTAAACTCTGGACATTAAACTGTACGCCACATAGTCAGCCACATAAAACTTTTCCATCTTACAGTGATATACCCGTAATGAGTCACACAACAGGCTAGTAAACAGTTGTTCTTCCATCATCAGTGAAAATCTAATTTACATTTGCTTGCTCACTTTTGTGGGTTCGCCTGCTTTACACGTTGTGCTGACTAATTACAACTCTTCACTGAGGTAAACAAAAGGCAGCACTGTAGTGTGTTGCTCATAGCAACCTTTACACTTAAAGTTGTTAACAATAGGAGCAACAAACTGTTTCCCTTTTATGTCTTGTTCTTTAGTACACTGACATCATAGGAGATACAATATGTGCAAGCTTAATTTTTTTTAAATTAAATTTTATTATTTACCTCTTACCGGTATTAATCTAATTTCTAAAGTTCCCACTTCTACTTTAATGTCACTCTCCTGCCTGTGGACTCTTATACATATTATAAAACCCCTGTGTACATCTGGTGTCCTTAGGCCGTTCTTCTTTACATTCTGAAACAAAGGCTATTGTTCTGATTTGCCAGAATCAGCCAGAATCTAAATTAGTGTCAACAGTGGTAGTGAAAATTAATCCTTCAAGCACTTACGGCATGAACAGTGTGGCAGCCAAACCAGTGGCACATCGCTGCCAAGCCAAGACACGGCTTGGAGGACGGCGAAGTCCCATATGTGGTGCAGTAGTTGATTATTTTGGCTATTTCTAAACCTCTTCCACCCAGACGGAGGGAGTATTCTGGATGTGCTCCCCATGAAGGACTTGTATAACTTGACATTCTGCGGCCCATTAAAAAAACACAAAGACGTGGCGGCATGCCACGCTGGGAAGAGTCCTTTTGGTGTTAATGGCATAATGGTGGTGCTCTGTTGAGGTACTAATGTAAGAGATAAGATGTCTGCTGCTGAACAAATAAACAGCTGTGCTGTAGGAGACATTTAGGAGGAGGAGGGAAGAGGTGAGAGAGAAAAGCCGTCTATGCCAGCCAGGAAGAACAACAAGCAATCTAGCTACAACAAGTAGGCCTGATTTTTATTCCATTAATGACTGAAATCCCCCGAGCTAAACACGTCTTTATGGGCGTTTGAGAACAATAATAGCCTGTTGCTGCATTGTGTGTGTGTGTGTGTGTGTGTGTGTGTGTTTGAAGGGGCAACTAAACTTTCTTTGTCACTTCCACACAAACACATAAATGCGTATGTACACACACACACAACACGTGGCAGCAACATTCAAATGAGGCTGTGTTAGTCTGACAAAGATCTCACGATCTATGATTATGTTATTTCTACCTGTGATTATAAAACTGCTGCTTCAATACCAGAATAGCTACTCGGATTATTATTATTATATTGAGTGCAAGTGTCAGTAAGATGTATGGGTTTCAGGATCTCCTCTAGCACGACAGGAGCTTTGTCTCCCCTTCCTTGGATGTCTGCAGGGTCTCTTTTTCTATCTGTCTCTGTCAGAACAGCACATCCATTGTTGGGGAAGGGGGCTCTGCCTTTTCATAAGGTCAGGGGGGCTACAGGTAGCGGAAAGGACAAGATTAATCACTTCATCTGGGAGCGGTGAGGAGGCGGGCGATAGACCAAGAGATGGAAGAAATAGGTGGGGCAGGGAGAGAATTAGAGGGAAGAAAGGGGTAATTGAGAGGGGGAGAGGAAGAGAAAAAGTGATAGAGAGCAGACAGGGAGGAAGTCAGCGATGAAGAAAGGGAGAGAGAGTCAGGTAGAGACGAGGGGAAGTAATTACCTGTGTAAGTGTCTTTGTTGTGCTCACATATGCATTCACTGAGTGGCCAGGGCATGGAAGACATGGTGGTCAAGGGTAATTACCTAAACAGGTTTGCTTCTCTTTGATCCTCTCACTCTAATATGCCGCACCATCATCAATTCCAAAAGTGACACCACCAAAGGTTTCTCAGGTTTTTTTCAGTGTGTTCTACTCAGTGCCATGCTAGTTTTTGCAGGTACTGATTTTCTTAAACCACACATTAGATATGCATGATCTGAAACCTGCCTGTGCAGACAGACTCCGTGCCGAGCGCAGATGTGTGGCAATCCTGCAGATGTTGCACTGACTAAACACCATCAAAGTGTTTGCGTGTGACACGTGAGCGCCAGCGTGTGCGTTTCATCGCACATGCCTGCGCTTAAATATGTTGTTGTCCTAACAAGTGGGTGCGAGCGTGCTGACGTGCACCACTGAGTGTATCGGCTGCGTGCATGCGCCACGTGTGGATGGGAGTGTGTGTTTGCATCTTTTAGCTTGTTCACTTCAAAGGGTGAGTGTGCTTTTTTTGCTCATGTGTTGCGTTCTGGAGGACATGTGAGTCAGTGGCCAGCTGCATCGCACAGGGCCTACCTGTGGGTGAAGCTGGCCTGAATCCACCTCCTCAAGTCTGCTTTTTATTCTGCATCACACAAACAAATACCAGCAGCGTCCATTCACCTCCAAACCACTCGACAACAGCCTCAGATCTCTCCCCTACATCTGTTGACCTTAAATAAAGCAACTAATGTTTTGTTTTTTCGTTTTTGTAAGTGATGCATAGTCTAGTGCAATAATGTGAGGGTGTCATGATCAGACACCCACACATTATTTTGTACAAACCTGTGTGTTTTCATCGGCAAAATATACCTGACACACACACACACACACACACACCAAGAACAGGCTCAAACACGCCCCACATTCACTCAACGGGTCTTGTAAGTCTTTAATATGCCTGACCCTGTTTTATTGTTTTTTCTATATTTTTCTATAAGACGGGTGGTATGCAACTGATTAGATAGATAAATATACCCTGGAGGTGTGAGACGGGCCGAGAGGAGGAGAGGAAGGATACTGAACATTCTCTTGTCTCGACACATCCCGGCGGTGGAGCTTTAATCTACTGAGGCTTCATGCATTTAAACGGCCCAGTTAGAAACAGTCTTAACAGGCGCACACACTTTCCCTGCCGGGCTGAAACCGAAATGAAGTGCTTTGGCACAGACCTTATCTTGTTTATTTTCTCAATAAGAGATTAAGTAGATAGAAGACGTAGTCAGCGATACAGGCTTTGATGGTGCCCTGTAAAAGCAGAAACTAATGTTTGAGCCTATGTGTCTGACTGATATGACGTAAAGAACTTGATTCTGCTCCTAACCATTCTTCCCTCTTTTTTCTGTTCCCCCCCCACAGTGACATATTTGACGCCATGTTCCCCGTCACTCACATTGCAGGAGAAACAGTCATCCAGCAAGGTATGTCAAGATGTTTTATTTGGATTCTTTTTTATGCATCATGTGTAACCTGTAGAATATGATACAACCATTGAAACTACTTTTTGATGGAGGGATATAATCACAGAGAAAATACAGTAGGTGAGATGACATAAATTCTCAGTAGTTTTGCAAAGGGAAAACAGCTTAAGCCCATTTATCATACAATAAATCATCATAGAATGTTTCCAGTGGAAGGTGCCAAATAGCTAACGTCAAAAGTGTAATTTTTTTGGGGATATTAAAAGCATATTCTGACAACTGACTTTTTGAGTTACATTGCATTGGCATATATCGGATCCACTCAGCTGCTTTAGTGGAAAGGAAACAATTAGGATGGTGTTCTCACTGATTACCTTTGATGGTTTTATCACAAAGAATGCATGTGTTGCACTGCCACCAAGACTCACATGCACTTTATCCTGTTACACCCATTTTTTTCCCTCCCCTTTCCTCTCCTTGCCTCACTCACACATCCCATCAGTCTGCACCAGATGTTAGTTCCCTCTCCTCTGCCTAACCACAGTCGTCAAAGCCTTCACTAGACTTCCCTGGACTTTGAGGGAACACAGCTTTGCAAGACCAGACTGTATTTTTCCAGTGCCCCCCCCACACACACACACACACACACACTCAACTCCTATCAGTTTCAGATCCAGGCGCGTTTAAACACATATTTAAATGCTGAAAACACACATTCTGACAGACAAATGCCCCCTTCCCGGTAATACTGTGTCCACACCTGCACAAAATCATACGCATGCCTTGCAAACACATCCACCTGCATGTTAACTGGAGGAAAACTTGCACACATACACACACCCGGTCATCTACCACAAGTTGGCATCCAGGAATATATCAGGCCTAATTTGGTGATAATAAGTCTAGCTATCTTTGCAGGGCCCCCAGCCCCAGACAGCCCATTGTTATACATGCTATATGGTGTGGTATATTGTATATACAGCGCTGATGTCATTACCCAAGTCTGGACTACTGTACAGTTTCAAGAAACTGCCCGTGCTACTGGCCTTTCACACACTGTTTAGACACAGCTAGGAGTTATTGACTCAGAGGCTGGAACGGTATTTAAACAAAGAGAGAATTTACTCCGTAACATACAAAAATGTGGGATAGAGGTATTTTCATTGTAATCACTCTTGTCAGATGTCTTTTTCCCAGTTATTTTTTTAAACATGGAATCATGAGTAACTGATTTAAATGTGGTGAAATGTGATTCTTTTCTTTATGGAGTCAGAAAAATCCAACAGGAAATCAGTTTTCCCAGATGGACATCTTCAGCGAAATGGTGCAACAGCATTTTGGGCACAAAACGCCTAAGAGGCTAAGGAGGAAGTTGTGTTTTTCTTTTGAACAGAATCAAAGTACCTTAAGAGTGTATACGACAATTATCCTGTGTCAAAACAAGGCCACACTAAGTGTACCTGTGTGTCAGTATGTGTGTGTGTGTACGCGCTTGTGTTTGCGTGCACGCTCTGGTCAAATATTTGCCTTCACTCTCAGGCACAGGGGGATTGGAAGAGCGTAAAACAAAGACTTGCAAACCAAAGTGATAAAAGACAGGAAGAGTAGAAGAGAAGAAAGACAGAACGAGAGGGAATTGAAAGAAAGACAGATGAAAGAGAGAGAGAGACAGCGAGAGGGAGATAGTAGAGGGCCAGGTTGCAGCAGGCTGAGTGGCGTAGGCGTGTGTGTGTCTCCGGGGTCTCCACGGACAGACCATCTGACAGACAGGGAGCATTTTTGTGACAAATAGAGCTGTATGATTAATGAGCACTCTCCACTCAATATTAATTAGCCATGTGAACTCCGGTGAACTTTACACACCGGGTACTCCCAGCCTTTCAACTCTGCAGGCGAGCGTTCACACAAGAAGAGCACATGTGCACACACACACAGTCATACACACCCTCGCTTAGTACCTATGAAATGCATACACAAACATACTTGTGTCATGGGTGTGCAAATGCATGCATCATTACCACATGTGAGAATGAATGGAGTTGCATTTGTATCTCATTGTAAGCTGCAGGAAGCCTTTCACTGTGTATATGGCCGTCAGTCCCTTTTAATAATTCCCCTCTCAGCCCTATGTAATGGATAGCATAATTAAAGGAACACTTTGCCATTTTTCAGCCTTATCTCCAGACTAGATGCTTTTAGTGGACGTCAACCTACCAACCCACGGCTCGCTTCAATGGTTAGGGTTCACTTGTGCAAACCCAGAAACATTTTGATTTGCAAGGTATAGAGGGGCTGGTTGTCGGGCATTGCACAAAGCCAAACTCGCTGTTACTCCAACTGATCATTTTATATCTTCATGGCCAAAGTTCTTTAGTTTAATGGCTTAAAAATTCACCTTTGAGTATGTGTAGACATGGGCAGGACAGAGGAACTTCTCTGATGCTGGACGTTTTTCCAGATTTGTTTTTCTTGTCACTCAAAAACTCCTGTTTCTTCTTTTCTCTCACATCCAGGCGATGAAGGAGACAACTTCTACGTTATTGACCAAGGGGAAGTGGACGTAAGTGACGCAAGCACACATGTTTATTTTCATTCATTAATAAAAGCACTAATATGTTCGTCCTTCAATTCTCTCACAATTTTCTCCACAACTTTAATCAGAAGACTGAGGCGGTTTAGGGTGATGATAACTCCCTGCACTGATGGTGTATGGTTATATAAGTTATCTTAAATTAAGTATTCAAGTTTATTCATCGGTTTTCAAAAATTGGCCTTGAGGATGAGGACTCTGTGGGAAAACTCAGCCTTGCCCACTCATATTCCGACAATGTTTCCCTTTAACAATGGGCAGGTTGTATTGGATTGCCCCCATGTTTTGTTCTCTCCGAAGTTTGGTTCTGCTGTGATGCCAATCAGAACGTGGCCCTATAGAGCCCTGTGCGGAGGCAGCCAAACTGAGAACGTCTTTTGTCTTAGCCAGCCTGACAAAGAGCGATAGAGTAAAGTGGAGAGATAAAACAGGAGCTGACGGAAAATTAAACAGGAAGTGACCTTATCAGCTTACAGCGGTGAGCACAGAGTAACTGGAGAGTAGAAGGTTGGCAAGCCTGGTCGAGCCCACCTTAGACACAAACAGAAGGAAGTGTTTAAATATTGGCTGTTCTCACTTTCTGCCATACATCCTACCCAAACATCTCTGTGTCCCAACTTTATATTGCCAGTTAATTTACCAAATAGGTCTTCTGTCTATCACCACAGATGATTATATCTGATTCAGTGAGCAAGTTAGGTACTACTGACCTTAGTGTAAGGGCTTATTCCATTAATATGGCATTTAAGAATGGAATAAAATAATCATGGCAACACAGACAACATTTCAGCTCATGGGAAAACACGCTCCAAGTAACCACAAACAGAAATACACAGCAACAATGCCTGCTCATCCACTTTCCAGTATTTGAGATTTGTTGCTTCTTAATTAACACCAGGCACACACACTCACACTTAAGCAAATGTCTGCAGCAAACTGTACTTGTATTAGAAAATTCCGCAGACAGCTGTGAGACAGCAGACATTGTTTGAAACTCAAACTGCTTCAGACATTTTTTTTTTTTTTTCTATTATGATGACCTCGATTTTACCTTCCCCACACTGCTGACTCCACAATTTCTGCAATTATAAGGCTGGAATTAAAGATGCTTAACCCATGCAAACCTGCTTCAGGTTTATTTTGGGTCTAAAACGGCTCTACCAAACCAGGGAATGTGTGTGTGGAACCAATGGGATCACGTGAACAGCAGCTGAGACTGAACAAAGGCTCCCAGGTCAGGAATATTTGAGAACACCAGCTAGGGAAACTGTGCCAGGAGAGAAATATTACTACCTGCGTGCTCTGATGTAACACTTCTGCAACATGCATATAATTGTTCTTGTAAGCTTGACGTTACTGTAGCCAGCAGTCTCTTTGAGGCCATCCCAGTTTATAGTGAAGTATGACTCCCCCGTGGTCTATGCTGAGCCATGGATAATGGCTTGCAACAATTCTGGCACTTCACAACAGCCACCAGTGGGATAAACCCTCTCTCGCTCTCCCTCTCATTCTTTCTCAATGAGCTAAGTCAACAAGGTAGTGGTTAGTGAGATGGCAGGTGAAACCGCAACGACCCCAGAGACAACCTCAATGAGTCTCCTGGATTGTCTTTGGAGCTATAGTGACTGGTCTAAATAGAGCTGAGCCATGAGGCCATAAGCGTGTGTGTGTTTTAGACCTTAACAAGACCAACAACTTCTACCACAACTTTTCTGTCCTCCATCATTCCCAAATTGAAGGGAAACTCTAACAGGACAAGACAGGGGGGCTAAAAAGAGATGGATGGAGAGATAACAGGGATAAATAGCATTTTAGAGGCTCTCATTTGAGGGCTTAGTGGGGATCAAATGGGTAAGGACAAGCCTAGAGATTGTATGAAGGAGCAGAGGAGCAGGGAAGGTGCCTCACCTTGGGTAGTTAGTTCCATCAGTCTGTTTCTTGCTCTGTCCACAGGTGTATGTGAACGGAGAGTGGGTGACCAGCATTGGAGAAGGGGGCAGTTTTGGAGAGCTGGCCCTGATCTATGGAACTCCCAGAGCTGCCACTGTCAAGGCCAAGACTGACCTCAAGCTGTGGGGCATCGACCGAGACAGCTACCGACGCATCCTCATGGTAAGAACTTGAATGTGTCACCTGTTGATCGGATATCACTTTCCTGCTCTATGTATAACCCATGCACTTAATGTGCGTTTGCCAAGGCCAAGGCATGTTGTTAATGAGTTGTGTCCAAATTTAAGTTTGTGTGTCCGTGACGATGAGTGAGCGAGAGGGACACAATGCATCCCTCCATCAAGTTTTGTGGTAGTCTGTTCAAAAGTTTTAATTTAACTAACAAACAGACAATTGTTGTTGTAGGTAATAACAGTAACAAAAAATCTCCTGGACTAGACTCTCAATCATCATGGTCCTTCACCTGCAGTATTTTATCTTCCTCATCCACTGAGCAGTCCCTCATCAGTTTCACTTATCCTCGTATCCTCCCATTTTAAGGTCCCTTTAGGTCTGATTCAGGATGAATAAGGGCAGAAAAGTAAAGACGGAGGGGAGTGTGTGAGGGATGTAGAGGAAGAGAGAGAGGGTCCGCGCTAATGCTTCTGCAAACACCTCCTGCTCCAGGAGCCGATCTAGAAGGAATGTCTAAATGTTTAAACTGGAAACACAAGGTGCTCTGCCCCTGCTGTCATTCCCACTTGGACACACACACACACACACACACACACACACACACACACAGTTGTGTATGGCCAACTAAATACTTCCTCAAATATTCCTAGCATCTCATTCCAAATAAATTTGATCGCCTCCAGGTAACCTTACAAACACCTGTGAGCTTCTTCACCTTCAGCAGCAGTGAAAGTTCTGTTCAGTGTTCAACAGTCTGAACCCACAGGGATGTCTGAAGAGTTGTTTTTGGACCTTTCAGCTCAGTGTAAAGTTGGCACCGGCCTGCCCAGCACTCATGTCACCTCTTAAGCACATAGTTTAACTGAGGGCACAGTCTGCCCCGGTAACCCTCCTTTGAGAGGATTCTTGCTCCCTCTCTCTCTCTCTCTCTCCCTCCCTCACTCTGTCCCTCTCTCTGTCTCCAACGCTCATTCCTTCATTTCTTCCAGCAGGAGCAGGCGGAGAGACGGGGGTGAAACAGAATTCAGTTATGTGAACCTGTAGTTAATTATTGCTGTCAATGATTTGTAAAGCTGTTTTTATAAAGTGTGGTATTCTGGCAACATCTTAGGCCAACACAGGGAGCATTCTCTCACCCTTGGTGTGATTGGTGTGTGTGTGTGCGCGCTTCCCTGTAAACTTATTCCCATGCCTGCATCTAGTTACTTAGGAGCTTGGGAAGGTGCAGGGTGCTGCTACCATCTTTTTCATTGTTCGCATATCTGCTTCTCTCCTGTGCAACATCTCCAAATCTCCAATTTGTAAAATTTGGAATTTAAGGTGAACAAAAATATTCTGCAAGTGCTGCCTGGCTCTGTTAGGCTCTTGAAGACATCACCTGCAGATGACTCTTCCTTCAGCCTGCACCTCAAACCACCACAAACGACATGTACACATGATCACTTGACTTGAAACCGTTTCAAACACGGAACGTGTTGATACGGTTAATGTAACAACACAAAGATGCCAGTGAACTCGGAGCCTCCGAGACCACCTCACCTCCACCTCCTCCTCTCCTCCTTATCCAGAAGTGCGTTCAGTAAACAATGCAAAATCATTCCCTGTGATAAATACACTCTCTCCATTGTGTAGCCGCCAGTCAGTCATACAATAGCCTCCTTGTCGTGTCAGTTTGGTATTCTGACAAACACAGCCACAGGCAAATCCATTAACAAACTAACACACCACTGTCAACAAATAGAACACGAAACAAAAGGAGACAAGGAGAGGTAATATCAAGACATGAGGAGGAGGAGGGGGCAGTGTATGTGTTTCACATTGGACAGAGATGAAGGTGATGGTGCGATGGGGCGTAAGGTGCGGTTGGTTTATTCTGGCTTCACTCCACACCTTAACTCTTTGATGATCCTACCTCAAAGGCGGTGAGCAGACACAGAGGCTGGTTCATCCTTAACCACGAGAGGAGTGAGCGCATCAGGGCAAACAGGAGTAGGGGAGTTTTGTATGTGAAATATGTGAAATAGGCCCTCCCAAGTAGGCAGGAAGGATAAGGACGGATGCGTAAAAAAAGAATCCAAAGGGAAAACATGAAATTTTGGAGTGAAAATTTAAGAAAGGTTCCATTTTCACTCTCTCTACTCCACTTAACCCTTAACACGTTGCTGACATTTCTCTGGCCCACTGTTCTCCACTCACATAAATCAGGCCTTCTGTATAATTTAGTGTTATGTGGCCACTGTAAGTCTTTAAGCTCAGCAAGCCTGTCTGAGGAGCTCTAAGGGGAGTGTGTGTGAGATCAGGAGACCAACACACAACTGTGTGAGTCTGTGTGTGTGTGTGTGTGTGTGTGTGTGTGTGTTACACATGTGTGACTGTTTGTATTTGCTTGCTTAACGAGCATGAAGTTTCTTCTCTGCAGAGACAGCAACGAAACATAAGTGGCAGAACTAAAAACAGACTGTGCACTACACACACACACACGCACACTCTGTCTCTGCATACACAGACACACACAGACTCAAATCATTTATCCGGGAGGGAGGCAATGCAGGCTAGAATTCCTTTAATCAAGTTGTTTACGATTTTGAGTTTGACGTTGGCTCACTTGGGAACATTTTCTCCCCTTTTAAGACAAAATGTGAAATTATATGAAATTAGAGGCAGCAGCGGGACTCAGGCACTTATGCACTAAAGACACCCCAAGTCTCAATATATCATTTCCATATGCAACGGCTGACACAGGGAGGGCGGACAAGATCGTCTCTCCTCACTCTCTCCCTTTTTTCTCCTTTTTTGTCCCACTTTTGCCGAGTGGCTCCATGATACGGAGGAGGTGGAAAAAGGAGAAATTCAGTCAGGGAAGGGGTCCTCTGGGTCTAGACTTGTCAGGAAGCACCTGATGTACATGGCAGAGGCAGAGAGGGGAAAGTCCCCTGCTTGCTGGGTGGGGAGGGCCACACGCACACAGACACACATGTGCATTGAACATTACCACCACGCAGCTCATGCACATTTCTATACATCTGACCCAGCAAACTACGATCTCTTCACCATATATTATCTTGCAGTGGCATTTCCTATTGGCAGTACCCTTATTCGCTCAATTTTAGTGGCATGAATTGAAATGCAACGAGAAATAAAAACAGAGATCATATATTGTGAATCCTAATGACATGGTTAGGGTAATGGAGGAGACAGTAATCCTCAGGCATAAAAAGCTTTTGAATTTAAGTGTGACATGAGTCGATTGCTGCCTGTCATTTAGAGATACTCTCAGTTGTAATTCAGCGACCCCAAACAGGTGTGGGAGTCGTTATTATTCAAATGTTTTCTTCAATAAGACACTTCCCAAAAAAAGAGACCTGCTTCCACAGTGAATGAAACCTGCCAATTTAAAGATGAAGGAGGAGAAAACGACATGTTACGTTACCAAAAAGCAATAAACCCTTTCCATCTTCTTATAATCAAGACATAATGATCGCAATACGTTGCCTACTCATCATACTTAATGTTTTATGTATCCTTGCCAGTGTGCTTCATGTGGTAAATGTTCAATCTCCTTTGTCTTACAGGGCAGCACACTGCGGAAGAGAAAGATGTACGAAGAGTTTCTCAGCAAGGTCTCCATCCTTGGTGAGTGCGTGTGTGTGTGGATCGAGGTGTTTCTTAGCCAGAGCCCTTTGTTTGTTTTTTGCATTTATGAATATGCTGAAGCATGATTGTGTTTGCACGTGCGTTCCCTTGTTACGCGTTAAATCTAACCACCCGGTCAGAGAGTCCATAATGCAGGCAGTTAAGTCCGCTTGTCCGACATACTGTATAGTGTAGATTAGCCCACATAAACACAGGCACACGTTGTCACATAAGGCCCACAGCTGAGTAAGGTCTATGTGTACAGTCTAATCGTCTGCTCATACTAAAACCAGTCACACAATGTCGCTATGTGGACAATTAAAGAATGGAGAGTTAAGCTAAGCCTCTCTTTTCCCACTGGAATTTGGATCACTCCAGCCTGCACAGGCCATTTAGTTTGGAGAATTGGCGAATGAGATTCATTGAGACTTTCAAAACGAGGTGCAAATGGAACTGACATCTCATCCCCTTCCACTTGATCATGTGTGTGTGGTGTATAGAGTAAGGCCATGCCCCCTGTACAGAGTTATTAGCTGGCTGAGTAAACACATACACTCAATTCAGGTCTTAAGAGAATGTCTCTACAAGGTCTGCACTCCTTTCATTCAACTCCTTTCTTCTGCGCCTCCCCTTTGGAAAAGCCTTGTCGAGGCCTGCATTCAGGCGCTCGCGTCTCACTCCGAGCGGCTTTCCTTCTCCTCGTTCCTCTTTCCGCTGTCCTGCCTCTCTGCTCTGCCTCTTTGAATTGGAGGAGGGGTAGGAGGCGGGGGTGTTTTTGTTTGTCTTTGATTTTTGAGATAGCCACGAAATTGGGTACAAGCCCTTGATGTCGTGGCACGGAGGAGAGAAAAACAATGTTCTTTGTCACACAAACACACATGCGGAGGCTTCAACGTCCCAGTGGCCGATTGTTTGTGTAATAGATATGAGTGTGTGTGTGTGTAGCAAGGTGATCCAAGAGGGTCCAGGCTCTGTGAAGCGTAAAATGTAGCGTCTTTACTCGGCACATTTGTGTATCACGTTACCTGCAGAGCTGTTAAGGATCGCCACTATAGAACCTGCTGCCTTTGGCTTGCCCCCAGACAGGGGACATCCATCTGGGGCCGGCAGACACCATGGCCCCACCAGAGGGGACACTGGACACCTCCAAACCATCAGACCTCACCTTGGTTAATCCTAAATACATACACATTTAGACACACAAACGGAGACACTCGCATCAGTTGCTCCGAGTATCAGGAGACAACAAAGGGATTGCGCTATAGTTCTACGCCTCTAAGTCATGTCTTTGTCAAATCAAGACTCTGACACACACTTATCCAGACAAAGCTAAAGACAGGGAATGTTTTCACTGCAGATAAGTCGCATTCCATGTCGCTTGTTCAGATTAGGTACCAGTAATCTGAAAAGGATGAGCTCATTCAGCAAATCTTCTATGTGGGGATATTTATAAATGATAGGGCCACTCTTTCTATAAATACCGCTTCATCTGAGTTGCTGAAAAGCTCCTCGGAACATTTTTTCCCAGTGAAGATGTGTGACCGTCTGTGTTTTTGGTTTCTGTGCGAATACCAACAGCATCTAGAAATACCCCGGGCTAACCACGTCACTGTACGTGTGGTTGGACAGTCGGAAAGACAGCTGTCGCCACTGGCTCTCAGGATCAACAAAAACTGAAAAAGATCACAGGTTTTGGCAGGACTCATTCACAAATGGTCAATTCTCCACATATTTTGTAATGGAGTTTTAAAATGTACCAGAAATAAATCTATTCCGAGGTTTCATAGCTGCTTATCATTATATCTGTATTTGATATTATTTTCGGCAGCACAAACATTTGGTCTTGCTTCTTCCTTTAGATGTTAGTCACTGAACAAACATTACCCTCACTGGCCTTTATATTTCATACCCCAAAGTCAAAGCATCTTTAAGTTTTGGTCCCTGATGAATGACGGGGTCTTAGTTCAACACTGAGACTCACTTTTGGTTATTTGCAGTTGCTTTGCAGAGATAATGTAATGGACACTGTGTATACTGATGCATGTGAGTTTACCATTCACAGAGTCCTTGGACAAGTGGGAACGTCTGACTGTAGCCGATTCTCTGGAACCAGTTCAGTTCGAGGACGGAGAGAAAATAGTGGTGCAGGGAGACCCTGGTGACGACTTCTTCATCATCACAGAGGTAAAGTGTGCGTGTGTGCATTTCTATTGAAACAAGCCCCTGAAAAGTCGATAAAAATGTTGGTAACAAATTTGTTGCTGACTCATCACTTGTAAACCAATAAACCTGATTTTTACATTGTGTAACTTTAATATGAACTCGTCAAGTGCTCGTTAAATCACTTGTAAACTGCGTGTCCATCTCTCATTAACCTTCAGAGCCATTGCAGATGTGGTCATGATTACATGTATTTGTATTACAAAGTGACTTTTGTGCCAATATTTGTAGAGATTTTTCCTTCATCGTAAAATGTCTCGTGTCCTGGGACCATGTATCTGTCATGGGGTGGGCACCAGGGCGGACGCACATGTCATCGCGCAGAGACGTTGTTGGGCTCTTTGCTGAGATCGGAACTGATCCTCATTTATTGCCACCAGCAGACAGACTACTCGCTGGTATTCCCCCCTCCTGGCCCTCAACCGCAAATACTGTGCAGGAGAATAGCCCCCCTCACACTGCAGGCTTTGTGGACCTGGGGCCCCTGGTGCAGCTTCATGAAGGTCCTGCCTGTCATCCTACCACACTTTTGATTAACTCCATACTTACACAGCTTTTGTCAGGGTCAAGTTGAGAGGGTTCTGAGGATGGGGGTGCAATCTTCTGTCATTTAGTCCTTGCCTCCAGTACCTTCCCCTCTTACTCTCAGATTTACTTGAAGGTTGGTCTGTCTTTTTGAAGTTGTCACCCTATTCTGTCAGTTACTACGTCTGTCCTACTCATTCTGTGCCTATTACGAGTCCTTCTGAGTGGAGCGGAGGTGCAGCTAAACAAGAGCAGGATTTTATCAAGGGTGCTCTGTGACCCAACCCCATTATCCCTGTGTAGGCTTTGTTCACCTGCGTGCACCTACAGCACAACACTGTCTTCCTTCCATCCACGCGCTCTTCAAATATACACATTGCAGCCCACAGGGAGGAGAGCTGCAGGTTGGCACTGTTTAAATTTATACTGGATCAAAAAAACAAAAATGTGTCTCTCTCCAAATATTTTTAAACCAAGCTAAATATATCTCACATACGCATCACATTATCAGACCATAACAAAATGTTGTGGTCAAGCTTGAAGCCTCCTGAAGCTGCAGAAGTCCCTTAAATGCAGTTTGACTGAATCCACTCTGGATTTAGGACCCAAATAGAACAGTTGACTCATCAGGCTGAGGCGTTTTGCATCCTTGAGAACTATGCAGAAGAAGCCTGAGGATTACAGGATGGAGAGAAGGGGAGGAGGCTAAGTAGTAGGTAATCAACGCATTTTCGTTAACCATGTAATTCTACACGAGCGTGTCTCACCAGACACTCTCAGCATCATAGCTTTTACAACAGGTAGACTCTTTGCCTTAAAATCCTCATGAACAGTCAGAACAACAATGCTGCTCACTTCAGATACATCTTTTATTCTTTCTATTCTCTTGTCTATCTTTTAATTTCCTCTCTCTCTCTCTCTCTCCATCTCTTGCGTAGCAAGGCCCGACTTTCCCAGAGCAGGGTGGACTGTGGTGGAATGTGTGTTGCTGACTTTCACACGGGGTCAGGAGACCCAGCCTCCCGGGAGGGAGACGAGAGAGGGAGAGAGAGAGAGAGAGAGACACTGAGAGAGAGAGGGGGAGGCAGAGAGCGAGGGATGAGTCAAAGAGTGCAGAGAGGGACATATGAGAGAAGAGCTTGATTCAATATGGACCGCATGTAAAGATGGAGGGAGGAATTTTACATGCCACAGTGAGATCAGGCTCATTGTCCCTGACGTGCACACCTTTATTTCTTTGAATCAAATTAGGTGTGAAGGTTCAGTCAAAACTCATGTCTGTCATTCTCCTCCTCCGCTCTTTTCGTCTGTCTCTTGCTCTCGTTTCTCGTTCCAATGGTTTTGGAGCATTAGCCAAAGACAAACCCCACAATCACTAATTACATGCTGCTGATGGGGAGGATTTACAAAAGGGTGGTATAGAGACATCACTTTCTCTGCCTGCCGGGAGGAATGGGGCCCTAATGAAAAGTGACATGTTTACATATTTTCCTCACACTGTACAAACAAGCCTTTACAGAACTCTGGAGGCCGCAAACACTCAGCCTCACCTTCCCTCGCATCAACTCTTTCTGCTCTTTTCTTCCTTCCTTCCTTCCTTCCTTCCCTCCCTTTTTCGGGGCCGTACAACCAAACGCAGCACCGTGTCGGATGTGTCCTGAAATGCCGAGGGAGGACAAGAGAAATGTTTAACTGCATCAGAAAGGAAGATTTCTTCGACGGTTTTTAAATTTGATGTAGAAAAGGGGTTATATTATTTGGTATATTTGTGCTGTCCTTCTCTGCTGATGCACCGGCTCTCGTGCTGTCTCATATTTGTCCTTTGACCCCACGCAAAAGTAATCTCACTGAAGGGATGCCAATGGTCCCTGCGGGTCTCACAGCACAGCAATCCTCCCTGTGTCACAGATCCCTCATTACTGTAACTTTACACGCCGGCACAGAAATGCAATTTAGCTAATGGAGCTCAACAGTTTTATAGACTACAGATCAATGCCGTTAATGAATGAAGTCACATTTTACTCAGTGTGATGGTACGGCTGCAAGAACAAAGGTTCGGATTAACAGGTTTTAATTGGGTTAAACCATTTTTCAGTTTCTGATTTGCTCAAAGGCTGTTCATTATGTGAAAGAGAGCAGATCGCTGTGTGTGTGTGTGTGCGCATGCAGGTGCTGGGTGGCCCTGTGAACAGGCTACTCAGGGTATCAGTTTCCCTCCATGTCTGTTTGCCTCTCGTTCTCTCCGTGCCTGTTGTCGATCCTGCAGTTCCTACTCGCTGCATTTTCACGTCACCACAGGCTGACTGCCCGTGCTCCGTGTGTGGTATGAATGTTGAGTGGGCGTGAGTGTGCAGCGATGTAGGGATTGTTCCGTGACCAGCAATACCACTTAGCAAGGCTCCCACTTCCTTTTTTCTCTCCTTTCTGTGCAACTCTTCCTAAATACTGACTCATTCAGTCACCCACTTCTTTTGTTTCCTATCTGTGCCTTTCCCTTTTTTGTTATCTTTTGTTTTAGCCAGTCCTCCGCACCCTGCGGAGGATTTCTGATGTTTACAGAAAGAAATATCTTTGGAGCTGCCCTGGCTGGTACAGTGTGAGATGGTTATCTGTAGACCACACTGGATGAGGCCTGTTCATGAATTAACTACTGTACACGACGGCGCTGCACTGTCTCACGTTCTTTGTTTGGACGTGAAAGGAAAGGAGAGGAATCAACTGGGTGTAAACACAGGGGCTTCAGTGTATCCCCATTCACGTCTTTCTCCGTCTTATACCACTTTACAACTTACGGCGCTGTGCTCTGTTTAATTAAAGGTTTAATTAGAGGAGGCCACAGCAGTGTTTACACTCGAGATCACGCCACGCATATCATTTTATGAAATGGCTATATGCAAAGCCACATTATCTTTTCTCCTTCAGTAAAAGTAAGTACTAGCTTTTAAAGATGTTTTGTATATACTATAGATATACTTAAAGTTTTAACAGTGCTTTCCTAGTGTGTGCCACAGTCAAGAAAATCAGTATAAAAAAAATACACTTACTGATGCATGTCAGAAAGAGAAAAAAAACAAAAAACCAAAAAAAAAAAAACATTTAAAATATCGGAATTGATATTGATTCAACCACAAAAGCAAACTTTTTTCTCCACTGCCTCCTGTTGCGTTGAGGAGTTATTCAGCTTCTCTGGAGCAGACACAGGAGGCGACCTGCCCTCTTGTCCTCAGCCTCGTGCTCGGTGCCGTAAAGATAAATGTCCTGGCTGATCACTTCAGCTACTGGAACCGACTGATCTTTAATCAGTGGCCTTAATCAAACAATTCATGCAGTAGCCAAGGAACTGAGATTTTGGCCGCCATCCTCGTCATCCTCGGGTTTGCCAGATCAAGTTAAAAACATACAGAAGGTGGGTGGGGGGGGCAGAAAGAGAAACACTGACTGTGTTGGTCTGAGGTGTTGCCAGAATAAAATAAGGAACTGAAAACTGTCCAAGTTACACAAATAAACATCACTTGTAATACTCCTGATCATACACATTCCTAACAATCAAAAATACCTCCTAAGAAACGTGATATACATGAAAATGAAAAGGAGCATGAGGCTTAATAGCTCAATCAACATTTTCAGATAAGTTTAGTCAACACCATCAGATGCCAAACAAAATATATCCTGTTGAGATATTTAAAAAAACTGTTCTTGATTTCTAAAATCATCCATGAACAAAATCACACGTATCCTGTGTATCGTGTGCACTTGCCAAGTTAGATATGCAGAGTAAACAATTTTAAAGAATGACGACTGAGTACTCTGAGCATCTCCAGTCCCCGGCACTCCACAGCTAAATTCACCCTGCGAGCGCCGCATGTTTTGTGGTAAAGGCGCCGCGGCACAGCTTGGCCGGGTATTACTCCGATGTGACTCCACAGTTCATTTCAGGCACAAACTGGCTCAGTCACACACGTCCCTTTCACTGAAAGACAGTCCGAGCTTTGTGTGTCTGCAAGGGAGGTGCTGGCCGTTTTGGGTGTTTCTCATTAAGGCTCATTATATTCATATTTAGCATTATTAGCCTGGTCAGCACAAGGAGCAGCAAGAGCAGAGAGGAATTACAGACAGAGAGAAAGAGAGAGAGAGCAGTGGACAGATCTGTTTCAGGTGGCTGGTCCAAGACAAGCTGAGAACTTTTATGGCTGACTTTTTACCTGCTACCAATTTCAGCTGAACCTCAGTACATGTTAAAGTATAGCAATCCGTACCACTTGAATAGAGAATATGGTACTACTTGTCATAGCTGAATGTAAAGACTTTCACAAAATGTGTGCTCATTCACACTCAACAGCTGCAGAGATACGACAACATGAACTGTTATCATCTGTTGGGCAGAGTGAACGGAAATCTAATTTCCTCCCCTATACTTTTTAGATGAGTCACTCTCACACACGCACACACACACACACACACCAAACACAGTGGGTGATGCTAATATCCGTAGCGTAGTTGGTCATTGGATCCGTCCAGCAGACATCAGCTGTTCATTTTCTCACTGCATGTGTGTATCTGCATTTGCATGTTTGCATTTCATTCTATATCCATCTGAGTGTGTGGGTCCCTTGTTATCATTGTGTGTGTGTTGTGTATAAATGCACAATATTCCATGTGTGTTAGCCTGACACCTGCTGTTGTGCCCCTTGTGTATCACTGTGTTCATCATGTTTCTGGGGTGACTTTGGGACACAGCTCCCTTCAGTCTTGAACAAATCAGTTGTTTCCATTTTGTGGGTGAACGATGATGAAGGGGATTATGTGATGGAGAAACTGAGGAGTTCAGGCTCCAAAAGGCTTAGATGTTTGTATTTATTACACTCCGGAGGAAATCTAGCAGAACCGATCTCAATTTTCCCTGTTGGAATATCTGCGTGGTTTTGAGTTCTTGCTCGTACGCGTCCCACAGAGCAGGTGTCCGTCCCACAGAAGTGGGCTAAATCCCGTGCACCTGTGTTCTTATGAAGCTGAGGAATGTGTCCGCGACTTAATCCTCATGAGTTTCAACCCTTTGCTAAAAAAACACAACCCCCCCCCACCCCACCCTGTTTTCTTCCATCTTTCCCAGCAACACCCGTCCTCTCTCTTACTTCCTCCTTCTCATCTTGTTCTTTCTTTTTTGTCGTCTCTGTCCCGTGTGTCCCCGACTCTCCTTTTCTTCTCGGTCTGCAGGGAATAGCCTCTGTTCTGCAGCGCCGGTCAGACAATGAGGAGTATGTGGAAGTTGGACGCCTCGGACCCTCAGACTACTTTGGTGAGTTTAGTTTAGTTTTTGCTAACTTGAACAGTTTACAATTTACCACCTACCTCTGCTCCAACAAAAAAAAAAAAGTCTGAAGCAAATTATTATCAAATATTTAGCAGAAGAATGTTCTTGATTAATCATTACATATTGCAGAAAACATTTTGACTGTCAGCATGTGGAATAAAGCCCAATATCAGTGTCATGAGCCATTTGTCATCTAGAGTCAGAAAATAAAAATAAGAAGCAGACATTAATCAAAGATGCTGTGAACAAATTGTCACTTTGATTTATGACACATTAGATAACAGAGAAGTGGCTCGTCCGCAGACTTGTAACACCTTCCATGGCCGAACGCCTTCTCTCTTCCTTCTTTCGTCCTTCAGGGGAAATTGCCCTCCTGTTGAACCGTCCGAGGGCAGCCACCGTGGTGGCCCGCGGTCCCCTAAAGTGTGTGAAGCTGGACAGGACCCGCTTCGAGCGTGTGCTGGGGCCGTGCTCAGAGATCCTCAAGAGAAACATCCAGAGATACAACAGCTTCATTTCTCTCACCGTGTGACAGGTCGGCCCCCTGTGGGCCCACACCAGCAGGGGTGGGCAGCATCAGCATCAGAGTTTTGGTGGGTGGGTGGGACGGGGTGAAAGACATGGGTTTTACGTCTCCAAACACAGGGCACGCATTTCCTGCCTTTTTTCCATGTCGCGCGTTTCTTTCTTTTGATCTTGTGCACTTTGACTTGACCTGTGCTGTGTCACGTAGCTTTATGTCAACAACAACATGCCGGAGTGAGGACGGAGACCATTGAGCTCATGATGTTCTGTGAGTGAGTCATATATACAGTACAGCGTGTCCACTGTATATGAAGCATGCTCCTAGAAAAACTCTTGTGAATTCATGAAGGTTGTGGATGAATTGAGGAAATAAGAAGGACATCAAAGTCATGTTTGCGTACAGCGGGAGTGAGTTCACGTTGCTTTGCTCACTGGCTCTGTTTTGCCTTTTTTTCACTTCTGGGTGTGTGTGGTGTCCTTTGTAGGTCAAACCGGACCAGCACTACACAGACCTCTACTCCCTCAAATGTAGATTTAGAATTAAAAAAAAAAAAAAAAATTCTTGCTTGTTTCCTTCATTTTCAGAACATCCTCAGTGTGCGTTTTCCTGCCATGGCCAGCTGGACGGGCGGGTGGAGGCAGTGATGTGTTGAGTTACGATTTTAGTACCTAGTGTGTGGCGATCATTCGCTTAGTTGCTTTTCTTTCCTCTTTGTCAGAATATTCCCCAGAGTGTCTGGGTCTGATCCTCGAGCCGCTCAGAGCTTCCAAAGTTGAAGTAGTTTTGTCAGCGTGCACACGCGCACACACACACACACACACACACACACACACGTGAGTTCACGTTGCTTTGCTCACTGGCTCTGTTTTGCCTTTTTTTCACTTCTGGGTGTGTGTGGTGTCCTTTGTAGGTCAAACCGGACCAGCACTACACAGACCTCTACTCCCTCAAATGTAGATTTAGAATTAAAAAAAAAAAAAAAATTCTTGCTTGTTTCCTTCATTTTCAGAACATCCTCAGTGTGCGTTTTCCTGCCATGGCCAGCTGGACGGGCGGGTGGAGGCAGGGATGTGTTGAGTTACGATTTTAGTACCTAGTGTGTGGCGATCATTCGCTTAGTTGCTTTTCTTTCCTCTTTGTCAGAATATTCCCCAGAGCGTCTGGGTCTGATCCTCGAGCCGCTCAGAGCTTCCAAAGTTGAAGTAGTTTTGTCAGCGTGCACACGCGCACACACACACACACACACACACACACACACACACTGTCTCAGGACTAAATTAATCTTCAGTGCACACACACACACACACACACACACACACAGATGCGCCTGTACGTCCTACCTGATGCTTTTTTAAGCTCCTTTGTTCTCTTGCTAGATAAAAAGCTTTTGCACCACCCTAGAGTTCGTAAAATTGAGTTCATACAGCAGTTTGATTCAACTGTTTTTAAGACATGACTTCTATGCTATAAATATATATTATGAAAAAGGTTTAAAAAATTATAACTATATTTATATATACATATATAAAATCCTATATATGTATATATACACCTGTGTTTCTTTCCGTTGATCAACTGTAAGTGGTCTAAAGTTGCACAACCGACCAAGCGACTGATGTTGTATAAAACGGAACTTTAAGAAACAAATCTTTCTGTATTTTTCTCTCTCTCTCTTTCTCTTTCTCTTTCTTTCAAATCTCAAACCACCTTGACAAAATAAAGATAAGCCTCTGAAATCCTTTTGATTGGAGTCATTATTTTCTCCTGATCAGCCCCTGCCCTTGTCCCTCCTTTAATGTGACTCCTATTCACTCCCCTTGCCCCTTCATTCATCCCAACTCTTGCCCTCCTCTCATCCTCCCCTAACCAGACCTAGTTCAGTCGCTCTATTTATCTCATCCAGCTACGCTGTCCACACCTTTGCTCCCCTGGATGTTTTATCTCTATTAATCTCTCTTTTCTTCTTCTCAATAGCAAACTGTCCTCCTCACTCACACTGTTCTAATTCTTCCCAGATCCTCGCTGGCTCCCTCCGCTCGGCTCTTTATCCTTCACACATTAAGCCGAGTGTCAGTCATCCGTCAGTGTGAGCTGTCAGAAAGCCTCAGAGCTCCTCCCAGTCAGTTTACACCACACCGCTCCAAAGCCTCTACAGCTTTGACACATTCCTCTTCATCTTAATGCCCACTAAATCAACTGAGGAATGTGCCCCCAACTCGTCGACATGGAGTGTAAGACCCCCCCCACCTCTCCCCCAAGAAACACACACACACACACACACACACACACGTACACCTTCATCACTTTGACAGTGAACACAAAAAACTCATCAACGCACAAAAAAGCCTGCTCACCTGTCATGTAAGCATCCATCCAGCCGCAGCCACCAACAAAGGGTCTCAACAACCATTTATGATACACACACAGCTATTCTATATGCAGCACTTTTCTATCATACATTATTCTCAGAACAGCATGAGAGCAGCAGTAGCAGATTTAGGAGGATAAATGACCCCAACTGCACCTTCACCTTCCTACTCCCTCTACCTCCCACTTTTTTTTTTGCTGCTGCAGCTTGGCTTCTCTGCAGCTCCCAGCTACTCCCACATCGGAGTATGTTTATTGCACGAGTCCTGTGTATGTTGTTGTCCAAACAAACAAAAGACTTGAGTGAGTCGTAGGGAGGAGCCAATGGAATAGGCAGAGAGGATGCAGCAGATAAAGGAGGAGGAGGAGGAGTAGGAATGTTAAGAAATGCTGTGCCAGCTTCACTGACAGGCTCTCTTAATTCTTTCACTTGGTTTTAAAGTGTGCTCCTGAGTGGTGTGAAGTCTGCTGAGAGCCACTAAAATACATTTTGAAGAATTTATCCCAGCATGGGAACATTTGCTTAAGTGCACCCCCCCCCCCCCCCCTTGCTTACCCCCCCCCCCCCCCCAGATTGCAAAGTTTTATGTAACAATTGCCAAAAATTTACAAGATAAGATGGCTGGGAATTATTTAGTGGGTGTGTGTGTGCCTGCATACTTTCATGTCTGTTCATTACGTCCCATAAACAGCCACAGCCACCCATGGTTTCATGAGAGGATGTTTTATTTGGTACTACATATTTAGATCTGACACAGTAAGTGTGTAGCCCTTGGGAGTGCGACCCTCACCCTTAAGTCCTCCCTGATTCTCCCCCTTTTGGTTTCCTGTCCTTGTCATCCGCACTGTGTTCCCATAGCCGATAGCTCCACTCCTCTCTATCCCCTTGTCTGAGGAGATCCGGGCTAATTAGGATGCCTGCCAACACCAGGCTACAGCCTTCATTGATTCTCCCTGCAGTCCCCACACCCATGGTGGAAAGAGAAATCAACCCCCCGCCCCCTGCACTAATGACCACAGCCTTTGATACGCAGCTCTTTTCTTGTCCAGATATATTGGGTGTGGCGACCTGACTGTCCCAGAGCGGGGTCAGCCAGGCTGGGTCGAAACTCATGGTCCAGGGGCATCTCATCTCGGCCCTGCTCTCCGCTTTGGCTGCTCTGATTCTGAGCTCTAATCATGACCTTCCGAGGTCACAGGTCACCACCCAGGCCTGTCCACAGGTGACTGAGCAACAGCCAGGCTGATGGGATTGAAAGGTTAGGGATGGAGGGGGAGCAGAGTCGAAAATTGGGTCAGGAGATCATCACAAGGTGCGGTTCAGTGTCACAGCAGCCGCTCCACATAATGGCGACCAAATCACTTTGTGGCGAAGCCTTAAGAGTCACTCAGGCAAAGTTTGATGAATGAGGATTCCACTAATTTGGCAGATTTAAAAGTAAACAGTCAGAACTTGAGATATCACGCGTTCATCTTCTGTCCACTGTCCACCACTTTGGTCAGAGATTTGGGTTTGACGTGAAACTAACAGCAAACAGCCAACTCTAAGTATTATAAATAATTTACGTAATTATGTCCTGTCGCTGTCTTTAAAGTGACTTGTCCGTTGCTGTTTGTTCCGCGGGGGGAATAATGAAGAAAAAGAGAAAAGAAGAAATGAAGAAGATGATGAGATACCATCTGTTTGTTTTTCTGCCTTTCTTTCCCAAGCTTGTTATCGTTCCTCATTTCCTGCTGGACGACAAGTAAATAATTCACATGTATACATGTACCAACACCGAGTCCAGGCCTCCCTGCCTCGCCTCGATTTTGGCCTCGGTTTCAAAGCTATTCCCAGCCAACTGAACCTCAGCAACTCCCTTCCAAACGGCGTGCAGAAAAAACAAACAGAAAATGTCCTCCTGACGCTCTGCATGCTCAGAGGGGGGAAAAAAAATGAGTCAGTAGCATTTTTCTGAGCGAGATATTCCATCATGCACATGACTCTGCAATCTCCTGCCCACGTTGATCCCGACCCAGCACAATCCATCTCTTCATGTTGGTTCTGACTTCACTCCCAGGGGAGGCTGCTCAGCAATTGTCTCAGTTGTTTCGTGCCTCCTACTCTCTGAGGAATCGTTTGGGGTTTTGAGTGCAGATCATAAAAGAAGCTGAGCTCTTTTCTAATCACATTAGCAAGATGAAGGAATGCAATGAGCAAAAAGTCCTGATTGTTTAGGAAATTAGCTGAAAAGATCTCTGGGATATAGATCCTCAGCTTTAAGACATTTAGGATGGATGGTTTGCTCCTGTCTCCTGAGATTTGTGCACACAAATCAATGTTCAGCTCTTCAGGTGTGATGCTGCAGAATCAATGATTGCTTTACTTACTCTCCCCCCTTCTTCTTTTTTCCTTTCCCCCCCCCCCCCCCCCCGCTGCAAAGTCACATGGCAAAAGCCTGTCAAGTGTCACAAGATTGTCAGCCCACCCTGGACATCCAAAACCCTGCAAAGCCCCTCCTTGAAGCCCCCCCCCACCATCCTGGCTGTACCCCAAGCAATGCCCCCGGGGGAGAGGCAGTAACTGGGGAGCCACTGGGAGTCCACAGGGGTGACTTGGCTCTCTCTAAACCCTGCAAGAATGTGTGGATTTGAGTGAGTGCTGTAACCAGAGAGCACTCTCCCCTATCTTTAAGCCAATAATGGAGCCACTTCCTGTTGATAATCAGTTTGTTGTGATCTCCCTCCGCCTCTGGGATTTTGACACTTCATCTTGAGTCCATGGAGAGAATGGCGAGGAGGAGGAGAGGTGTTGTTATGGTTCTGCTCTGTGTACCATAAAGTCAACATGGGCTGGCATCTAAGGCCTGGGGACCAAAAAAGGTTATTTGTCTAATTTGAGTCACATGTGCACCCACCAGTGTCATCAGCGCACAGAGATGAAGGCCACTGTCACTTCAGGCGTACAAGCATACCTGAAGGAGTAGGGTACCCTGAGGCTGATGGTACGATAAGTGACCAGGTGCACCAAAGTGGATCCTCTAACTCGTTGTAATCACCCTCTAGTTCAGGGGGTTTCTGTCTCTCCGCTCTGTCATGGATAGCTAATGTCGCTTAAATCCACCATAGAAATCTCCCTTAATCCCCCTGATACACAACCCAGCCCCCTCTCACACACACACACATCACCACTACCATCACTATGACCACCAGCAGTTCCCCTGTATCTCATGGTCCCTCCACCAGCAGTGGGCCCATGGCTAGTGACAGACAAGGAATGGAGGAGGAAGCATAAATGACGAAGTAAAAGCCCAAACTGACATGCCAATTGGAGCAATTATAGGCTTAGAGGCTCCTAATAGATTTCTGAGGACAGCTTTGCGTGCACCCACCGATGACTGAGCCCATCTGTCATGTGCCCTCTACCACCAATGTGGTGCTGATGCCAAAGCTGGTGCCTAATCAAGAGCTGGTCCCCAAAATTCGAATGAACGCTGTTAATGCAATGGTCTGATGTGCAGGTGTCCGGGACATATCAGTGTCTGAGCAATGAAATAACCCCTCCAATCCTCTATATTGTTAGTCTTTTTTAAATTTGGGACATTGTGTTCTTTCTGCATCTAAAATGGTTTCTGTTTTCACTTGCACTTTCTGCTCATGATATTAGATTCTTGCCATTTGTTTGGATGACTTTTCTTTGCAAGTCAAAGCCGTTTCTTTCCATTCACCGTGGATGTACAATGTTTATTATGAGTGTGTCCTTGTATATGTTTCCTCATTTAATCTCCTTATTTGATATTCCAGGACTGTTGTTTTCCCATTGGCACCAACATAATTCGTAAATCTATGCCACTATACATTTCCCTCCACCCCCTTGGGACCACGGGGACACAGAGCAGCTCTGTCCCCCTCCCCTGTCCATTCCACATCACCCCTGCCCCGTGTTTGATGTCCTCCGAATCCCTCCGCGAGCCTGATGTCTGCCTTTTTTTTTTTTTCAAGCCAGTGAACCCACCGAACATGGGGACGCAGTGGGAGTTCCCAGAGTTTTGTGGGAGTTGCATTGCCAAGACGAAGGCAGGGGTGGGGGTGGGCATGGTTTAGTCAGACCACCACAGAGACGGGGAGACCCCTGTCTTCCTCCACGTCGGTTCCCACCGCTCCCAACACGGCACACACATGTTGAAAAGGTCAGGCCTTGATAGACAACAGAGCACCGGCAATTACGTTGTTATTTCTCAGTGGCTGGAAGTCCCCTGTTTTCTGTGTGCGTGTGTGTGTGTGTGTGTGCGCAAGGAGAAAGTAAGAGTGTTTTTTTTTTCACTCGAGAATAAAGAGGCAGTGTTTTAAGGAAAAGGAGCTAGAACAGGGGGAACGGGGGGAACTGCCTGTAAGGACTTGTGCCCTGATTGCTTAATGTCAGTCTGTCTGTCCATTCTTGGAAATAGAATGACGTGCACGGGAGAGTGCAGGTGTGTGAGTGTTAATGCACAGGCTCTTTCAGTGTAGATTCCCTCACATGCAGCGTATGAGAAAACGCATATGTGCGTGAGTCCATTCCTGAGCTACAAGTCTGACTTTGTCTCTAAGTGGGGTTTCCTTACCTCACATCTGGAGCTGGCTGTCTCCTGCTTCCTCTGCACTGTTGCTGTCGGACGCTGTGGGTCCGTGTCTGACCTTAACAGCGGGGTCGAACCCCGGACCCCGAAAACCTACTTAAAACCTACTGTTTGACGGATGTGCCGATCACATGGAGAGGATGCTGTGGTCTCTCATGTGCGGCTCTATGCATAATGTGCTGCCGCTGAACGTGTGCCCTGCTCACCTTGTATATCCCCAGCTACGTGTGTCTTTTGATCCCGCTTGTGACCTGTGAATGAGCAGTGGAGCATTGTGCCCCCTGAATGCCTGTACACCTATAGTGCCTTAAAGGAAAGGGGGTTCCACAGGGGGTGCAGGGGGGCCCCACATTGGACTTCATTCAGGTTGCCATGCATGTTAGAGAGATGAATGCCTGTAATCATAGCTATAAAAGAGCAGCGGCGTATAGGATGTTGGATGTAGGGTTCCTGTACAACCCCCGTCCTCCCCCACCCCCTGGCGCTAAAGAGTCATTGAACAAGCAGTGAGAGTGTGTGTGTCTCTCTCTCTGTAGAAATGTGTGTATGTGTGCTGTGTGACTACTTTTGTAGACGTTGCCCTGGATATGCACTCTGCTCTGGATAATATCCAAGTCCAATCTATATCACTACCAGCCTCTGGAATGTACCTTTGCTCCTGGGAAATTTCACCTGAATTACTTAAGTGTGCAAGTGAGAGAGAGAAAGAGAGAGAGAGTGTGCATGTACATGAGTAACCCAGCCATAAATGTTACTGCTGTTTCGAATGGGCCTATTACAAGACAACAGCTCCGCATGACAGACACAGCCCACTGATGAGCTGGTCTGGTCTCCAGTTAGCTTCACCTAATTCTACCCCGCGGAGGAGGGAGGAGATCACTCAGACGCCTATACAGGACCTGCTCCTGGTGTCCGTGACTCATGCGTGCTGGAGATATGGCTGGGTGGTGCTGGGGGAGACACCAGTTCTCGATCTGTTTGTTTCCCTGTTGCAAGGCAATCGGCCCTGTAATCCACTCCGTGTTTGACATTACGAGGTGTCATAGATGCCCAGTGGAAAACATGTCATGGCTTTCATTGGAAAGGAAGTAGCTGCAGGTATCGGAGCTTTTGTGAATATGCAGCTATCAGCACGCAGAGTTTCTATTGTCGGAGCTGCTATCTTTTTATGGTTCCACCAGTGCACGGTGAGGTGTGAGATTCTCTGCTTTCGTCACAGGGTTCAGAAGCGTGTCCAGATGCTATTTCCTTTACCTCATTAATAGCCCATCCTGGAATACTTCTCTTTATAGTGGTGCTGTTACCCCATCACCGTATCTTTTTTGGAACGGAGGTCTGGGTGAGGCAGCTTGTTCACATGAACGGTGTCGTTATAATGCACAACAGATTCCCCCACTTTCTTTCTTTCATTTCTTTCTTGTCTTTTTTGAATTGTTTTTAATTTAATTTCATCACTCTGTCCCTCATCAATTTCCCCCGTCTATCTTTTTGAACACCATCCAAGTGTGAAAGACGGAATTAAATCCAGGGCCTTTATAATTCCATCAACTTTGAAGTATAAACTACCTACTCCTTCCCTCCCTATCCTCATTGATTTGTCTTCAAACTGCCACTGCCTTAAAAAAAAAAAGAAGCTTGTTCTCACAAGGTCAAGACTGCTCAAGTGATCACTCCGTCCTTCCACACAAATAGACGATAAGAATAGACAGACATCATCCAGACTAAGAGGCACACTCCAATCCCTCAGGGCCAGGCAATTCACATCCAGCACATTCTGAAAAAAAATGCCCCCCCCCCTTTTTTTCTACACCTCTCTCAGTGGGAAATATGTGTGGCCTGGGGGAGAAACAGGAGTCATCCCCTCAGTCAGAGAACGTCCTCTCCGCAGTGTATTTATGGCCAGATTTACTGTGCAGCAGCATCTATAAAACCGTTTATTGGGGTTTATGTTGTTAGGTACACAATCCTCAGTAACCAGTAAACATGCTGCCTATTATGAAAGGAGGGAGAGGGAATGGTTTCTGAATCTTCTTCTTATATTTTTTTCCTTCTGCCCTCAAATTTGACTCCTTCTTTCTCCTCTTTTGTCTTGTTTGTTTTCTCCTGCCTCATGTGATCTCTCTCTCTCTCTCTCCCTCCATCTCCACCCTGCATCACTCAAAGAACAGATGACAGAGAGCGGAGGAAGACGGGGATGCATCATCCTCACCCGCTCCTTCTTTCCTGTTCTCTCCCTTCACCTGACACCAAGAGTCATTCTTTATTTCGGTGTTGCCTCCTCTAACCTCTTCCTTCTACTCCCCCTGTTCCAACCACGACGCAACACTGTGCACACCCACAAGAAATGTGATTCATGCATTTAAGTAAGCATGCACTGCAGCATGGGTAGGGAAGCTGGCTTGTGCTGTAACCATGACAACACTATAGCACCCTACCAAACATTTTGCCGCAGCATCACATTCTTGTACTTGTTACTCGTACACCGAAGAGAGGACGATTAAGATTCTAAAAAAAAAAAAAAAGAAGCTTCAGCTGGAGCAGTAAATCTCTTCAGCAGAAGGAACTTTGTGTTAAAATTATATCATACATTCGTTTCACAGAGCTGGTCCCATCCTAAAACGAACTTCACTGCCCTATTAAAATAGTTACATTAATTACTCCACCAGCTGCAATGGTGCTGTCTCCGTGCAGCTTTTCCAGCCACGCAACACCCTCAGGGCCTGGCCCCACGCTATGTGATCCATGTTGAATGGACAAGGTGGAGTGCAGACCACCTGGTCGGCTGACCTATGGGCCCCCCCCCCACGCTGATTGTCACCTCTGGCTGATGCTGCGTGCGTCTGTGTCTCCGCTTCTGTAGCTGTGTGTCTTGTTTACCAGGCCCCTGGGCTCTTCTCCCAGACCTCCCAACGCATCACTGCACCACCACGCCGCCCCCCAGCTTCCCCACAACAAGTTGGGACCAGTCTGTCGTTAACCTGCAGTTAACTAGTTGTTTCCTCTGCCCCAAAGTCACGCCCCCCCCACATGAATATTAAATATTATACAATTAAGCCACTATCTGTCAATATATTTCTTTGTTCTAAAAAGATACTCAGCCATTATTCTTCAAACCCCACAGACTTAAGACAGTTTGTCATGGGACATCATCTATCTATCTATCTATCTATCTATCTATCTATCTATCTATCTATCTATCTATCTATCTATCTATCCCTTTGTCTTAAACCATTATTTACAGTCAGTTATCAGTATCAGTTACAGCCTCAGTCTGTGAATGTGCGCTCTGCTGAAGGGCCCATCTACATGCGGGGGGTGAGGGGTGGCGGTGGGGGCATGTTCTTGAGCATTAATAAGTCATCCAAACCAGCCAACCAGCTCCCTGCAGCTGAATAGATGCACGATCACGGAGACGCGAGGGGAGGCGCAACGGGCCCGGAGCTTCTGGCTCTCATATGCGGCGGCTCAGACGCGCTCAGACTTCATTCACTCCAGAGTGCCGCACAGTTAAGGAGCCGTGCGCGCTCCTGCAAAGACGCACTGCTGCAACACGGGCTCTGGACGGCACAACAAGGACAACTTTCTCCTTGGTGATTTTCTGAGAGGATCTGTTCGCTTGGATTATATTCTTATAGGACTGTCACAGAGAACCCAAAAGCAGCCGCGCGTGTTCACTCAGCGACATAAGAAGGAGGGCTGCGTTTCTTCTGTGATCTCCATGTGAACTGGGCTGAGGTTTCAAGCCCCCTTTTTTCGTCAGAGGGTGAAGGACAAGTGCAATGCGTGTCGGACTCGCCTCTTGGGATTGTCCCCCTTGCGCCTGAGGAGCTATGCGGAGCCGCGGCGCAGAGCTCGTGCCACAGGACGCACGGCCAATGTGAATAACAAGCGTCAACTTCCAGCCTCCTCAGCTTTTTCACAGCCACGAGCCAAGTGCAGCCCGGAGTTTGACCGAGCCCGCCGAGCAGCTCTGACACCCCGGCTTCTCTCCCATGAGGGGATGGTTGTGGATCCTCTGGGGCCAGGAGCGACTCTGCGGCTCCTTCAGAACAGCGCGTTTTTCTTGTTTGGGGTTCTTTCCAAATTAAAAGGGAGATGAGAGCCGCACTTTGCCACCTCCTGCTGTGGACGGCGTACCTGCTGCTGGCCACCGCTGAGGTAAAGTAACCAGGAGACCCTCACGCACGGGGCCGGACGCAAACCGTGTCCCCTTGGGCCCCCCGTGCCACAGACGGGTTTTTATTCCCGTGAAGGTGCAAAGGTCTCGCAGAGCGCGCATTTCCCCAGCAGCCACAACTTGATGAGCAGAGAGCGTCAACTACAGAGCAACAGTGTTCAGAGTTCTGATGCAGAGCCTGTAATTAGAAGATCTGATTATGAGCCTATGCACCATTTAAAGACACATTTCACTTGAATCGACCTATAATCTGTCCAAACTTCTGAGGGGAATCAACGGTCTCTATTTTAAGAGCAGTGTGAATATATTGAATGAATTTGTTGAGGGTGTACAAGCAGCGGCTCCTGTTACCATACCAGTGACTGCGCACGTTCGAGAACCAGCTACGCGACTTCACGCAGTTATTTTTGGCGTTTGGGCCAAATCTTTTTGTAGCCCGAGCCAACTGGGCAATAGTTTTGGTTGTGTGGTTTCATGCGTGGGAACCGCTCCGGGCGAAATGTATCTATCTGTCTCTCTATATATACCCGCTGTTTCTATGATCCTGCACGGTTCCTGCAGCAGCGCAACAAGTGCAACGCTGAGGTTTGTGTGGGCATGGCTCGGCAGCTCCGAATTCCTCTTCAAAAAACTGACGATTCAAGATTGTTTCGCTTTTCGGCGGAGGAAGAATATGAGGAACAAACTCATTCAATGCGTTATTAAGGTGACCGGAGTCCATTCTGTAATTCGGCACTCATATGGATATTGAAAGCAACACTTAATTTTGACAAATCCTTAGTTTTAAATGAAAGGTTTTCCCTCGATGCCGTCCCGTGTGCCAAGTACAGGCGATATAAAATATTATTAAGTATTCATTCTAGAATGGTGTGGACCAAAGTAACCACCATACCCAGTCGAATGTGTCGCTGCTCTGAAGGCCTGCTTCTGCTCCTTTTAAAATCATAAATTGCCTAATTTCTCATGGGGATTTCTGCGCAAAGGCCTGTGTCAGATCTGTGTGTTAGTCGGTCCACTGCTCTGGCTGGTTGTTTAAACTCAGCACAGTTATTTATACGGACAAACAATGACACGGACGTTTTTGCCACCGACTCGACGCACGTCTCACTTTCCCCTGTTGTGTGATTTCTCTGCCCCCAGAAGGAAGTGCAGTTTCCCCAGGAGCTGATAGACAGACTGTCCCACAGTGAAATCCACAGCATCAGCGACCTCCAGCGGCTACTGGACATTGACTCCGTAGGTAAATTCAGCCCCTTGCTTCTTTTATCCACACTGCTGAGTTACACTTCAAATCCTCAGTGCCCTCCATGCTGTGTGTGTGTGTGTGTGTGTGTGTGTGATATTCTTGATGACCTCACTTATATTTTAACCTCTACTCAAGGATCAAGTCAAGTAATAATCACATAAACATTCACCCACAGGTCATATTTAAAATTAAACACTCACAATATATTTTCAGTACCTTTGTAGATTTCTTGTTACACTGGTAAACTTGAATGAATGATGGATCCACTTGTGACACGCCGGGCAGCTGGTGTTGATCCACTTGGATTTAGTGAGATAACAAGGGAAAAAAAAACCTGTTGATTTGACCGTTATGTGAATTCAGCATCATAGCAGTAATGGCCCCTGCAACCAAGCTCAAATCACACGCCTGCGACTGGCGCACAACACAGGAAATTGCCAAGGGATCCGTGCACCCTGGGGAGCTGCCAAGTGCAGCCCTAGCGTGCTTGATAAAGCAGGAGCCCTGATAGGTGCGTCAGCGTCCATGTCCACTGTCCATGTGACAGAAGTGGACTTTCGCTGGCAGGCATTTATTTGTGCATATTCTCTCAGCTGCTGTAGCTGCAATTAGCCGACTTTATAGCGACCGCGCTGCCACCCATAGTAGAAGCTATGTCAGACAGGTCAGACAGGTTTTTTTGTGCTTGCTGTTCTTCACTGCTCCTTCTGTGGCAGATTAAGTTACAGGGGTGCACTTGAAGAAGCCGTGTCCCATCACATGAGCCTCTATTTACACAGGCTCTAGTCGTATATCAAGCTCAGTTCTCACCTCTGCAGATTTGTTGATGGGACTGGGTAATTACTAAATGTGTTTCAGCAGTCCCAGCAGATGTGAGCGCTGGTCATAGCTCATTAGTAACCTCAAAACATGCATTTAGCAAAGCAACGTCATGGCAGATCTGTGACTCTTAATGTCCTTCTGTGAAACCACACGATTGCTTTTCTGATGGACAAACCAATTAGGACTAATCGGATCACATCGTTAGCGCGTTTACTTGATGAATTCACAATTTAATCAACCTGCACCCCACTCTGTGATGAGCCCCGAATAGATCCCTGGAGCGCCTCTAGCATGAGAATAGGTGTTTATAATTGAATTAACATGTCTTTCTTCAAACAGAGGAATGTTTTGCAGGGTAACAGTAGTAGGCTGATTATTATTACGAGGACATAAATCTGTCTGAGGGCCGGCGTGGCGGCCCTGGTAAACCCATTAAAAGACCTTTGACGCCAGCCAGAGGGGTATTTTCAGAGCTTTTGTTGCGGATGGCCAGGACAGTAAAGCTACCAGTATAGGATGAACTGAACAGGGCTGGAGAGAGGAAAGGCTAAAACAGATTTGCTTGTCCCTAAAATTGTTAAGCATATAGATATCTAAAAGATTTCAAAAGGAGTGATTTTTTTTTTTTTAGCTTTTTATTCATGGAGCCAGGGTTTATGATTGTTGTTTACCTGGGAAGCACCTGTGTTGTTATCGTCTGAGATCTGTGTCACTGGAAGGACGGAGGTGTCGGGACACTGGGAGGGCCTGCAGGGCTTATCTCATGGCTGTTTGTTTCATTTAGTGCCGCTTTGCTCAGTGCAGGCTCGCATTTGTTTTTCTGTCTGTGCGCACACGTCTTGCAAGGACGGCGTCTCCAGCTCTGAGTGACAGACGAGATGACCCCGCTGAAGTCTGCAGATGGTTGTCTGGCCCCTGAGGTGCTCCTTGTCTCTCCTCGCTTTTCCTCTTCTATATCTCTGTCTGTCTCCTTCAGCGCCCACCCGCCCACCCCCTGGCCTGCCTGCTCTTATCTCCCTCAGTGAAAGACTTTGACAGAAAAGGGAACCTGACTCTTTACATGGGGTGGGAGCTGGATTCTGGAGTTTGTATTCCTGCTCATGCTTCACTTGCAGGCAGCATGTCTCCCTCCCAGGTCACTTGCAATGTACTTACAGTGTCATAATAGTCTGCCAATAGAATATAAAGGAGGAGAGGGAGATCGAGAAAGTTATACATTCAGATACAGGGAGAAAAAAAATGAAGGGAATGTAAAGGGAGGTACTCAAAGCTCTCAATTAATGGAAGGATTGATACGTCACAACAGTCTGATTCACAGCCAGCGACTGTGTCCTGTCCTCTTTTCTCTTCCATGCACGTGCACCCAACAGAGGAGCAGACCCCTCACTTCTGTCTGCACCTTCATCTTTATTCTGTCCTGATTTATTTCTCCTGCCTTTCCTTGTTGTTTTGTGCATCCTCTTCCTCCGTTCCCCTGCACGTCCTCTCCGTGTGCAGAAAACACAAGAGAAAGGTCTTTTATTGTGCTGCAGTCCATAAAGGATTTCTTTATTTCCTCCCTCTCTTTCTCCTTCGGCTTTGACACAAACTGTCTCCGGGTGGCCGGCGGTGTGACGCTCTCCCTCACTCCTGTCCTGGGAGATGAAGGGCAGGATTTGTGCAGTAGGGTTTAAGAAAGCGCAGTGGGTGTTCTGTCGGTCACTGCACCGTTAAAAGGTGGGAAAATCCCAGCGAGTCCACTAGACAGTGAAAAGAGTGTTCAGTGGGTGTGCGTCTACACGTGTGTGACATGTACAGCAGGTTTGTGTGTGTGTCTCTGTATATGGGCATAGTGGCCTCACAGACTTGACGTGCAGTCCTCTGCTTAACTCCTCAGCAGCAGTCAACACTTCCTTTCTGTAGACCTTTTGGTTCTGGGTCACCGGCCGTCTGACTGACTAGCTGACTGCACAAAAGGCTAATGGGAAGTTCCCTCAACTCTCACTCAAGGGACGTTATTGGTTTTGATACCTGTCAGACCTGGGAAAAGAAGGCATCCGAAAGCAAATAAACAACCAATCCCAGTGGAGGACCAAGTGTGGGTAGACAAAATCCCTTTTGACGAATGTGGTCAGGGCACAAAGGAGCAGGTAGAGTGGAATGTGTTTGCCCACGGCTGAGCTTTGTTGCGAGGGTGTACATTGGGTTTTGGCATGTGGGAGTTTGCGTAGCTGCGACTGTGCGTCTATGTTAATTGTACAAGTGGAGGTGTTCTCCAGGTGGGTGGGTCTGCAGTACATATACAGACAGGACCCACCTACTTAGCAAACACGACTCAGACTCTGCTCTTTGGGAAAGGGCAGGATCCTTCGAACAAGCTTTATCATTTTATTGCTGCTCTGGCACTCTTCTGTAACTCCTCATATTCTGGGTGGGGACCAAAACAAGCAAGCTTTATCAGGTGACCACGGCTGGGAATTAGCTGAGCTGGCTATATTAGATCCGAGTTGGAGAGGTTGCAGTGCAGCAAGGCAAAACATGTACTTTTCCAAGCCGCAAAATGATTGAAAAAGCAAACATCTCCAGGTTAATGAGAGGCGCAGACCCACTAATTAGGCCTAGGTATAATGGCAGCAGAGCACCACCTGTCAAATGACCACTTTAGCCCGACGTGTGTCTGTGTAAGCCAGTTGTTTTTGAAGGCACATGCTGACTCACCTGCATCCAGACGACCTCATTCTTTCTGGGAAAGTTCAGACATATGAGTGATTGGGGCTGACACACAAAGCTTCCAAATTACTCAGAGGTGCGTGTAAAACTGTGCCTCCTGCCTTCGCCCCGTGTACGCCGCTCTGTTTACCTCAAATTAGTGATCGTGGCCTGCTGGGGAACCCTAAGCCCTTAAGGGAAAGCGTGTGTTACATACAGCACAAGCAGCCTGCAGGAAGTTACCGTCTCATTATGGCCGTGTGACTAACCAGCCCGGTGTTTGTTGTGGAAGGGGTACATAAAACACCAGTAGTGGATCCCACGCAGCCCTTCTGAGGAGGCCAGCCAGACGCCCAACCGCAGTCATTCGACGCTGTGAAAGTGGTCGCGGCGGTTCCCGACTCATAGCTTGTTTACTGATTAAATGAAGCCTTTTGTTTGTTTTTGCCTCCACTCTGTGTGACATTAATATGGCTGCCTTCTATTTCGACGAGGTACGGGAAATGATGTTATCGAGGAGCCCAAGCACCACAAACACCACAACCACCATAAGAACTTCTCCCGTCACCCTGGTCACTACAATGACCTGAAGAGCTCCCAGCTCCACAGCCGGCGCAAGAGGAGTATTGGTAAGACTAAACGAATACTACAGTATGTACTTCGCTGCACCGCTCAGAGGCTGCGTCATGGTTACATTCAGCACTATGTACATCACAACTTGGCACACATATTACAGTGTCATAATTACCTAAAAATAACCTCCACCTTAAATATCACCCCTGACATGTGAGTTCCCAGGAGGTGAAACCGATCACTTTACACTAATTTCAAACAAAGCTAATAGTTAGTGGCTTTTATGTGGCTTTCTGTGGATAAAAGCAACCATAATGAAGACATCTACCCAGTATTTATGGCAATGGAGGACTCATGAGAAACAAGTCTGATGTTTGAGGTTAAACGGGACGTCTGACACGAAGCCTTTTAATTGGCCAGGGGCTCGGAGATCTAAGACACACGCGTCAGGAGAGAAATATATCCTTGAGCGTGGAAATTCCAGGCATTCAGGTTTCGAGTTCCAGCTCGCCCGGGCTCTCAGTCAGATTTCTTCATAAAACGCCACGCGGTACGATATCTGATCGAGGCACGGAGATTAGCCTGTCGTGTGCGATCTGCGCGTTAAGACCTCTTGCAGTGTAGCATGTGAAGCAAAGCGGGATGAAGTGGCTGGTTGTATTTCATGCATGTGTGCCGAACCATAAGGGACTGATACAGAATACCTATTAGGCAGCTGTCCACAAAAACCCGCACATTCTGTATATGATGCACATTTCATCTTTACGACATAATGGCATCTTACTGTACACTCTGTCACCTCTTGAGGTCTGAGTGCCTGTTGGGGCGTTAAATCTGAAATGAGTGCTTGCTGCCTTCCTCTTTTCACTATGGCCAATAGGGTCAAAGGCCATTATTAGATTTCCCACTGGCAGACATAAAGGTTTTCTGGCCTAGTCATGCTGCATTAACCCCAGTGAGACCCCTGAACAAAGAAGCAGTTTCTCTGTGTCTCACTGACTTGATCCCAAAGCTCCTTAGCTGATATGAGATCAGCTTTTTGGAGAGTATGTGTTCTTAAGAGCCTTATAGCAGATTGGGTGTGAACTGAGGTGGGACAAACAGCGCCCACATCAAGTGAGTCATCAAATAATGAGTAGTGAAGGAATGCGAGAAGCAGCTGGGAGGGTAAAAGAAGGATTTTGACAATACATCAGCATGCGCCTGCACTCAGAAAACGTGTCACTGAACCCACATGCGGACGAATCGCATTAACTCGACTCCTCCCGCTCCCTGTCCCTCTTCCAGTAGAGGAGGCGGTCCCAGCAGTGTGCAAGACACGAACGGTGATCTACGAGATCCCCAGGAGCCAGGTGGATCCCACGTCTGCCAACTTCCTGATCTGGCCGCCCTGCGTGGAAGTGAAACGCTGCACGGGCTGCTGCAACACCAGCAACATGCGCTGTCAACCTTCCCGCAAGCACCACCGCACCGTCAAGGTAAGACACAAGCACATACAGGACAGACTCGCCAAAATGGACGCACACATCCACACAGGGTCGAAATCATTACTGCAACAGACAATATATCATAGTCAGCCGATTTATTCCACAAACACACCCACCTCCGTGCACAAATCACTGTGTTCCCTCAGCGGCAGGTAAGTAAATCACATGGGAGGTGAGGTTGGGTTAACCTGCACCTTTTCCCAACCTTACTCCCTCTGTCCTTTACGGCTCTATTTCACAATCCCCCTCTGCTCTAACCTTGCCGCTCCTTCCCCTCTCTCTGAGCATTTCGGCCAAACACCATCCTTTTCCCGCATCGCTGTGATTGCCAGCGTGGCTGTGCCAGGACTGCCGGAGGGAGGGAGGGGGAGTAGGAGGAGGAGGAGGAGAATATGGAGAAAGAGATGCTGGGGCCTTTAGCCAGTACATCTGTTGAAGGGTTGACCAGAAACGGATGCCCTTGCCAGATGGAAGACAGAGAAACAGCCGCCTGTATCTTGAGAATGTCCGAGTGTCATTGGTTACCGCAAAGCCATTCCTCTGCTCTCCCTTTGTTTGGCCCTTTGTCTTTTCTGGAAGCGGTGAGCCCGGAGGAAAGAGGTGACACGGAGAAAGAGACAGCACTGAAAGGGGGTCTCACTGCTCCCAGAAGCTCTTTGGCATCGCCAGCTTGAAAGCACGTCCTTCTGCTAAGGATCAGAGGAGACACCGTGGCTGGAGTTGAGTCGTATTTCAGCTGTATTTACACTACAGCCTGTTAGCCACCGCACAGCTCTGTTTGGAGGTATGGGAGTTATGTCCTCTGTTCTGTGAGAGCAAAAGACAACTGGAGGATAAACAGGATGGCCCGGAACACTCCGACTGTGTTTGTGTTTCTTCTCGGAGTCTATCTGGGCACTCTACTGTATCTGCTCTTTAATCACTGGGATCTGGCCTGGCCATGGGCACTTGGACATTGCTTTCTGTCCTGCTCCTCATGCAAGGCTTTAAAGATGCCGCCTCGACTGGCAAGCACAGTAATAAAGCAAATACCAACCCCGCCTGCTGCTGCCTCCTTCCCCTTGGCACACTGGCTCAGGTCAGGGAGATTTCAGCTAGGATAGGCGGACATTCTCTCGGAGACAGCAAAGCTGCGCTGACAAGTCGGCCGCTGTGGGGCACAGGGCGCTGCGTCCAGTACAGAGGTTTTTGGTCAGAAATGCTGACTCATACTGTGGTAAGAGAGTCAAGCTGGGATATACAGCGCAACCCTGTGTGTCTGTCTGCATGCAAGCTCGTCTGTCTCTCCGTCTGCCAGACAGTTGGTCGCTGTCATCCTCAATGGGAGCTCTGTCCGTGATCACAGAGACCAGGGTGGATGGAGAGACACTGACGATGGTGGGCAAGACTCTCTAAGGCTTGATTCAGCTATTCCTGGAATGCTGAGATCCATGCGACTGTGCCCGTGTCCCCCTCATGACACCGAGGACAAAATGTGCACACAGGCTGCAGACGGCGCTTCAGGCGGGGTGGGCAGGGAGGGTTTCACGGTTGCTGTTTTTTCCATGGGTTCTGCAGCGGTGGGTGATAGGGGGCAGCAAGGCGTCGTATCCCTGCAAAAGGTCATCCTCCAGGGCTCCCTCTGGTCCGGAGACATTCGCGGCATTGTGTGTGAGAAACATTGTCTCTTGCCAAGATTTTCCTTTCTGTCTCTCATTTCAGCAGTTGGTCTGAATAGGAGTTCAGTTCATGCTTCTCCCTCCATTTATTAGAAAGCTAAAAATGTTGCCCGTCTACCCTGGGTCGGGCTTGTTTTCCTTCTGCTGCCCAAGGATGGGAAAAGAACACATTCACTGTGTTTCTTTCCATCTCATGCCACTATGCATTTGTCCAAATGCACCTTTACTTATTCATTCCCGTCTTCTCTTTCTTTCCTTTTTCATGCCATGGACCCAAAAAAGAGAACGGGTCTGTGCAGGCCCTGCACTGTACAAGCCTGTCCTATTCAGTGGCGGGATAATAAAGAAAAAAAATGGCAACTTAAAATGGGAGCTGATCTTAAAGTCTCACTCTTTCCCCTTCCTCTCATGCTTTCTGGACTTCTTTTGAATCAAGCTGAAACGTAATTTGTGTGCAAGCAAGCTGTGCGAAGGACACAGTAAATTGGGAACTGTCTCGTCAGCCACAGGCCTCGTTCACAGAGATGTTGGACGCGGTCGCAGCAGGAAAGGCCCAGCTGGTCCTGATTACGTTAATGGCGGCGCTCTATTCCAGAGACCCGTTAAATAATTTCATCTTTTACACCTACTGTGACGAGTCAAAATGTCGTCTGGGAAATACGGGCCCATTTACACATGGTTTCCTTTGGGCGAACTGAATCCTTAATGAGCAAATTCAACTTTTATGTATTGAGTCCATCATGCAGCGTTCCTTTTACTCCTCCTTCACCTCCACCTCCTGTTGTGCTTTCTTTGACACCATATCAATTTCTTTAAAGCTGGCAGAACTGCATGGCACTTAGTGTTATGTTCATAGATTTACAATCTAGATATGGCAGGAAATGGAACTAATGAAAATAAAGATCATATTTAAAACTCAATATCCTTAACATTTTGATGGAAAATGATCTTTTTGTCAGTTCTGGTGGTTCCCTGCTCTTCCTCTGTATATCTTTATTTTTGTCAAATATGTGTGTGTGTAAAATGTAAATAGCTCTCTGTTTGTTCATCCAATGGGGCTGAGTAAACAGCGCGTGACACAGACACACAATGGAGCTGTCGCTCATCCTCTCACTCATTAACTCTTAACGCTTCTGACGTACATTTGGAAGAATGTCAAAGAAAGTTCCCGAAAGAGCTTCACATGATAAATAAAATCCTATAATTGGTTCTATTCAGAGAGTCACTACAACTAAGGCAACACAGTTTCATTTGGTTCAGTTGAGTAGATGGAGACTTGCACGGCAGAGGTCGGAGAGAGAGTCGTCAGCCCAAGAAAGAGATTGTTTGTGTGTGCTCTGTGCTACCTAAACTCCACTGCTGCGGCACGGGGACGAGGTCATTTATGTGAAGCGGCAGCAAGAGGAAGACGGGTGGCAGAGTAATGAAGTGTTGATGGCTGCGGGATCAAAGTGGAGGCTGACAGCAGCCAGGCGGATATAGCCACAGTGCTGAGTGTGGGGGTCCACACATCTCTCTGCACTGGCCCTGGCCCTGACCCCTACACACAAACACACACACACACACACACCCAGGGACAGTTTCCCCAGTGACTGTGGGTCAGATCCGGGTGTTGGGGGAAGCAGTAGCTGTAGTGTGGGACCCTGACTTACGGGGTGTTTCATAAATAAAAGACAGTGTGACAGTGATACAGTGAGTGTGATTTATGATCGTCTGAGGGGTCCCGTGGATTACGTGTGGGGGGGGGGGGCTGGAAAAGAGGGGCCTCCTTGTTTGAAGTCCCTCGCATCTGTGAATTATTTTCCCTTTGATTCACTCAGCTCTCCGGCTATATGAAGAAGGCCGAGGGAGTTTTCTTTGTGCATGTGTGTATATACATGTGTGCGTATTGTGCACGGCGGGGGGTGTGGGCCGGGTCAGAGACCATGGGAGCGTCCCGACCAAGCCAGAAGTCGGAAAGTTTGGCTACTGGCTGCACCAGCTGGAACGCATCAGCTCGAGCAGGAAAAGTAGCAGCCGTATTTGAATCATATTTTACAATTTCTGCATTTTCCTTGACTCCTCCTCTCCTGTCCTCCCTTTCACTCTTCCCCACTCTGCCCTGGAGTCTGATTGTCTGTTCTATGAAATACTTGTTTCACTCCCTCTTCACTCTTTCTGTCTCACTCCTGCAAAGCAGCCACCTCCCACTCTTTAATTTCACCGTTTGCTCAGTCTTCATCTGTTTTTTTTTTTTACTCTCTCATCAAAATCTTATTTACTTTTCCCTCTTTGAAGTGAACAGCAGTGTATGTACATCTGCACTTCTGTTGATCTCTGAAGACACACGAGAGAGACGGAATGAAGAAGTGGAGAGATTACACATCCTTGCCTTCTTTGATATTTGATATTGCGTAATGGTTCTTTCGATCTGTGAGGGGCCGGGAAGCTCAGTGTGGTCAGGGGCAGACAGATATCCACATCTGGCGATATGTTAGCGTGCGTGCGCTGTGCTGTCGAGCACTGCGAAGCGACAAATGCCCTCTCTTCTCCACACGCTGTCTGCGATAGGTGCTGCCGCACGTCTCCATGAGGGTGTTTGTGGGAGGATTGAAGCGGAGGGCAGCAGCAGCAGGTTGTCTGGACTGTCTTTGTCTGATGTTCAGTCTGCGTCTTCTGTGGTTTAACCCTCCTCCTCTGCAGTTCACCCTGCCTGTCCTCTGGGTGTCATTTTTCTTTCTTTCTTTGATTGCCGATGGAAACGCAGAGAGCCTCTCCACATTCCTCCTCCCCAGGACTTTCCACACCCCTCTTCCACTTGATCGCAGTTGTAGCGTCTCAACAAAAGCCCCCTTACCTCCTTCGAACAAGCTATAGGCGTCTCCCTTGCTGAACTTCTGGCAGCTGCGTTGCAACCTCACCAATTCCCCAAATGTGCATGTGTTGGTTCACTTTTGCTTGATGCTGTCACTGTTCCAGCTCACAGTGGCCTGCAGTGCACATCCACATCCCCGTTGTGTTTTCCTTGGAAGGCCCGGGTAAAACTTTCCCCTCCATCAGGCTCTCATCAGTGCCTGGTGCACAGGGAATTCCCAATTAACCCAAACAGGACAATTGGCTTCACACAGAGAGGAGGGGAGACACTGAGGACAAGCCGAGGGACTGCACTTCCCAGAGCCCCCTGCCTCACCCCAAACCCTCTGGCTCGGATATCATTCCAAAGCTGCTCAAGGGGACCCTTTCTCAGGGCCCTGGCTTTCTAGGGAGTTTAGAGCAGTTTGATTTATACAAAGAGAGTGCGGGGCCCCTTGTCGTAGCATGGGGGTCTCTTCTGATGTATGTTTTATGTGGGAAGTCATTGACTCTGCACAAGAGGCCTGTGCTCTTTATACAGGAAGGAAGAAGAAATGGCTACAAATGGCGGAAATGGATATTTAATGTGGTATAAAACTTCTAGGAGGGAATTCCGCTGTTCCGGTAGCGTCAGTTCTTTCCCATAATACAGGGACAGAAAGAAGGTTTTCACAGACGGAGAAGTGTTGGGTTGCAGTTCTACAAACTGACTCATATAAAGTAAAAAATATAGAGTGTTTTCAGCCCTGCTGGGTGAGGGGAAAGGAGACGGGCCTGCTGTTGGGCCTGTCATCCAGGGGGCCCATCGCTTTTCCATCTGTCAATAGCTGTTTGTTTCTCCGGAAGAGTTTGGGTTTGTACGTGTGTGATTGTCACTAGGATCACACTCATTATGAGCTGGCAACTTCTGAAAACCCCCTCACCTCCAAATTTCCCGTAACCCATGGCAGCAGGGACGTACGCACAGACAGCTGCATCTCTCTCTCTCTCTCTCTCTCTCTCAACTCGCTTTTCCTCCCTCGCTCTCGTTCCTATCTCAGATAATTTGATTAAATATTAGCAGTGCTTTCTGGGAAGTTTGTGTCATGCTGCGATACCTCTGATAACTTCTCTATCTATCCTCTCAGTGTCAGCGTCAGTGCTAATAAATTCCCCAAGTGGGTAACCCAGACACCAAATGTTAATGGGTAACACATGAATGTCATTTAATGCTAGTCATGATCATGGTCAGGATGTCCTCCCCCCTTCCTTAAACAACCCCCTCTGATGGCACACACACACACACACACGCATGCACGCACACATTCCCTATTGAGAGTGATGGTCCTGCCTCCTGCTCTCAGCTCGCCCACTCTCTTTATATCGGGGCCTGATAACAGTAAACACACCGCAGCTAACCCAGACACCATTGTCCTGTGTTTGCTCACCGCATACTTCCTCTGCTTGCTTACCCTCTTTTCACTGTCTCCCTTCTTTTTCTTCATGTTTTTCGTCTCTCCGCCGAAAAGCGACTGTTGCAAGGCAGCATCTTGGTATGTGACGGCATTATTGGTGTGTTCGTCCGTCTGCATGACTAATCCCACCGTGAGAGTCAGCCGTGGCGCTGTGCCATCACAGGATAGAGCAAGAGAGCCTCTCATCAGTTTTGGCACTCTATCAATGTGTGTGTGTGTGAGAGAGATCCTGCAAAGCTGTGTTGTTCATAACACCAGAGAGCGTTAGGAGATTGTCTGCCAATATCCTCCCATATGCAGTGACCAGGAAGATAGGTGAGGCAGGGGATATTGTTTCCATGTGGCCCCCAGGCCCCTCAGTGGTGGATGGGGAGGTTACCTGCCCTTGGCACGAACATCAGAGAGGGAAAAGCACACGGCCACCTCCCCTGAATTACACAACAAGATCATCGTAACCTCCACGCAACCTTCACTGTTCGCCTTTCATCTTCGAGCTTTAATCAACGCAGCCTATTCATAACCCTCGGAGGATTGGTCTTTTCATTCCTAGCTGTTGGGTGGGTGGAGGTCAGTCCTGTCGTGTCAAACGGAGAGGGTGTTAGCTGGACCGAAGGAAAGGAATTTCTGCGTTGCGTTTGTTAGACTGCAAACGCAGACTTCTGCACTTCTACTGCTTCGATTAGCCCGTGTAAACTGTCTTCCTTACATGCACATATTAAGCAACGCTTTCTCGAACCCATGGGGAAATAGTAAAGTGCTTTAACGCCAGCCTACATGTCGGGACAGGGAGAGAGAGTTTAGGCTTGTGTCTGTCTCAGATACGGATGCTCCAGCAGGGCGGCTCTCCCAGCCTCTCTTCTCAGGCCAGAGTAAACCCTCTCTGGGTGTTAGGGCACACACTGCCCCCCCCCCATTGTTTGAGTTTGCTTGGACAGGCTCATACACTCACATTCGGTATTTACACATCTGATCAACAGCCCATAGAGCACATAGCGAGCGGAACTCAATGCATCACCCACTGAGGAATGCTGCCGTCACACATCAAACACTGGGCCTTGTTTTTTAATGAATCGATTTATGAAAGAGTCATCAGTCACAGTGCTGCGCCTCCCGACGGAGCCGGACAGGCAAAGAGTGGACGCATTCATCGATGGCTCTCCTCGAAGAGTGATGATGGTGCCGGAGCTGGCTGTGCAGCTAACCTTTTCTCCCCCCCCCCCCTTCAGGTGGCCAAGGTGGAGTACGTGCGGAGAAGACCCAAGCTCAAAGAGGTCTTTGTGCGGTTAGAAGACCACCTGGAGTGTGTGTGCACGTCACAGCATCATGTGGTGGAGCACTCAGAAGCAGAAACAGGTAACAACAGCCTCATAACTGCATCACAATTATCACCCCAGCGTTCTGCAAATCACTCTCGGTTTGAGTTTGGTGTCTGAGCCCCGCCCTCATCCCCGCGTCATCGAGCATCGCCTTTCTTTCCTCCCGTCCTCGTGTTTGTCCGATGGTCTCTGTCTGTCTGGCTTCCTGGCTTTGCACTAGGTGACCTTGTTTCTGTCTTGGCTCCAAACAGACAGACACACCTGTGAGCTGGCCTGCTATTGCAAAACTGTAAAGCTTGTGTGTTTTGCTCCTCGTTAGACAAAGGTGTGTGTGTGTGTGTGTGAGGGAATGGTGTACAAAGGCTGCTTGGCATGACAGCAGGTAAATCCACCAGTGCCTTGATCTGAAGCTTTTCTCTCCCTGGGAGCAGATAAGCGCTGTGATGTGTGCTGATAAGGCACCTGAAGTATTTATAGTGTGTCTCATATCTTTGCACTCTCTGCTTCTGTCCCAGGGCTGTTGTGCCTCTCTCTGTGCCATGAACCCTGCTTCTTGCTTTTAACCCTGCTTCCTATCCACCCTACCCGACTTTGTGTTTTCAGGCCACCGTAGGGCTAAAGGTAAAAAAAGGAAACCTAAAAAGCTAAGGCCCAACAAGGATTTATTGGCGACATAATAAAGTTGCACTCATTACCCAAAGTCCACCGGAGAGCTGTGAAGGGAACAGGTAGGACTTTGGCACCGTGACGCCCCCTAACCTTTTTGCACTGCACTGGCCCAATCAGGGTGCAAAGAGGTTCTGCCAATCACTGTCGCAAATCACATCACAGCCAATCATTGTGAGGAGAGGGAGGGCCGAGGAGTGCCACGCTCCGTGCCCGAACGCTGCATGTTGATTTTGTGGTTTGCTGAGCATGCACGCCGCACACATTTGCTTTGTGTCACCGTGTTGTGATTGCGCGCGGTTGTGTGCACCTTTTTTTATTGTGTTGTGCAGGAAGCCGACACCCACTGAATGTCTGCTGAATGTATCACTTGTCTTGCTCGGGTTCTCCTTCACCACGTCATCACGAAAGCACCGATATTCACCCACACTTGTCGCTGCCTGCCACTATGAGAGAGAATTTTGTTTTTGAAAAAAAAAAATTGTACCATCAAGGTTGCTGCCTTTGAAATCTGGTGAATAAAATGATTCTGAACATTGTGGATCTTGTTTCAAATGCATGAACAAATTGAAGCGATTGGGCACAAAATGCAAATAATGTATTTACCTCATTTCCATCATGATTATTTGAAAAAACGGTGACGCTAACCCAAGCTTTGTGCTCTCTTTTCCGCAGTGGACGTGAGGTGAGACCAATCAGAGCAAGAGACTTCAGTGCGGGACGAACCCAATAAGAGGACATCAACAAACATGAGACCTGCTCGGTCCTCTCCCCCACTGCCGTGCAACCTCCGTCTAACTAAGACAAACTATTCTGTATAAATGAGCGACAGAAAAATAGACAACAGACAAAAATACATAAGATACCAAAGGTGCTTTTTTTATATTAAAAAAACAGTGATTATGGATGATGTCTTCTTCTGTGGTGCGCCACCTATACCCAGACAACTGAACCCTGCCAATGATTAAGAAGAAAAGAGAGAAATGCTGTGGAGCTCGGGCAGAAAGAGGCCGAAGGGAGATGATGAAAGGGATTTGTGTTGAACATTTTGACCGACGTTGTTTGAACGAGATGTGCAACAGAAATAGCCGTAAAACAGTTGTATCAGGCTTTATCGTGGGAATCTGGTACTCAGACTCCAAAGCAGCGGTGGATGTCCTCCTGCTGGGCAACATAAAATTGCCCTGCACTGTTTAAATGACTCTTGCGTTCACAGGAAGGAAGAAAGGGTGATAAAGGAAAACTATGGCGAGCACTGGAGTTGTGGAGGTGTTTTGTTTTTCAAAAGACTCTCAATGGAGCATTAAACAATTTGAGCTTTTGGATGTTTGGAGTCGTTGGTGGTCTGTGACTTTCCCCACCTGCTGTGCACAGTACAATCTGAAATGGACGCACAGCTGCTCACAAACTGTTTATACATGTGGATGTTTGATTTTGCTTTTTGTTTTTTGTTTTTTGTCTCAGTGCAAAAAAACAGAAAGAACCTAAATGACATTTCCATGATTTTGGAACCATGCAAGAGTCTTGTGTGGTGCGGTTCTTTCTAACCATCAGTATCACAATCTCAATGTCCTTTGTTGTTATCCTTGTCATCCATGTTTCGTATTATATTACAGTATATCCGAATGATGTCAAGTGTTGTAAATGGTGTGGATATATGCGTGCAAGGAGGAGCCGCGAGAGTCAGTACAGGAAGATGCTTTATTTTTGTTATGAAATATATTATGCTTACTTATATCCAAGCAGGAATTATGTTTAATTCTTTTGTTGTGGTTGAATGTCTGTATTTGATCCTTTGGAAAAGATGCAAAAACTTGGAACGGCGGTGGAACAGACAAGGGAAAAAATGGCTGCCATGCTTGTTACTGTGTGTGCGTCAGAGCTAGGAAAAGGGGGGACTGACTGGCTCAAACATGGCAACCTTAGTGGCAACCGAGTGGCCATACTGGAGCTTATTCTATGATAAGCATGCCCAAATCCTTTGTGCACACCAACCGCATTGTGGAGAAACTCTAATGTGCGAGTATGTATGTACGGACAGAATGTGTGCGTGTGTTTGTGTGTATGTGTGCACGCGCACGTTCGTGCACAAGATTTCTCTGCTGCGTGATGCTATGTTTCATTCATATCGCTTGGATGTTGATAAGGAAGATGTCCGCCCGGTCTGCTTCACAAACACACACGCTGTGCCTGCAAAGAGCAAAGTCCACCTCAGAGAGTGAATGAGCGGGCCGAGCAAATCGACAAGCGCATGAATGGGCTCCTTGTTTAGCCAGTCCTCACTCCTCTGTTGACAGGGGAACAAATCTCTGATTGCCCCACCCACTGAAGGGCCTCACACCTAGTGCAGCCGCAGGCCCTCAGGGGGGCAGGTGATGATGATGGTGGGTGCCCAGAGGTGGCCTGAACCTGTGACCCCGATGGGATAAACAATTACTGCCTTACCAGTTACTGTAACAGTGAGGAATGTGTCAACCAGGGGATAAAAACAACACGTCTCCCTCCTGTAGTCAGAAGAGGAAGAGAAGTTCTCTCGCAATCAAAGGCGAAAGAGTGAGTCACTATGAGGTCGAGTCGTGAGAGGAAAAACTGGCTGAGAGCTGGATGTATCAGCTACTGCTGAGCTGTGAATTCACCAACCATCGTGTGTGGTGCTCTATTTATACGGCTGATGTTTTCTTATTGTTCACATCTACACCAGAGTTCTCAGTTTAAACAGGGACCATGCTTGGAGAGAAATGCCATCACACTATCACTTGGCCTTTGGTACTTTTCTTTCAGGCTTCCATTGGATAAATACAGCAGTAATCATAATTTATATATTTATGTTTTCAACAATAAATATATTTCTGCTTATGAAATTGTTCACTGGATGTCGAGTCCCATGATTTATGTTGTGTTGTCACCGTGCAATGTGTTATTTTCTGCCAAACAGTAACAAGCAACTGGCGATGTTGTGAAGCAGCATCATACATTTGAATACAGCTGGATGCTGGGGTTAACACATTGATAAGCGACAAACATAACTTAACTTTGAGAAATGTTTATGATGAATTGAATTTGCTTACTAGTCAACCAGAGTAACCTGCAGCTTAACCAGCACTGGGAAAAGCAGCTTCCGAATTAGGAGCACATTTCCAGGTTTACATCTAGGGGACTACATAATAAGAGATTTAAAAAAGAGGAGTCCACACGTGTTAGAGCTGCTGCAGGAGGCAGACAGAAGCTGGATGTGAGGGTGGTGGTGTTCACAGGAAATGTGAGCAGGAGCGGGGCTTTATTCCAGGATCCGCCAGCAACTTAGACGGCCGATGCTGTGGGCTTTATTGCTTTTCCCCGAGCAGCTCATCCTAATCCCAGGGCCGAGGGACGTTAAAGTCCCTCTGCTCTGTACTTCCCCGACATACGCCTCACTTATTACCTTAGGGAGCCAGATGAAGAAAGGCACAACATGAAAGCGAGGAAGGATCAGAGAGACGGCAGCTCTGCAAGCCAGTGAACCGGGGGATAAAGTGAATAAAGTATAGATAAAAGGAAGAGAAGAGGCTGGATTGATTTTTTTTTTTGTTGCTGATGTGCCCTGATTCATTCATAAAGACAGTTGGGGGGTGTGAATACCCTGAGGAGTGAGAGTGAAGGGATGTACAGAGAGGCACAAAATGCTGAGAAAGAAAAAAAGAATGGCGGATTGAAAAGAACAAGGAGAGGACATGGACAGGAGGAGTAAATGGTCTCACGGTGTGAGTAGCCACAGCAAGTGGGAGCAGACAGGGGAGCGCTAAGTGGACGTGCTTTCATAAACAATGCCAGAGGGGGGACGACAGGAATGACAAGGTGTGAAGTGGACTGCTGAACGAGCTCCGTGTGTGTGTGTGTGTGTGTGCAAGTATGTAAAAGTGTGCGAGTGTGTGTGAACAAAACAAAGGAGGTCTCCCAGTGTGAAACATGGCGACTGGAATTTTGGGTGATTTGACGACCCACAATGCACAGGGTCAGAGTTCAGGGTTCAGGGGTCGTAGGGGTGTTGCTGTTAGTGCAAAGTGGCGGATGCATTGAAAAGCTTTAACCACCCCCCTCCATTTCAACGTCTAGTGTAAATCCATCTTTTTTACTTCTGGTAAATAATCATTGAAAGGTTATAAAGGTTTTCCTTTCAGGCCGCCTTTAGTTTACAGCCTGCCGAATCAGCCATAATTGTTTCCCTCCCAGATTACGGATCTTGTAACCTTTGCTTCATCCCTGACACCCCTCTCTTTCCTCCCCCGTCCTGCCCCTCTCCTCCCCCCCTCTGTGTCGCCCTGTTATGTTTCTCCCCTCGGCCCCAACCTGTGGCTTCTGGGTTTTGAGGAAAGGCAGAGGTGGCCTTTGAAGATGGCGACAGCCAAGTTTGTCTGGGGCCAAAGCCATGAATGCACGCCTTTGTCCATGCCCCTCGTACGTCTTCGTATCCTGCCCCCGCTACACTCCTTGTTCTCCCTCTGTCCGCCCACAAACTCACACGGACACGCTCATGCCCTTGCAGGGGCCCCCACGTTGCACAAATGACCCCTCTAATTATGTATTTAAGGTATTTGGCTCCTGTGAAAACAGCGTCGGGTTAGCGTGGAGGTGGTAGGGGCAGTTGGGGTGAGGAGGGTGGTCCATGGTCTCATGGCTATCATTACTGCCCAGCGTTTTGTGTAAACACTGGATTAGGACAACGAGGTCTGATTGAGGAGAGGGGTGGTCGACTTTGGCACAGGGGCAAATTTGATGGTCGCCTGTGCTTTTGAGTTTGGTCTCTGGTTTCACCTTTGGGTGGCAGACCCTCAGAAACGTTTCTCTCAGGCACATCTCACCCCACACAGGTAATGATTTGACGCAGCATGCACACACTCACTCATCCTCTCTCTGTCTTTGTCCCAATAAACACTTTTATGTGTTGTCTTTGCAACACATCTAGGTGTGTTGCAAAGACAACTCCACAGTGACGGAAAGCCATTTTTGCACCTTGTTTGCTCGGGGAAGAACTCCCTCCATTATCCAATCACTCCTCTCACCTTTCCTCTGCCTTTTTGTCACAGACCCATCACGTGTCTTGGCATCAGCTAAGGAAGTGGCCATTCTCTGAAGCAGGGCCCCAAAAGGACAGCTCTGAAACCAGATCTCTTTACCGTGGAAACCGCAGGGGAGGGGACTGGCTGATGAAGGTGGTACGGCCGAGATGGACAGCCGTCTGCTTGGCTCCTCAACGGAAAACGGCTGACACAGGATGCCTCTGAAAGATGCATTGAAGCACCAGAATCTTTTGGGTTCGTACATTTCATGTGAAGGTCCTTTCACTTTATGAAAATAATAATAATAATAAGGGATCGCATTCACTCACTTGAGAGAAACAAAAAGGTTGAAAGAAAGAAACCCGGAGATCCGTTTACTGGCTCACCCCCAATATCTCTGTTTTTCTTGCAGACCTGTCCGCCTGAAGCGGACCTGACAGGGCGTCTGTCAAGTCTTGTTAAATGGAGGAGAGGAGGTAAGAAGCAGGGATTGAAGGAGGGTGTGGCAGAACTACTGCGAGGTCCGTGGAGGGAGATAAGTCAGGCTCAAATGGGTGCTGAAGTTTTCATGTGTTGTAATTACAATGGGAGATGCTCGGCCTCTCGTGCGCATGTGAGCGGGGTTGACTGGGTGAGTGCGCACGTTTTCCGATGGGAGCGCACTCAGAGGAGCCAGTTTTCCTTTGCACATCAAATAAATCTACAATTAGAAAGAAGGAGTGAGCAGTGTTTGGTTTGTGGGAAGAGAGGAAGAAAACTTGGAATGTGTCACTGCTATTGAGGAATGAGGAGTGAGTGCATGTGTGTGCGTGCACGTCTGTGTGCATACAATTATATGTGTGAGGTCGGGAGTAGCCGGCCCAGCCAACATTCTTGGGCAGCGGTATTATTAACTGTGGTGGAACCATTATCAGTGTTTACTTTGATCCAACCACCACAGAGGAGTAATGGACTCGGCTGAACTCTGCCTCTTTCTCTTTTCCCTCTTATAAGTCTTGTCTTTATCAGGATGATGATGTTCAGGGCCTCGTCACGTTACCTCATTATTGTGTGTGTGGGTGTGTGTCTGAGGATCCCACATCCCTTAATTCAGCGGTGCGATAAGACCACCTAGTTTTACTAACTTACTTCAACAGTTGTGAGGAAGCCCCCCAACACACACACACACACACACACACACACACACAAAGACTTTCTTGTGCAGACAGAAAGAAAAAAGACATGAGCTACTTTAATGTAGGACTCTGAACTCGGCTGGGTGTGTGTGGTGTGTGTGTTCATGCAGTGTGGGAAAGGAAGCAGTTGGACACCTACCTGTCCGATGGGGGTATGATGAGAGCGTGAACAGACCTCACACTGGTTGGCAGGTGGAGGACACACCTGGTACGGTGGGGTAGCTGAAAACACAGATTTGCACACGTGCACGGAGCAGCTATTGTTCCGCCATGGCTGCCGGATACAGAAAGAGTCTGACTTGCAGCTGTGAATGAAGACTCTGTGGGATAAGACTTGCATAGTCTTTGTGATTTGTTGGAAGAAGTCTTGGTTCAAATTTCAGTAATTCACTGCAACCTCATCGTCTACTGTAGTTCTGTGTGTATTCAGGTTAAAGCCTTGGTCAAAAGTGAGAAAGTTACGACCTCTTATTTTCTTGAAAGGCCTTCCTGAGCCACGGAGGAAGAGCTGCCTCACGACCATCTTTGATGCTGCAGAGGCCGAGAGACAACGGCCTGATTGGAAGCAAGTTTGACCGAGTGTCTTCTGAGGGGAGGTCATGGCAGTGGGGGAGGAAGGAGTGAGAGATGGAGGGACAGCGGGGGAGAGGAGAGACTGTGGAGGGTTCCCTGACAGTCTGTTAACACTGCTGACCCAGGACTTCACAGCGGCCCATTTGTTCTCTTTGTTATTTCTCACCAATGAGAATCCCTTTTGGTTTCTCTCTCTTTTCCTTTTATCTCTCTTTTTATCCAAGCTTCCAGTTACACCTCCATGTTTTACGTCTCCACTGCGCTGCGTCTCCGTTCCAAGCGCTTGCTCTCAGCCCCCCCAACTGAATTTTGTCTCCCGACGAGACAAGAAAAACCATTAGAACTGCTTTGATATATTCTCAGTGTGTCTGTTTTCATTTGCACAGTTTGTCACATTTCTCTATGCTCAGTGGGATGAAGTCATTGCACACACACACACACACACACACATGCTTGCATGGTTCCCCACTAACCCTAATGCTTTAAACTCAGTGGTTTTGTGTCTGACCTGAATATCTCTGACATGACTTTCACCAAAGCTAATAACAGCAACAGGATAACTGCTACCAGTACAGCTGGAAGTCGCCTGGCAAAGTTATTGTCGGAGGATGAGAAACAGGCCCAGCAGTGGTTGGGGAACTCGGTGACCTGCATGCCAGTTTGACTGCACCATTTATTAGTTTAATTCAGGTTCAGTCCTTCCCCCCCTTCCCCTCACACACACCCCTCTGTCTTTCCCTCTCTCTTTAACTTGCTTTCCATGAGCTAAGCAGCACGTGAACACCTGCTATTTTAAATGACATACTCATTGTCGTGCAGGAATGGAGGCGTAAATCATTGTGGGCCACTGAGTGCGGCAGCCGTGCACGTACGCTCGTGCGTACGCCAACCTGCGAACGGCGAAAGGAGGGCAAAACAGAACATGTGCTCAGCGTCCAGGAATTCTTCTCAACCCCCCCCCCCCCCCCCCCCCCCACAGAACATGTGCTCAGCGTCCAGGAATTCTCTCAACCCCCCCCCCCCCATGCTTTTTCGAGCTCTGCCCAACGGCAGGCATCAGACACTGTTGACCGTTGAGGAGCTGTTTGTCTTCTCAGATTGTGTGGAGGCTGTTAATACGTTTAATTTTCTGAAACGAGAGATAACAGCCATGGCAACTGCATGATAATATTAGATGACTGGCTCTAAACACAAGTGCGACTAATGGAAATGTCTTTTATTTTGCAGGCAGTTCAAGTATAAAACTATAGCAGTTGAGAAATTTGATTCTCTGTCACAGTGGGGAAAATCTAAATAACTGTGACTCACATGGGAGAAGCCCTGAGAAATCACTGATGTTCTTCACATTCCCTTTAATCTTAAATCTTCAGTTGATGTGGATGCTCTGTCCCTTCCTCGCCGTGGGGATGATGACAGACGCTAAGATGTGGATGAGCAAGTCCTTTTGGGATGCCTGTGCGTGTGACTGTGTGTACTGTGTGTGATGCTGTGTGAACACGTGCTGAGCGGTGTGGGGTCTGCGGGGGTGTGCAGAGGGAAGTGGTCTCTATAAAGAGCCCAGTAATCCTTGGCGGTGCAGTAGGGGGCTCAGGCGATAAGTCCAGGGTGAGCCCTGTGACTCAAGCCTCTTTCTCTCTGCCATTCACTCTTTGTGGCCGTGGACACACACACACACACACACACACACGAAGGGGCCACAGCGTCACACACCGTGCTTTGTTATCGTATTCTGTTGTCGCACAGATAATCGCCACTCGATGGAGCATCCTCTCGAACCCTTGCAACATGCTTCACATGCTGCTTTTTAGTTTTTAGGATTTAGGTTTGGTACAATAACGATTGGAAATAAGCTTCAGTCTGCTAAAGTACTTTTACTTTAAACACTTACTTGCTTTTACTCATGTAGAAATGTTAATGTGGTACTTTTACTTCTACCATCTATTTATTTGTGCTTTACCTCAGGCAGATATTTGAGTAAACCTCTCACTGCTGATTAGATCTGGTTATGGTGAAAGAAGTGCTTCATGGTGTGTCCTGAATAGTGTGAAGCCGTTGATAATGTCATTATGTGTTTTCTAAAGTTCCTGCCGATCTAATCACTCCATTTTTTTTTTCCTTTTTATTGCCGAGCCTCTAATGAGATCACTGTGTAGCAGGAGCGAAAGCAGCGGTTTGGTTTCTGTGCTCCGCAGACTCAACTCTAACCGCTCAAAGTCCCATTAAAAACAGATTGTGCTGCTGCTCAGTCAAACTCCTGAATCCCATTAAAAGCGCCCCACAGAAGTGAAACAGTCATTAGAGAGCGAATCGGCTTTAGTAATTAACTCTCTCTCCCACCGCCTGCCATTGTGTTTATTGTTCCCCTCAAAAAGCCCTCCAGGACCCAAAGTGGCGAGACATGAGTTCCTCGCTGACGTAATGTTTTGGTTTACCTGCAGTCCCGCGGGCAGGAAGTGAGAAAGAGCATTTCAGATGAAGTGTGATAGGAAAACAGGAAGTTGGAGTTAAATAAACAGACTTTGGGGGTAGATAGCTTAATTCCCTCAAGCCCAAACAGGTCCAACAAGGGACCTCATTATAGCCAAGGCATTTTGATTGAACAAAGAATAACACCACAATAGCTGGTTACTGTGCTTGTGTGGTGTAGCAACGTTAACATTTAACCATTAGCTCAAAATCTTAAATCTCATATCTATAATGATATGTTCCATCAGCGCCTCCTTACTGTACATGTATTTGACAAGTGAAGTCCAATATGTTAAATGCATGTCTTTCTCCACATTTGAATGGCCTTTAGATACTTACCTTTTTTCCTCTCCCCACCGCCCGTATCAAAGAGCTGCCCTGATTCTGTCGCCGCAGTCAGTGCTTCAAAGGCTCCGTTTCAGAACGAGGCTCTGTGACGTCCAGTGGCAGTGTTTCAAATCACCTCTGCCGCGCCAGATAAAAAGATAGCATTCATCCATTGACTGCTTTACGTTCCCACTGTGGCACAGATAACTACCTTACTGTCCCGGCACAACAGGGCCTGTGTAGACCTTTGTTGCTCTCATGCCAGTGGCGTTAGTGTGCATTTCAGCTCTTAGTTCATCCGAGACTTTGGATGCTGAAGGGCTTGTGTGTGTGTGTGTGTGTGTGTATGAGTATGTTTGCACTTGGGAAACCAATACTGCAACAGGAAAATGTTAATATGTTTGATAATGTGATGATAATACAGGCTCGACAACGTTTGTCTCAGGACAATGGCTCCTTTTTTTTATGGCAGAGCTTGGCCCCGAGCCTCCTGCGTAAATGTGTAATGATATGTAAGAGGAGAGGAGAGCGGCATGAGATAGAGGTTAAGAGAGAGAGAGAAAGTGGACGAGAGGAGGAAAGCGACGTCCTCTGATAAAATCCAAAGAGAGAGGGAAGCTGTGGGCACAGAAATGAGGGCAGCTGGAGGTAGACTGAGGGCACTTGGCGTAGAGATGCAGGTGGCACGCACTGTATTTCAGCTATGCTTTTTTTAATAAGACTGTCTGATTCAGTCAGTCAGATCATTCAGGAATCAGGCGCAGTGTGGACGCAGAGTCAGGATAGTTTTGCAGGATATTACCCCGAGATTCTAAACATCGGGCGAGTTAAAGAAAACAGCTGGAACGAAAGTGATCCTTCTGCATGCGAGTGTGAGATATTTGAACATATTGCCCTGCTTGCCCTGTTGTTGGATTGAGTTGCTTCAGAGATGATGGAGAGGGGAGATAAACAAGCCAACAGCGGGCATGCCCACACTGCTCTGTCTCTTTTCTTGCCATTTTCTCTGCTCTGTGATAAGACGCAAAATCAAATCGCCGAAGCACCGGCAGCAGTGTCAACGTTCTGTTCTTTCTCTCTTCTCTCTTTCATCTCCTGTTGGCAGACTGAGGACAAATGGTCTCATCAGGGCCCGGTGAGGCACATGCTCTCTGCTCTCTCTCTGAATAGCTGAATTGCCGTGTGGTTTGTGATGCATGGTGGCATCCCATGGTCTTATGGTGTAGAGAAGTCACGTAGGTCCTCTGGTTATCCTCAGAGCATCCACCTAATAATATGTGGAATAAAAGGTAATATACAGTAGAGATGTAACCAAGAAAAGGAAAAAGGGGGTCACAGCAGTGATTACTTCAGGCTCATGGGATTATACACATTATTCACATTTGCTCCGTTGGACATAAGTTGTCTGCTTGTCCCATGAAGATTCATGTGTGTCAAAAGAGGCATAAGCATGGTAGAGAAGTAACATGATGGGGGCGCTTGAAGGACAGAAGGTCAACAACTCAGGGGCACCGGCAGACACCGAGTCAGACAATGTTGTTGAACACCTGTTTGAGCTGAAAGCTCCACTGAAGGCCTCCTGATGAAATATAGCCTCTCTGACCTGTTGCTCAAAGCACGGGAGGGCAACTGCACTCAAACATCGTGTGTTCCATGTAGCTTTATGAGTTCAGGGTCACATGTGATGGAGGGCTTTCTATAATGTTGAGTTGGTGTGAATTAATCAAGTAACTTCACGCGTTTAATGCATATCACATATGTGAACACGTTAAACTGGATTAAAATTGTGAGTTTGTCTCTATTTAGTCAATAGTTTGTACACTTCCATGTTCCCGTTTACCCATTTCCATCAAAGTTAGGAGGAGCACTGAGTGGGTGTCCACCACCAAAACAGAGGAGTCAGACGACAGATAGTCCAAGGAAGGTTATTCTTGTTTTTTATTCTGCAGCCTGACTTCATGTGACAAGACATCAAAAGCAAACTTGTTCCGGCTCATTGCAGTCACAGAGGTGCCATTGTGAACGTGTTTTCCCAGCAAGACTGGTGGTACTGTGCAGCCTGTGTTGCCTTTGTGTTAGCGTATGAAACAAATCTCTCTCTGACTAGAATACGCTGCTGCTGTGAACTCTCAACCACCAGAGATGGCACCACCACCACCATCAGCCTCTTCTGCGATCTCAAAAAATCTTGCATTTCCCCAAATTACTGGCACTGACTTCCCTCTCCTTCAGTGTAACGCCATTGCCAAGAGTTGCAGGGAGTCTCCAGAGTGTCAGCAGTGTGATTCACATCCCGTCACAGTGGAATGTACTGATGACTCCGCTCTGTGGTCATTTCTCGTTCTGCTTTCCGCAGACGTAACAAAATCGACTACATCTCTTCTAAGAATTTCTCTCAGCCCTCCCAGGAGCTTAATGAGTTATAGATGAAGCGTTTTCTTGCTATTGAGCAAAAATACAAATCAGCAAATTTAATTCTTGCGTCTAACCACCTCCCAGGGGATGAGGTCGCAGCCTTTTGTTTCGGTGCCGGGGGATGTGACGGAGCCTGGCCGGATCACTCCGCATCTCACCAGCAATCCCAGTGTCACCTCAGTGACCTTTGACCTCTGACCCTAGCAGACTAGCAGGGTCACTGTGGGACTGACAGCAGCTACTGTCTCTGCAAACAAGGCAACGCGACTTCTGTGGCTGCATGTCGCTCGCTCTCTTTCATATAGGTGCACAGTTGAGCAGACGTCCTCAGTGACACACACAGAAAATCCCTCCGCAATACCTGACGTGCCTGCTTCATCACGTTATGCTCCGCTCTGTGATAAGTGAGAAGGAGCCGTTGAAAGCTCATCTGGTGTGTTATTCTATAAGGTCATTTGCTCAGATTCCATTCCTGAGCGGTGCGTCTTCATGACTCTAATAGCCAGGTGATGGCCGCTCAGAGCAGCAGCCGCTTTTCCATGTGTGTCAGTACAATTAGGAATGTTTAAAGACATCACCTGTGGGTGAAGTCCGGAGAATCAGGTCCGGCATTTTACCCAGAGTCTCCATCAACCCCCCAAATCATCCTATTTGAATCCAGCGGAGGATCCCCTGCTGTGTTCACACGCCGGCTTATCCTGACTTTCTACGGACTCTCCGCGGAGGCAGTCCACAGATAATCTGGAACTCCTCATTAGGACAGTTGGGTTCACACATGCACCTCCTGCAGGGTCTGCAGAGTTCAGCTGGACTGTAATTGTGTGTGTGTGTGTGCGTGAAATTTCTGTTCAGAGAAACAGGAACCTTCGAGATGAGGTCACGGAGCAGCAGAAATGGGAAGAGAAGCTTTGTGTATATGGTTACATGTAATCATTGTCAGTTTATCTCACAGAGCAATTAAGGGTCACACTGAGGGAAGACGAGAAGTGTGAAATAACTTCTCCATCTTCTGTTTCTCTCACGTCTTCGGCCCCCTTTCTCCCCTTTGCCTCCAGCCAATCAGATTTCTTGTTTCCTCCGCTTGTTTCCTCTTTCATTTCCTCTGACAGCCGGACAATCTCACTTTCTCCCCTTTTACATTTAGTCGCTCTACAGTCTATTTCACTTTATTCCCCCACTCCGTCTCTTTTGGCTTGCATTATTCCTGTATCGCCCTCATGTCTCACACATCCGTCAATCTTTTCCTCACCTCTTTGTCTTCCTTTCTTTCCCGTTTGCTGGTAAATGGAGCAGGGAAGAGAAATGAGCAGTGTCAGATCAGAGTTGTCTTTGAGGAATTTTTTTCTCTCTCGCCTGTCTGTCAGTCTCTCTTTGTTCCTCCTGCTTTTTTGGCTGCTCTCCAGCAAATTTTAACACCCATCATGGCATGCTGGGCATCGTCCAACAGATGCCCTTGAGGAGGACATTCCTGTCTGGCACGACTCTTCGTTTCACGCTATTTATACTCAAATATCTGAGCTCGGACATCGGACTGTTGTTCAAGAAAATAAAAGGAAATGCACGCTTCTCCCATGGTCACATTGCAGGAACTCGGTACTGATAAGGACACATTACTACAACAGAGATAACACCTGTTATTCAGAAACAAATGTCTTGAGGAGCACAGATTCTTGCTTGGCCTTTTATTTACTTGCCGGTGACGCACTTTGATTTTCAGTGGCTTTGAAAAGATAGATTGATGAATCACCACTCCACTCTTCCACTTTGAAATAATGGGGACTGAATGTGCCATTGTCAGAGAGAGGAGTAGAAAGTCAAGGGTGGGTTTTCTCAGTTGTTCTCATTGGGAGGAAAAAAAATCCTTCAGGGAACTCAGGAGCTATTTCTTTCATACAATGAGGCCCATCCAAGTGCTTTGGAAATCTGCTCACTGTGCAGCTCTCCTGCTTCCAAGAGCTCCTCTGAAAGGATCGGAGGGAGGGAGAGAAGACATTGTGCTGAAGCTGAAAGACAACTTTGCCTCCTTCAGCTAATTCGGGAACATCTCCTCAGAAGTGTCAGTGTCAGTGGTCCGCTAATTATCGTTCAGAGCATAGTGGAGGACTGACACGGTGTTTTCTGCCTCATCCCAAAAGTACCCTGCTCGTCCGAGGAAAAACACTGACTGCGTGAACTTGTGTGTTTGTGTTTGCCTGACCATGATCAGGTTGAAAGCGGCTGCTACACATGTATAACAACAACAACAACAACATGCTGGGTCGGAGCGAACACTGAGCCACTTGTACGAGAGCTACACTTGGGAACACTTGATACTGTCATCAAAGCTGGTGCTTGAGTTGGATGCTCCCACCGTGACACTGTGTAAGTGGGAGGAGAAGTGGTGGTGTGGAGAGCTTGGCTGAGAACCCCGCGTGGATCAGAACATGTTGAGAAGCTCCTGTGAGCAAACATCTGTTTCCATGGTTGGGCTCCTGTGCACACGTGCTGATAGTGTAGTTACACGTTTACTCTCTGATCAGCTACTTCCATCGGTACTTTCTTACACTGATGCAGTTTATAGCGAGAGACAATGGCAAATAAAACTTGGTTGGCCTTATGTTCTCCTGTAATTCGGGTGAACGACCCTTTAACCTTTTAAACAGCTTGAGATGTTTTCCCGTGTACGGCAAAGCAACACCGCTTCCTCCTCTGCGATTAAGACCTGAGAGGCTGTGTGCTTTTTAACAGGGGTTAGGGGTGGAGGTTCATAGGTCCATGAACTCCACCAGAGGGATGCGCATCATCAGGCTGGTTTTTTGGATCTAAGACAGAGCCCCTGTTGATGCTGGAGACATGCAGACATTTATTGGCTGTATACAAACAAAACTGTGCTGCATTTGACTGTTTTCATCGACAGCATTCATCCTTCTCTTCGAGCGTTCATACAGAACCTTCGAGCTTTAGCCCAGGCCAGTTAATATAGCAAGCGGTGAGAGTCCATGGCTTTTGGGTTTATCCAAGGCAGCAGTTAAAGTACAGGACCACAGGCGTAAAGCTGTCAACATGTGGACACGGCCATGGAACACAGCCTCGCCTGTCCCCACACCAACTTTATAGGAATGTCTGACACCCCTCCACCACCACCTAAACATATACTGTATCTGTCCTCTGTATCGTATTTTCTCCTTGTCGGGCTGCTTAATGTGCAGGTTGCTATTTCCCCCCCACATTCCTCCAGATAAATCTCCACTCGAGATCGTTCGAGAACAAAGCCGTTAGGACTTGTTGGGAAATCTCCCACATTCATCTTGACGCTTGCCCTATGTGTGGCATTTTAAGTCGTTCCTACTGATATCAGATTACCCACTGAAGGATATTTGGGCTGTTGATATGAGCTACTTCAATTGTCTGTGTGTGTGTGTGGAGACAAAGTGAAAGGTGCTTGTGTGACAGCGTGTCTGCGTGTGAGACTTTTCCACCTCTTTGAAGATGGGACGTCGCCCCGTCCTGTCGCTGTCCCAGTGAAGCATCTTTGATGTGTGATTAAAGGAGTGACGTGCACCTCTGTTGAATCAGCCCCAATATATGACAGCCTGTATCCGACAATGCAGCACTTGTGCGAGGGGAGCATAGTTTTAAAAGATTATTATTATTATTCCGCCTGTGCTTCGTGGTCGTCTTTCGGCGCCCTCCTTGAAGGCTGGCAGTGGAGCTTCACAGTGACAGCGCTCAGTTGAAATGTGCCTTTATCTCAGAGCACAGGTTCTGTCAGCGTTGCAGGATTAGGCAGGTGAGTGATCAGCAGCTAAAGGGCTGGACATCTGGCCCACTGGGCACTTCCCTTTTCGGTCGATGTGCGTCTCCACATCCTATAAATTTGCTCTAAATTAACACCTGGGGAACGCCTGATCACATCTTTAATCCTACACGGTGCTGCGTGTCACATGTCTGCCTCTGTTGCTCACACTGGCACAAGATGGCTGCCTCCAAAACTCTGCAACATAATCAGAGCAACAATCATGAGCCTGGCAGTCTAATGGCACAGAGATTGCATGTGATAGCATCAGGGGCGGTTTTTTTTGAAGCGCTAGCGTACTCCCAGCCTGTGCCTAAAGCTTTATATCAACATGGAGATCAGCCAGATACCGGCTCCGCAGCCACACCAGTTTTGTTTTGCTTTGTTCTGCCGCTACTTTCTCCATCCTGTATTTATTTTCTTACTTGATACTCTCACTTTAAAGTGGAGTGACACACAAGCTGGGTTTTCCAGCACAGGTTTCCTGTGTTTGGAAGAGGGGGGCCAGTGATATAAAAACATAGAAAGGGGTGAGAAGGTCACACGGAAAGAGGGGAAAAGAGGTTGGAAAGTGTGGAGGTTAATTGGGAGGTAAATATGAGGATAGATTTTTGCACTTTCTTTTAAAAGTGCAGCCCGGTATCCCCTGGCAGAATGGAAGCTACTATGGTGATAGGATTGGGACTGAAATAAAATAAACAAACTGGTAAATGGAGTTCATGAAGCTAAACCTTTCTTGGCATTACCCTTATGCAGACGCAAGTTCAGAATATAACGGCTGAGCGAGCTGTAATGTGACCCCAAAATAACAAGACAGCTCAACCGCGAACTCACACTCTATCACCTCCTCCAAAGACTCTACAAACAAGATACTCCCCGGTTTATCTCCTAAACATGGCCACAACAGAGACGTCGTCAGGCAAAGACCACAGCAACCGTATCTGAGAGATGGCGGTGGAGTCCAAGACATTATCATCTCCAGATGAACGATATCACACTTGACAGAGCAATTGTAGCTGTTGAGGTGTTACCGCTCGCTAAAGCTGGAGTACAAAGGGCGTCTTTGTCCGAGACAAAGCAAGGAAGATCGAAAAGAAGATGCTGTTCATCACCAACAGCTGTAAGGACGAGAAAAAAAATGAAGTGACCTCGATTAACCCTTCAGATTATTATGAGAAAAACAGCACGACCGCAACTACACAACATGGCAGTGATACAAAATATTAGGAAAGCTGTGACATGGTTGAAGTTATTTGTTGAAAAGATAATACATCCTTGTGAGGGTGGGTGTGGTGGCATCCAGCTGCAGGAGAGGCGTGGGGGGCGGCTGTCACCGGTTCACCAATCTCTCACTCTCCCTTAAAGACTGTGGAGAGCTGCGGACACGCTGTACCGTGAAGCATGTGTTTTGTTTTGTTTTTTTTGCATTAAGAGCAGCTGTGGCTCAGGAGGTGGAGATGGTCAAAAGAATGGTTGGTGGTTCAATCCCAGGATGCTTCGGTTTGCCTTCTGTAGTGTCCTTGGGCGAGGTACTGAACCCGAAATTTAATGCAACAGCTATTGCCTAATAATGCATTGGGCTCTTTTATTGGTTGTTTCTTTTAACCACACATGTCGATTTTTTTTTTTTTTTACTTCACAAAAATCACGAAGCTTTTCTAATAATGGCCCTTTCTAACCACTTTGTGTTGCCCACAATTAACCAAACCTTAAAACATAGAGGGTTAGGGTTTGGAAGAAAACACCTATTCTTTTTAATATTACATATTATGTTGTTAGTCCTATTGTGCAACACAGATGGAAGTGATTGGGTTTTCTTTGAGCACATAATTTCTGCCATTTTTTCACATCTGTTTTTTTGGTGCTGTTTGGTCCCAACACTCCTCACTGGTTTAAATTTGGTCGGACGCTGTCTTTTGGGACAGTTGGGTTGCAAATCCCGTAGAAATGCGACAGATTTGGTAAAAGATTTTTTAAAGACTCGGATAATATCCAATTCCAGACCAACATCTGCAGTGTAATCTGGTGGATTGGTGTTAACTGTCACTCTTTTTCTTTTACTACAGGCTTTGCAACCCAACACCCTGCTCTGAGTTAAATGCCCAACAGGTGTCTTTATTAGTCATGGGAACTTAATTTAATGGCATAAATGTCTGACAGACATTCATAAGTATTTATTCACGATTGGACTAGTTTAGAAAATAATGCGCTGGACAGCGTGAGAGGGTCCAGTGCACGCAGGTAGGCCTGGGAGTTAGGTTAACTTGTACCTATGTCATAAAGAGCTGTGTAATCATGTGGTTTATGGATCTCTTCGCTATAACAAGCTGTGAGATGAAGACGCAAACACTGTCTTGCTTAATAAGTGCATTACCTCATCTACCTCAGGGTCACCTGGGGTGACGTGCACAACAGAACACATTGGTGATGATGTGGATGTTTTTCTCATTCTCAGACCATAAACTTCCAGCCCCCTCTCTTTCTGTCTCTCCGTCCACCTGCAGCTTTCTGATCCAAATTATCCAGACAGCATTTCCCCAGCGGAACAACAGCGTCCATCTGGCTGTGTCTTATTTGGACTCGAACATTGAAGACAACCCACTCTGGCTGAACTGCAGAACCGGAGTTGGTAATAATCGGAGTGTAATCATCTGCATAAATAGATGGAAGTATCAGGTACAAAGGCGCCAGTGGCATCATGGGAAAACGATGGCTCTGGTCTGCAGCCTTTATTTCGTCTAGAAGAGAGTCCTTTTTATTGTTGGTATGAAACTATTCCATTAGTCTTTAGATGTCATAACACAGAGGAGGTATAACGTTACCGTCTACAACATCCACAAGCAGAACAACACACACACACACGCACGCACGCACACACTCCTCTGCACCCCTCTTCTGCTTCTCACGCTTGCTCCCACAATCTCCCATTTTATCACTTTACCAGTCACATGTCATGATCTGCTTTTCCTCCCTCTCTTGTTCTTTCTCACTTGGCCTTCTGCTACTTTTACACAACCTCTCTCCGTTCACTCCCATGTGTTGCGATTATTGAGGAGGTTTCCGGCCAGCAACTACTGTTCTGTAACAAAACCCCAGTGCTATTTCAGCTTGCACTCTCATCAGGTTAATGTATCCACCACGCTGCCGTCGCTGTTTTGAAATTGTACAAAAACAGCCGGTTTGCAAAGTCTCTCTCTCGTTGTCACGGCCGCCTTCGTTATTGTGGCAAGGTGTCCAGTTTTTAAAAAAGCCGAGCTCGTCGGTGCAGCAGCCCTCTGTCCTGCTCTCTGAACAATGCTGTAAGACACAGGAGGAAAACAGACACGCCGAGGAATGTCATTACTGTGCAGAAACCTGCCAGTATACCCGCGTGTGTGCCAAAGATATTAGTCAACAGCAATCAACTGCCAGTGCACAGATACTATACAGATGGGTCTGCACACACAGACAAACATGCAGGGTTGAAGAGGACACTTCAATAAATTACTCATTAGAAATGTCTGAGGGGGGACATATTAATTGTGAATCACTGAGTGAATTCAGATGGCAGGACTGTGGGGACGCGTTGTCGGTTGAGGCGTCTGCTCCCAGACACACAGACACTGTGCGCTGCGTGTCGAAGAAGAAATGTGGAAGAAGCTTGTTGTCCCTTGTGTGCGCGTGAGGCAGGAGTCAATACGTGATGAGTAGAAAAGTGAATATGGCGACCGTCGTGACTCACTTTGAAAGCAGGGGTTTTGGAAACAAAGGTCCTCCAAGAAACACAAGGCGACCAATGCGACCAAGCACTTGTTTGATGGACAGGCTTGGCTGGGCATCCTGAATGCATCGCTGTTCTGTATGCCTTCGACCATCTCACTGCTGTGGATGTGCCGTAGTGTGACAAGTCTTTGGCTCTTTCCAACTCGCCGACTTGCCGTGTATTTTTAAGATGAACAGAACCTTAAAACAAACACAGACCGGCTTATTTAGACCAGATCCAGAATGCCTGCAGAATGAAATGAGCATGTTGAAAATAAGTGTGTTATTTGTTGCAATATCATGTGGATGAGATGGGGCAAAATCTGATTTTTCCTCATCGAAAAGATGGCATGTACAGGGGCATTGTGGGAGTGCGTGTGATGGAGAGGCAGCGAGCTGTGACGACCACGTTGAAAAAACAGGAGAAAGAGGACAAGAAGAGGGAATGCGATGGGTGTGATAACATCCACACAATAAACGTGAATCACAAGTATGTTACAATTTAAGGAAAAAATAGAGACACAAACACAAAGAGAGAAGATGAAAAAGAGAAATTCTGTGTGTGTGTGTGCGCGCGTGTATGTACGTATGTATGTGTGTTTCAGCCAGTTTTTTAAAGCTGTAGCTCGTCCAAGTTTACGATCAGCGTGTCCCAGCGTTCAGTTTGTCCCAGTGTCTCGGCCAGTCTGCTTCTGAGTACGAATTGTTTACAGCTGTCCAGATAACATCAGCAAAACACATCTCTGGACTCACGCTACAGCCTTGAGCCAACTCTCCACTCAGGGCTGCCGTCTCTCTCCCTCCCTCTGTGTGTGTCATCACACAAGCACAGAAGTGCCGCTGTAGACATGACATAAGCCTGTCATGGATGGCTGCAGGCGGTGCAGGTCATTCTTCAAACGTGAGACTCAAGTTGTTTTGGGATGGCAGCAAGGCCCCCAGTGTGTGGGAATCTTCACAAATGATCAAGGAATCAACCCTTGAGGTGGAGTATTTCTGTTTGAATGACCTGTTTTTCTTTAGTCCACTTCGCTGTCCAAATTGTTGCCTTGCTGCCTAGCCTAATACGCTCGCCTACAACACTTTCTAAACCGTTCTGCTGTCATCCTTCACTCTGCCTTTTTCTGTTTTCATTTCTCTTCTCTTCCTGTCTCCACTTGCTTGCCATCCAGGTATGACATCCTCGCCCTGCACACGCAGCCTCTCGATCTGTCTGCACACTGTCTGCGAGCTGAGGACGACTCGGGGAAACTGCCCCTCCACGCTTTTATGACTCGAACTATTTTCACGTGTGCTGATGTTGCTTCAGAGCTGCAGATGAAAGAGCGGCAGACGGACACACGAGGTGTGTGGGATGCTGAAGTGTGTTATTCATTTGCCTTGGATGTGATCCAGGTCTGTCCTCTGTCGTTTTCTTTTTCTTATTCTTCCATCATTTCTATTCCACATCTCTGTCTCACATAACTCATCTTTTATTGGTTCTTGGTTTTAAATTGTTCATCCTTTGACTACTCATTCAAAACTAATACAGCATGTTTTAACTGACCAGAGTTCCTGTTTAACCTCTCTTCATGCTACTTTATCTCTACAACCCTCTTCTATTCTCCATGTCTTTATGAGCTGTAATGGTTATCTGCTGGTGGGCTGGGCGCCAGTGCTGGGCAGAGAGAGAGAGAGAGAGAGAGAGAGAGGCAGTCCAGAGGGAGCCTGTTATTCTTTCCTCCCCTCTGTCTGGCATGTGTGGAGAATGGACGGAGATTTGGAGCCTGTGCTGCTGTAATTTCAGCCCTTCCATCTGACTCGGCTGGTGGGAGTGGGAAGGTGAGCTGGTTCTGTGATGTCGGGAGGAATAGGGATGAGGAGGGGCATTCGATGCCCTTTGTTCTGTTCCCAGACTACCCTCAACCCACCATGTGGTTTGTTCCAAACGGGTGGACAATGGGGGGCAAGTGTGCACACCCGTGTTTGAGGCCTTGGTGTTATTTTACCATACGTCTAAATCAGGCCTGGCCAACCCGTGGCTCCCGAGCCTCATGCGGCTCTTTGGCTGGTTTTATGCGGCTCTTCAGGAGCTTTCACATGACAAGCGTCAAAAATGCTTGGCTGGCGCTGCCATTCATTCCCCCTAGGTGGCACGCTGACCAGGTAAGCCGGTTTGAGTTGCGAAGAAGAAGAAGAAGAAGAAGAAGCCAGTTTGAGTGACGTCAAACGCGCGAGATCATTTGAGTTGTAAACAATTTGCGTCAAGTTCGCTCTCAAAATGGCAGGGAGACAAGGAATGCCAGAAGTCCCACCAAGCAGCATAGTAAGAGAAAAATGTTTTTGAAAATTATTATATTTTTGTTTGTGGACTTGCTTGAACTGAGAGTTTGTGTGTGTGAGACAGTGCACACAATGTTAACTGTTGAAAATAACTGTCATTATCATGTTGGTGTGGGACATTTTCAATCTGGCTGAGCAGAGGTCTGTGTGTGTGTGCATTCATGATTAAGGTATGGGATGACGTTCATGTGTGCCCATGTGTATGATGTGGCTCTTTGCGGTAACACAGTAAAAAAGTGGCTCTTAGTCTCTGACTGGTTGGCCACCCCTGGTCTAAATTATATGGTATCTCTTTTGAATTCTTTGTCACAGATGCTCATCCATATGTCTGAGCCTGTGCTCCGGCATTGTTTCTATTCTTCATCTTTGCCTTCTTGTGTCCTTCGTAATTCCAGGTCTCCTCGGCCACATAAATAAATAGTACTGTCAATTACATTAAGTCTGTAAATCATCAGTTGAGTTGATTTCACACATTCGTGATAACAGTTTTGAACCAGTTCCAGCTGCTGTCTTTCCAGGAGTCCAGGTTTTCCAAAAGATAGTGTCGGGCACAAGAAGGAAAATCTAAATTCCATATAACATTGGAAAAGTAAAGCGTACAAACAGGGATAACGTGACAATTTTTTTCAGCAGGGTTCTTTATTCTCATTCCTGCCGTCACGGTGTCTTAAACCTCTGCAGTGTTTTGGCAACTTCACAGCAGCTCTAAGAATCCAGTTTCCCATCTGTTGTGTGAGCGAGTTCTTTAATGCCCAGCATGTTATTGTTTGGGAATGTATGAATATGGGTGCATTTGTGTTGAACCTTTGCAGCGCAGGTGTGTGAGGCAACTGAATGTGAGGGAAAACCTCAGATTGGGGTTCGGACTGGAAGCTGAGCGGGGCCCAGGCAGGGACAGGTGTGTGCACTCTGAGGAAACATTCTGTGTGTCTGACACAGAGAAAGGGGGACGGCGGGGGGTTAATGTTGGCAGCCATGACAAGCCGTTGCTGCTTCAGTTGCTGGTACGGTGTATGGACTCAGGAGGAACATCACATCACACTAGCTGAGCTGAGGAGGAAATGAAACTCCGAAGGAACTTAGCAAATAATATTTAGAGAGCATTTTTAATGCTTCACATCAAGATCCATACATTATAACCTGAAACATTATTATGAGGGACAGGAAATTTATTCTAGGACAAATCCTGGATCGACCACTTTCACCAGAGCCACACCAGTGCAATGGATTCTTCCCATGACCCATTCTTCTCCCAGGGTTTGTGCGAATCGGTTCCGTAGCAACAAACAGATGCGCACAAACACAACCACCTCTGCAGAGATAACAAAAGGCAAGCAACACCTTGCAGTCATTGTAAGCCCAGCGCTGACAGCCCTGCTGCCTGCAACACTTGACTGATCCCCTCCGCTTCCAGTTTAAAAAAAAAAGTTGTACAAAGTTACATGTGCCTACACCGAGGGGTATTGTAAGGCAATACCAAGCTGGGTTTTCCCCTTTTTCCCAAGTGCTGCAGTGGAAAATTGAGGAAATAAAAACCCCCAGACAACACACCCATAGCAAAATCAGTGTAAAAAGAGCTGAAAGGTGCATTGTATAAGGTATTCTTCAGGGAGAATAGGCAGCCCTGTCCAATAATCACAGGTCTATGCGAGTTTATTTTCTAAATAAGACATCAAGGGGCGGTGTATTAATCACAGCCCATGTAATCCTGTCACACTCCTGCCCCAGTGGAAAAACATCACCATGGTCAGAAAGAGCTTTACCCCAACACATCCGGCTCTCATGTCTCAAGACCCTGGTTCACCCCCACCCCCACCCCTCCCTATGGGCCCATGTACATGTACATGCATGAACACATAAACACATGCTCATACAGTTAGTATGTTCTCTGGGAGCGGCACACAGGTAATGCTGTTCTGAGAGGGCTCAGGCGTTACCTAATGTACGTGCTGCACTGAAAGGAGCTTTGTGAGGATCCTCCTTGGCGCTCGCAGCGCTGCTTGTTACTCGTGCCGTCATCTCTCCGTCGGGGGGGATTTCTGAGCGGCGCAGAAGAGGCGGGAATCTACGCCCGTTTAATATCTGTGTAATGATTTTGCAATTGGAGGTCACAAGCAGCTGATTTTCTCCAAATTTCAACAAATGAAGGAGGAGGCCACTGATGATCTTTTGTGCGTTTCCACTGCGCATGCCACCAAAGCATGACGCAGCATCGCACTGAGCTGAGGCCTCTTGACTTTGTTTATTGTTAAGCCATGACGTTTCCTCAGCGCTGCAGCCAGACATCTCAGCTTGGCCAGGGCCTGGCTTGCCACAGGCTCCACTCCTGGACAAGAGGCCTGCAATTATAGCTCACTTCAAAGATGCCGGCCAGTCAAAGACGGCATTCATGCATTTATTTTGGCAAACCCCCATCCTCTCCCCCTTTCTTACCTCCTCACCTTTCCACCTCCCGCCCCCTTGCCCTTCTTCCTCCTTTCCCACCAACCCTCAAGCTTGTTTAGAGGAGTGATTAAGCAGAGAAACAAGTGCAAATGGAGTTTGGTTTGGCAGGCATCATTATTGACACACAGTTTACTCAAATATCTCCCTGCGTAGTTTTCCCCTCACCTAAATTTGGCCATGGTGGATGTCGGCAAAGATGAGGGGAGGAGTGGGTCACATGTGCCTAAACAGGGAGGCTTCAGTCCTGGGCACAGAGACCATCCTCTGCTCCTTTCTCACTCCACCTCCTGCAGCTGATCCAGAAATAAAACCCAAAGAGTGGGGGCAGGAGGGCATGTTTCACCTCAGGCCATCTGCTCTACGCAAGCTATTAGGTATTCAATTAACACGGTAGACTAATAGTATAGTTTACAATGTCAACAGAGTAATGCATCATGGAGCATCAAGCGCTGCACCCATACATCCAACCCCACTCCTCTCCTAAACCGCAAAGTAGGCCAACTTGAACTGTCGATAACATATTTACAGAAGCGTTTATTCCCTGGCCATTTCACTTTCTGCCAAGGTTTATTTGATCGTGAGAATGTGAGGGACTAATAATAGTACTTCTTAAGAGGTGTTATTGCATGTGAAGCAGCCCAGCCAGATATTTGAATGGAAAGGAACAGCTGGTATATTCTCTCCCATACATTTCCCTTTATTGGGAGGGCATCATCTAGCCTAAAAGTGATCATATTTCAAAAAATTCCAGTTGTCTACCATCTGCTGGGTGGAACTGGTCTTGTAAACTGTGATCCAGATCCAATCTGACACTCAGGTTGGCTTTGATTGGCCCCGTAACTTCATCACAGTAACAGTTATGAGGACCCCGGGGTACGAGGTGCATGTGTTGTGTGCATGTTTGCATGTGGGAATAGCATGTGATCATTTGCTCGTCTGTCGGTTTTTAAGGTTTGTGTTGGAGGGCACTGACTGGTATGTGTAGGAGTGTTTGTGAATGTTTGTTGTTAAAGCAAGCCAGACACCTTAGCCCCATTGGGCCGGGGCTCCACCATCACACCTCCTGGAATTTGAAATCTGATGCTGGAAGTTCGGCAGCCAGAGTGATTAGGGGGACCCACCACGCTGGTGGTGTTACAGTTTGGCTCAGGTGTCCCATTCGTCACAGCGCAGCCCGGCCCCAGCCCACACCAGCATGGCCGGACACCCCCAGTCAGAGCACTGTCTCTGGGGCAGAGTCGGGCGGCCTTTAGACCTCTCTATAGGAGTCTCTATGGCTCCCATGGGTCCAACTTATCCATCCGTCTGCGCAGGCTCCTCTGACTCGTTAAAAAGCACAGACCTGCGGTGCTAAATCATCAGGCTGTCACACACATCATACACACCTGGTGGGACTTGTATCCCTGCAGAACAGTTACTGTCACATACTGGATATTGTGTGGACACTGAGAAGGGGAGGGAACACATTTTAGGCTGAGAGGGAGATCAAATAAGATATAACACACACACAGCAGGGTAGTTATAAGTCTACATAAAGGCTGCTTTGTTAAGACATACTGATACCGAACTGTTAAAAAAGGACACAGCAACAAGGGTGAGAACCAGCAAACACACACACACACACACACGTGTCTGTATATATATAAAAGTTTTGCACTCACATATCGTGTACACGCTTACACAAGCACTGAAATCCAAAGAGGTCCTCTGGGCCTTGGCAAGCCCCCTCATTCACATCAAAGTGCGATCATGAAGTTCTATTTCGTTTCCATCCTTTTGCCAGTGACTACCTGACAACCTGGAGAAAGGTGCAGATCATAACTCCCACACACACAAATGCAATCACTCACAGTGCTGTCATTGTCTTCTCCCCACACTTTGGCTGGCATCCACGCGCGGCTTGAGATGAAAAAGGACTACAATTTACAGTTTGCTGTCCTTGACTCCCCATTGTTTGTATAAAGGATGATAATGTTTCGTCAGAGCAGGATTTGTTTGTTTTTTTCACTCCTATTGTGTCCAGGAGTGAGTTTAGAAACTTCTGAAGGGGGAAGCCAGACTGGGTCACATAGTTTTAAAGTGGACAGAGGCACATTTAATCGCAAAACCCTTGTTTTTAGCACTCTATGTTGTCAATACACCATTCATTCAATTTAATTTTAATTTCAACAGGACAACTAGGACATCTTAAAGAAAGACAGACCAGACCAGAGAGTAAGACAGCTCAGGAAAGTAAATTAAAATAAATGAAAATACAAAAAATAGAATAATAAACATAATATTTTTTGTCACAGCCTTCTGTGTCACAAAGAAACAAGTGAGTGCATCTACAGCAGGTGACCTTTAACCCTCTCACACCCTCCCGTCATCATTGTTAATGGCCCTCTCCGCTGGTATGCAGAGAGCGTGAGCAGAAGAAGAGAGGATCCTGCCAGCACAGCGTGATAAAAACACCCCGGCCCCTGGATTTGGCCCCAAAAACACCTAGGTGGTCCAGTGAAAAAGATGGAAAGAGAGGAACTCAGAGACAGGAGTACACGGGAGGACAGGAGAAATGTGGGAGGGAGACTGTCAGGTTGTCTGTGTCAACAATAAGGAAATAATTGGCCTCTGTAGCCTGTGAGCCTTGCCACGGCAGCCTGGGGGCCTGCTGGGGTTGGGTGGGGCATGGCCCTGGCATTACACACAATTAAACCAACAAGGGGGTCAAATGGGGAGGCAGGGGAGGTCCGAGTCCTGTCATTCATGAGAGTAATGTCTTTGTGCCCGAGGCTAAGCCGAGCCAAGGCCCAGGTCACAGGGAAAGTAGCTGAACTGGGCCTCTGTCTGGAGATGAAAGCTCCATGTGAGCGACCTGCTGCTCTAAAATCTGATGCTGTAAATTACAGAGGAGTATTTGCACACAGGCGGGTTAATAGCTGTCTGAGGATGTTAACAAGTGGGTGTAAAAAGGTGTCTGGCTGGCAAATGGGTGAAAAAACTTTGTATTGGAAAGAAGCTTGTTTCTTTTTGTCATCTGATTGTGCTTCTAAATCTTCCACCATTGTTCACGCTCTCCCTTTGATGACCTGTGAAATCCACCGAAGCCCTTTCGACAGGATTTTATGTCTGTGGTCAGGCTCTGGACAGTATCATAAGCCAGGCTGTTGGGTGGCAGCCCTCTAGCCCCTCTCTGACTTGACCCAATCCTTGACCTTCCACTAATGCGATAAACATTCCCAATCAATGGAGGAAGCAGAGTGGAAGTGGCCGGGATGTGGACATGACCTCCTGGCGAGCTTCAAACAGCCCGTTATTCTCTGTTTACTGCTAATATTCACCTTCCTCTTCTGAGATGGAGGGAGGTCTGCCTCTTCAACCCTGACAACCATCTTGTTGAGTATTTCCCTGAAAAAACAACAGAAACATCTTCCAGTCGGCTGAAATGTTTTTGTAATCTCATGAGGCAGTAAATTAATTGATTCATTAGTTAATAAAAAATGCACACATTTATTGAAGTGAATTAAGTAATGATAAATAATAAAAAGATGATCAACTATTGCTTTTTTAAGCAATAGTGCTAATTCTTCTCCTGCTTGTATGCTAATTTGATTTAACTAAAATAATCCAATCACACCAGCCAATTGATAAAAGGCATAATCAAGAATCGCAAACATTAGAAATGATTGATTATATGACTATATGACATTTTCTCGGCAGAGAGCAGAGGGCCGGAGGGGGCTCTCACGTTCCACATGAATGACTTCATGTAATGAGAGACGAGAGAGAAGGAGAGAGTGAATGATCCGCACTCACAGCCGGGGTCCGTGTTGCATGTTCTGCTCTCCCTGTCGACTCTTCCACGAGAGGAAGTGTGGCAACAATCTAACGTCATAACAAACAGCCACGCACAACCTGTCCATTTCCTTTTTTTCAGCAACCCCACACTGATCCAGTTGGCCGTGCGTAACGATATCTCACAAAGGTCATTTGTGGGTTTCAACAGTCTTTGCAGCTCCCCAACGTGACCTTATCTGTTCTTGCTGCATTAACTTACCCTCCACGATACCTCCACCCTCTGGACTCACACCAACTTACCTTCTCCTAGCAGCGCTGTGCTCCCCTCTAGCTGATGGTCACACCATCAGTAATGTCCCATGCACCCCGCAGGAATTCACGGCTGGATGTAACAAAATATATGTCAGAGTTCTCCTTTTACTGAGACCTTTCATTGCTTCTTCTTACAGTTTAGGACAGGATCAAACAAGACAGGGCAGGAAAGTGGGATAGCATTTAGGTGTATGTAAGTTGGAGGGGTGGGGGGGGGATTGTATCTGTATTTCTAATCCCCCCCCTTGGCCCCTGGGGAGCAGGCAGGGCTGCTGCTGAGACCAAGTGGGGCTCAAGTTTTGTCAACGGGCATCAATCTCTCTTGTCTGTCAGCCCCAGAACTCCCAACCCCTGACCCTGCCCCACCCTCCCATGGCCTGGGTTACAAGGGTCCCTGAATGGGGATTGGTTTTCTGAGATGTCCAGCTGAGAGACAGTGGAGACAGTGATCTGGAATGTGATGCCGCTGTGTCTCAGGAGGATGGAGCTCCCATTGCTTTAACCCGGACATAATGAATCCAATATCATGTCAGAACTCTTCACTCCCCTCTCTCCTCTGTCTTCTCTGATGTTGGCCCTTATCTCTGTGTTCTTCTAAAATCAGCTATCTCTCTGTCCTATCAGTTCATTTCCCCTCCCTCTCTCTTCAAGGTACAAAGTGTCTTCATCCATCTCTCTTCTAGCAAATCAACAGTCTGTCAGTGTGTTACTTCCAGAGTGAAGGATGATGGTGTCACTGAACAAAGAGGCTCACTTGGTCTCCATAATATGGTGTGTGTGATATGGTGGGAGCTCTGAGAGAAACTGTAGAGAGAACATGACAAACCACTTGTGGCATGGTTGTCTCCTTGCATGTCCATGAGCTATTAGTCCTTGCAAGGCCTGGCTTGGCTGCTGCCCTCTCCCAAAGCCTGAGTGTCAGTGAACAGCCGAGGTCAGCAATTCACAGAGTACTGCCCGATCCCTGCGCTGCTCTTGGTGTCTTTTTTCTTGTGTGTTAGGGAGGTGACATTTGGGGACATCTTTGGGGGCGGGGGTACAAGGGCAAAAAGACACGCAGGGGTTATTGGGGTGAGGGGTGGCAGATATTGAGGTTCTCCAGCTGTAGTGCTCCTCAAGCTACTACCCTTTATCTTTGTCTCCCCTCTCACCATTTCCCTCCATCACTCACTGTCCCTCGTCCATCAGCATCCTGCAGGTTCCTGATTAAAGAGAAAATCTCTTTAATGCCCCCGCAAGGAGAAACCCCTCCTTTCTAGCCTCTTCCCCTCTTACTCCATCTTCTTCTGTCTTCTCTTTTATATCTCCTCCCCTCCCGTGTGAGGTGCCCTGGCTCACTTCCATCAGCTAGAGTTTGGAATCTGCGAGTTGAGTCTCGGTATGTGCCCGGCATGCTCAAACTAAATGCTTTTCCATTCTTTTTTTAAATTTCTCTTCTCTCTTTATCCCCCCTTGGATTTGAGAACGTTTCCCTTGAACATTGCTTTCCCACGAACAGGTGGCAAGCCTCACTGGTCATGTGGGTAATAACTGGATCAAGTGTTTGGGTCTCTGACCGAGAAAAAAAAAGGGGAAAAAAGAGCTTTATTTTCTTTTTGCTTTTATCTACAGCTCTTCTGTTCTTCAGTAAAATTTCAACCAAAAATCCCAGTCAGCTCCTGCCCATGTTTGCCATTAAGATGGGACAATACACCTGGTTAACTCAGCTTTTTGTCTCTGCTGGCCAATGATCAGTGACGCAGCTGACATAAGCGCTGCTATAGCACTTAGTGAAATCCGCAAGTCAAAGGCGGGGTGAACCTGTATGATGGTGCTTTTCACTCACAAACGGCTCTGTGAAGCAGGAGGCCCTACCCTTATGCACAGACCCTCAACCATCATCAAATCGCCAGTTGCGCCTTTGATGCTCCATTCAGTTGATGACCCATTGTGGAATCTCCCCATTCAAAAGCACCTGGGCACGCTGGCACAGTTGTGTTATCAAAACAAATGCACAACCCTGAGGGTGAGTTCAGACACTGAGAGAGCAATGAAGTCAACAGCGATGCCCGCTCTGTCAGTGAGATGGCAGAGTACCGAGCGCAAGATATTTAAACAAATCCTAAAACCACCATCAACAAAAATGAATGTCCAATCCAACAGATCACAGCAACAGTCAGGATGCTATTCTGATTTTAACTTTGTGGGATTCTTAAGTGTAAAACCATTATTCATTTACTTTGATTTTCCTGATCCCGATTATCAAGAATGCGCATGCAGTCAGTTCCAATATAGATAGACATGGAAAATGCTGACCTGACTATACTGTAGTGGTTGTGGAGCACTTCACATCTGAGCAGGACAACCATGGGCTGCAGAGAGGCAAGACACACTGGCACCATCACCTCGAGGGCGGCCAAGCCAAGTCTCGTCAGCTGTGTGAATGTGGTTTTAGACACTAGCCAGCATGTCCCCTGGGTGCCTCCTCACCTCTGTGGCCATGGGTGGGGTAGGGGGTATGGGGTACAGAGTCCTCCTTCATCACCTCAATGTAGGGGTGGGACCAACTCCTGAATTAGCACCGCCTAGCCAAGTTCATCCTTTAGTTGAGCCACACCACTTCGCAGAGCAGCTAGGGGGCTCTGGACCCACTGGTTGCAGTAAAAATGACAAAACATGATTTTCCACAAACACATGAGGATCTTTGGAGATGTGTATGTGTGTTGATGCTGGACTAAACATCCAAGTGCCTGTACTAGTCCATGCATACACACCATGTAGAAGCGTCCCTAAATATATCTTGGCTCGGAAAACTGCTGTTTGGAAATGATAACAACAATAATGGAGACTTTCCCAGCCCTCATGTTGGTCTTTCTGAAAATAGGATATGAATGTGAATGGTGTAGAGTAGCGCAGACAAGGTTGGTTGTTCATCTCGGTGTCTTTGATGCACCCTTGTTCCGCTGGCCAGCCTCTCTTCCCTGTGTAGCCTCGCGGTCTGGCCTTGGCTCCATGACCCTTTTCACAGCCCTCTGGTCCAGCTCTGCCACCGCAGGCGCACTTCTTTAGCACATGTCAATATTAGTTTAGGATTATTTCTAGAAGTCAAGTAGGATAAAATCCCAGTAGAGATTACAGAGCTGACACAAAATAATGAGGAAGAATTTGAGGAACTGTGGAAGAACCATTAATGAATATTTATTATTTGCATACCAAACACAGATGATTTAACTCAGGCATACTGTGGGCAGCTAAATTTGGGTAAAGCCAAATGGTGTCCTGGGTAACCTCAGCCTAGAATAGCCTGCAAAGAAGACAGGAGTCACAGTGATGTGTTAGACCCCTTTGCTTCCAGATGAGGTTGGGAGGGATAAATACAGAGCCATCAGAAGTTAAGTCCTTCCAGCCAGGGATGAACTTTGATAAAAGGCCTCACGTACGGGTCAGGATTCTCGCATTTCTTCCGTGGAGAGAATAAAACAGGAAGCCTCAGGTGCTGACTAGGTGGTCAGGTCATGTGGTTTTGCATGAAATCCTGAAGATTTCATTAATTCTTGTCTCGTAATGGAGAACGACACCCTTAATGTGGGGATGTAAGAATTTGCTGTGTTTAACATGTGTGAAGGATGAGCTGTGTTTCCATTCACTGAAAGATTCCCAGGTGGGATGTCCCCCTGGCAGGCCACAGGCTTGAGCAAAACTTTTCAATTGCTTTGAAATAGTCAGTGATGAGTCACACTGCTCTTAAATATGGTTGATAGATTACAGCCATGTCGTCTTTGGGGATCTGAGCTACATCTTGTTCTTTTTTTCTTCACCCTTTCCTCCTCCAGGGTGGATTGCATGAGAAAGCTTCCTAGCAAAGTAATTAAGGTTGAAATAAGCCCCTTTAGCCAAAAAAACTCAGAGATATGTGATCCCTTCAGAGTGTTATAGTTCCTGAAGTAGAAAAACTTTATACCTGCTGTGGAGGGGATTTCCCCTTCAGTTTACTTACCAAGGCTCCTGAGAGAGACGTCTCCAGAGTTCATATGTATGCACAGGTTTTGTTTTCATTTTTATAAAAAAAAAAAAAAAAAACTTTTAGCTCTTCAACTGACAATTCTTTTAGCAACCATGGGTCTATCCATTATAGGTAGGGCTGGCTGACTATTTAGAATATCATGTATCACATGTTCTCATCTTCATTGACTGAATATCAGAGCAGCATGGCAGACATACTTTACAATCACACTCATGCATACCTGCAACTGTCTAGAATTTAGACCAGACAACAGAGAGGCAGCTGTCATTATTCACAAATGAACCCCACTTATCCAGTGTCATAACAGGATATGACTCATTGTTGTTGCCGATACCCATGTTTGTCTTAGATATATATATATATATATATAGACAGGTTTTTGCTAATAGTCTGATCTTCTGAAGTCTTGGACAAGGATATCAAAGAGCTGAAATGGCTTTTGAGGCACTTGGCTGTCAAGCTAATAAATGAATGCAGCAATCCAAGTAAACCCTTCCAAGTAAGGTGTTGCAGGTGAAGAATCTACCCCTCCGGAGCTTTACAAGTTCAAAAGTTCAAGCCCCACATGACACCCGAACTGTGTGACCTGCACAGCCACAGCTTCGACTGGTGATTCAACAGCAGATGCGTTGTTATCGCCATGAATTGGTGCATTTATTCTCAACAGTAAGGTTATGTCACTTTTACAAAAGAATGGCATGCACTTTTGTCTGCATTATAGGGTGTGTAACTACATGACATGCTGCTCGGGGAACAGTTATCTTTCAGTGAGATCAATAACCTGTGTGATCATCATGTCAGAGTCTGACAACAGGAGTGAGTCACTTGAAAACCTGACTGAGTCACTCTAATGCAGTGTGTATGTGTCGGGGTGTGTGTGTGCAGGCGCAGACGGTGTCATTAAAGGACTCTGGTTGCCCCACTCTCCCTTTACTCTCCTCGTCTGCTGTTCAAGCGAAGAGTGGAAAGTCCATAAGCAGAAGTTGGAAACTACAACCGCAACCAGTCAATACACAGGACACTTATTCATAGACTTTCACGCACACACAAACCTGGGGTGGGGAACTCGAGCAGCAGCAGTGGCAGTGGCCGTAAATTGGTACAGGCATCCGTCAGAAGCCCCATGAGTCACCCACTGGAAAACGTACAGCTCCCCTAAGCCAGAGTAGATATCCATCAAAAGTGATTGCGGCCGGTGCAAACTCCTAAAAAAACACAGTTAGATATACACACACAAGCACGTGCTTACTCGCACACATGGCAACACATTCTAACGACATGCATACACACACAGCCAGATTTGTGTGGTGTTGATGGCAAGGTAACAAGCAGTATGTTGGGTGAGCCATGTGTAACCACTGCACGGCCTTTGTGGGGCTTTTAAATGCATTCGATGTTTGATGTGAGGCGAGCAGATAATATCAATGCTGACTGTCTGATGCACACGGGATGCTGAAGACAGCGCTGGGCGATGGGCTTCTCCTGACTGAATCGCCCCCTTACTTTCTGCTCAACACTCGTCATTCCTCTCAGCTGCATATCAGATCTCGCATATAGCTGCTACGTCTTGCACACATGTACTGCACACGTTGCACTTGCACCCAAATTATGTGGAACATGAGAGAAGACAAGGAGAGGCCCGAATATAGTCGTCCACTGAAGGATCTAAATAGCTCAATATGGCAGTGAAGCTGCTCTCCAATTTTTGGAGGGAGTGTTTTTTTTTTTTTTTTTTCTTTTCTCTTGCAGTAAATCACCGCTCTGTTGTTCCTGCCACCCAGCCTGGTGTGTTAACTCAGGCCCTGAAGCCATTTTTTAATAACTTTGATATACAGTAAATCAAATAGTTCTAAATATGTAACAAGGGGTCCAAATAATGCTCTCGGTAAAGATATTTATCAGGATTATAGATAGTGCTTGGTCGTGACTGGGCATGAATAATTTGCCTGAATCTTTACTTGATTCATATTAGAAAAAAGAGAAGACACGGACAAACACAAAGGCATAAACTCAGTCAAAACTTGTCGATTGTGTGTTGAAGTTTGCGCGGCATCCTTGTTATTTCTGTGTCTTTGCCCTCTTTCTTTAGTCTCCCCTATGCTCCTGCTCGCCAACTGCTGCGTGGAGCTCAGGGTTTCGCTGCATGGTCAGGCAGAGCGGCGCTGCATGGATTCCTGAGAAGTCAGACATTCTGGTGTCGGTGGGGCCGGCGACTGCAGCCTGTGCCTCACACATGACCTCCTCAAGATCAGCAGGTCGGATCCTGAGATAATCCTGTCCACACAGTTGCATAGTGGGCATACGTTTGTCCTCTCCTCTAACCAGAGAGGTTGATGCATGCGTGTTTGTGCACCTGTGTTTTCATATTCGGTCTTTTCACTGAAAGTCGCAACCTTACAATCAAAGGTGGTATTTTAAGGTTTTAACTGTTTGGTTGGCAACATAGCATTTGTTCAGATTATTAATGTGCCAAGAATTTATAGGTTTTATCGTACACACGTGTGTGTGCGTGGATGCCTGCATGTGTGTGTTTGCAGGGATGAGTGTGCAATTTGTTCCATTGGAGGTTGAAAGGCCCACACCTGCAGGAGATCTGCAGAGAGCATCACTGTCATCTGGAAAATCAAGAACAGAGAGACAAAGAGAGGGAGAGAGAGGGGAGATGAAACAGAGAACAGAAGGGTCTCACTCCGCCCCCAGACTTTGTTATTTCAAGCCTTTCTCATCATATTGAGGAAGAGGGGAACAATGCACGGCACACACACTCAGTGGGAGCAGCACAGTCAGCTCTTTCAGCAAACAGAAAAAGTAAGGGGGAAAAAAAAATCAAAGAGCAGCAAGAGGCAAGGAGAGGGAGGGACTGACAGCAGGCGAGATAAGGTACCTTATCCACAGACGCTTTGCACTTCACTCCTCCTTTACTACTTTCACACTAGACTGATGCAAAACATGCTTGAACGTGACCCAAGCTGGAGGCAGCGTCTGTACGCTCTCTTTAGCTTTTCAACTGTAGCTCTTCTCACTCCTACATTTCCCAGATATGTTTCATTGCGCCTGAGACAAGTGAGATGGGACGAGGAATGACTGAGAGGTGATTCTCAGAAGATCTCCTGGAAGATCAACAAACAGACAATGCCACACTAGCTACACTTGGAATCAAACTAGAGCACATTGAATGTATTATTGCACGTAAGACATGATGTTTAAATTTCCCCCCTCGTGTCTCAATTTATGCCCTCCCTCCCCCTACACACTACCCCCTTCTCCAGTTGTTAGGGTGGAATGCCTCTCCTGTAGATCCAATGGCAGTTGGGATGATTGATCAGGTGGCAAAGAAACTAGAGTCATGATACAGTCTACAGTCTGTGTGAGCATGCATACAAGCAGTGACGTGCAGTCAGGGGAGGCAGGTGAGGCACGGCCTCACTCGTCATCATGGAAAGAAAAAAATATAAAATGAAAAAATAAATGGTTATATTTATTCAGTAATGTGCTTAGCCGGCTGAGCCTCACCATGGATTGCGCAATGCAGTGAGACGGTATTGCTGTCGCTCTGTATGCCGCGATTAAATGTTTAAACACTTTTACTATATGAACTAAATTTCCATAGTTTAGCGGATGTATATTATATACAGTGTTTTTTAATCAACGTGTTTCTTGTGCTGAACAATCATAAAACGCCTGCGAAGAGACACTGGGTGAGGCACGCAGTTCTCCTGCCTCATGCTAGGGGGCGCTGGTGATCCCAGGGATTCTTCTTACTACTCTGAGACGGCAGAATAATAGAATTAGTGACAGCACACTACAGTAAACAGTTAGCAAGTCAAGTGCTGCCATCCATCCTGCCAGAGAGACGTTTAAAACTGAAGAAAGATAAGGAGGACTTCCACAAACAAGTTATCGATGCTTTTCTTCAGAAGGAGCGGCGCATGGACTTCATTTATAAGTAATGGTAAGACGATAAAAAACGTTTTTTAATGTGCTTTTTTTCTATGCTACAGTTTGTATATGTAAAGAATGCTGATATGAAATTTAAACAAAACACGTGAACTGTTGCCAGTCAAATGGTGAATAAGCTGCTCTGCAGGGTTCATATGTTTGTAAATCTGACTGATGACGTCAGTGCCTCACCAGCCATGAACCTCACCTCAACCTCACAAGTGCAGTATGCATGTCACATACGTGTGTGTACCACTGGCATTTTTTTTGCATGTGCCTCCCTGTTTGTGAGTGTGAATTCCTTGTACATATGTGTGTGTTAGTGTGGCTTTACAGCAATGGCAGCACCAGGACACTTGGCACCACACTGACGTGACCCAAAACTCGACCCTGCGGGACACCAATGGCATTCTGACATGAAACATGGGGTTACGGGGGGGTGGTGGTGGTGGCTGTACTGGCTTCCTTAAAAAAATGTACCTGCAACATTGTTTTTAATCAAAGAAACACAGCCAGACTGAAACAGAGGCAGTATACGGACAGACAACCTGTTTCTCCATATGTACAGTCAATGACATATGTACGTTTGGCCCTCACAAATCTGACCTCTTGAAACCCTGATAGCGAGAAGAGGGAAAAGCAGCCAAAGACAACTCCAGGAACTTGTGCAACAAACTAGAAGAAACATGATATCTGTGTGTTCCCCTCTTGGTGGCTGTCCAATGTGGAGGCATTTTAATGCTCCGTCTCTTGTTGGCTGTACTTCTGTGTACATGGTGCTTCTCCATGGGCAACCTCCTCTCTACTCAAATGTTTGTTGGCAGAGTTGAATTAGAGCTTGAATAAATTTGGGAATTTGGTATAAAGCCAGCCTGGTATTTAAAAAAAAAAACGATTGCATCACATGATATGTTTTACTAACGGAGAATTCCTCTCTTTTACTGATACAGGTTGTGCAGGGAGAACAGTCATTGCACTGATTCTGAAATAAAAGCCAAAATGTAAAAATGTTCAGGGCTAAAATCCTGGTTTGGTGTTCAGTTTTCTCCCACAATGCACAGGGTAAAGTTCAAGGTAAATGCTAGGAGACATTTTTTGTCCCTGCCAAAAAAGTTTGACATGGTGCAGATCAGCATGTGACATACTCACCTGTCTCCTTGTGCCGCGCATGTTAGCTAAAGTCCACTGAGGTTCAAAGATAGCAGGGCCTGTGGTGAGCAGGCACTCAGGGAGGCAGTTCACCCACACAATAACAGGCTATGAGGCCTGCTCTGGTACAGCAAATATTGATACTGAACTGTGGGCGTTCTGGTGTGTTTTCAGGACGTTGAGTGGTAAGACCTGGGACAGGGAGGCTGAGGGATTTCAACACGTGTGCAACTCAGTGGAGCCTGAAATGCTTGCCAGTCCCTCACCCTCTCACCTCATCCTTTGACTGTGTCATACCTTCCTCTGGCCCTGTCATGTTTAGTTTTCCAGTCACCTCACGACTTCCCCAGACTCCCTCCAGCAAAAGGAAGCGTGGAAACTGAATCAATCAGCTGCTCTTCCTCGAGGTTTCCTCAATGTTTGTGGAGGAACTGGGAGGAGGATCCCCAGTGAAGCCAGTCAGGCCTCCAGAAACACTGCTGCTATAGTCAGACCGTCAGAGTGCAGGTCCCACAGCCACAGTCCAGCTTTGTGATATTTACACAGTGAAGATAAAAATCATTTGGCTGAGGGCTGCTTGATGTGTGCACTCTACTTACTATATCACATTATATATGTATAGATCCCATTGCACTGTATTTTGTTGACCACCTTTTTTGCTGCTGAGGATTATCATCATCATCATCATCATCATCATCAGCTGGGAGATGATTGAGATTAATTATCAAAGTAGCTGCTTCTTAACCATTTGTCACTTGTCACCATGTCACTCCACTCTACTCATCTTCCTCCTGACCTTGACAGTGAATCATACAATAGATATTTGTGCTTAAGGTCAATAAGCCTGTGTGTGAAAGGCTGTTTGATAAATATGGCGGGGCACACACAACCCCAGACATCAGTTCCACCTCTGAGCACATGGGCTACGGCGATCATTCATGTATGACTGGTCGTCTTGCGCCATCTATAGGTCATAGAAAAATTGTTACTGTTCATTCTGAGGCATTTCTCAGTGATCTTTGCACAGAAGAAACTGGGAAGAACAGCTGTTTGCTCTGAGCTGGTACACATGTATAAGCAGGTCCATGGACTATAGATGTGTCTCCATCTGACTTTTTGCTGTTCTCTGTGGAAGGTGAAAGAGAGAGAGCATTCACACTGGCTCTTCCATGGCCTCCGCACCACTCCCACTCTCAATATTTAGCAGCTTCCCTGCAGGATTTTATTTTTCCTAAAACATCGACTGAGCAGATTGGAAAGTTTTAAATGAGCACCAAATGACGACAAACAGGGCCTCGCCTGGAAAACAAGCATTTCTATGAGAACTTTTGTGTGCTCCATTTAAAAGTAAAGTACATGTATTGCAATGTACAGTGCAATGTATTTGATTACATGTAAATGGTGTGAACGGTAATTTGTCATTACTGGCCACTAAACATCTTTTGAGTTGTCATGACAACCAAAGGCGAGCACAAAGAAGGTAAAGTAAAATAATGTGGAAATAGAAAGTAATACAATGAAGTAATACACCAAATTAATCATAACCATATAATGCAGTGTGAGGTGAGTGACTCTTGAAATAATCAAGTGCTTACCCATTGTGGGGGTTTTTTTCATCAGCATTGGAGGAATTTTGCTTTAAAAGTATGATATAGACTCACAGTGCAAACTTGACGGTCGATAAAATCTGACAGCTGAGGGCGTGAGAGAGCATTTAAAAACTTGCCTTGGGATGGTTTTTATTGCGTGGTGTGGCGGTAAAAAGCCACATGCGTAGCCATGCTGGTTGGGTGAGAAGGAAGATCACAAGACACAGAGGGTGCGGAAGTTATCTCACCACGCCTGGCAGCAGATGGCCCTGCTGCCTGAGCTCTCACGCTGGGGAGGCACAGCCGCCCGACTGCGCTCAGGCCACATGGAGACGCATGCAGCTGCAGCAGCATCAAGAGCTTTGTAGTTCCTTCGAAGACTGTCAGCACACTTTGTGTAACACGGCATCAGTAAAAGTTGAATTCACACCATCTTGTAGGATAAATTCTCATGGCCAGAGGCACACGAGGTGTGGTGGAGGAGTTGGAAGCCAAGAGGGAACTTGTTGACTTTCCCAGAATCCTGCAGCCCTGTGAGCCAGCCTCTGTGCCCTCAATATTTGTAAATGTGTTTTTGGATGTGTGCATGCTGGTGTCCGTGTGTTCACCATTACTGAAACACAACCTGTCATCAGAGCAGTCCTCCGCTCATATGCCCAGTCAGATTTATTGCAGTGAAGAGGTTTCATATATAAATCTAGAGGGGGGCTGCTTTTAGAAATGTTAAATAAAATGCAGTCCATATATCACACCTACTTCTACTTTATTATATACTGTGGGCAGAACCTGACTTTATTTTCCTTGCATGCTGTCACTGGGCTTGAAGTGGAAAATACTGTACCCTGTGGAAAGCCTGCCTTCAAAATTGCTTGTGTTTTGACATGGCACCATTTCATTTCAGTCCCAAGGACTGACATGGGTCAGAAAATCATCTGAACCCACACATAGGGATTTAGAATTTGGTTTCCTTTAGTGACACCTTTGACTTGTTTTTGGATTCACATTCCAGGAACTAAGCTTTGCATATAATGTGTGTAAATGTAGTTGCTAAATGCTTGGTTTTCATGTGAGGGTGAGATACACACACATGTGATTGAAGACTTTTATCTCGCTGATGTGGAATCAGGCTAATTTAAAAGACTGTATACTTCTGTGGAGACGGGCCTCTCGGGAGCTTTAGTCTGGTTGCTAAGGAGCAGTTTGTCAAGCACCATAAAAATACAGCAGTGTTACTAGGTCTGGGTCCGGAGGACAGGGAGGAGGAGTGGGGAGGTGGGCTGGCAGGCAAATTACTGTGTTTTTGCTCCAGAGGAGAGGAGGGTTGCCCCCGGACATGTCATTTGTGAATGGACCTGAACAGAGAAACTGCAGCTCCCTGTTCGGTCAGAGGCTGCATCGACATCCGTCACACACCATCCCTGCCATGTATGGTCTGAAACAGAGGGAAGGTGAGAAGGCTGCAGAGAATGGAAGGAAAGACAAAGAGCACAGATTTATCTTTCTCTGTTTTTCCTCTTTCTCACATGCATGCTGAACTTGTGGCTGGTTGTGTTTGGTAACCAGGGAACAAGCCTTGTTACTCCAACAGGAGGAAGTGTTATAAAGTTACCCACTTATCAAGATCTCACTTGGAGCCTCTCAAATCAGAGCTGCTCAATTTGTGAAAGCATCATTCCATAGATGCTTCCCTCACTGGCATCCTCTGCAGTGTTTCTTTAGAAGGGATTTCTGGTCTTGTGAGAGGCTGCCAGATCATTCAGATAGTTTGGCTTCATAAACACAACAAGTTAATCTGTTTTACATTACACAGAAGCTTGTCTTCCTGTTACCCTCACACAGCTTTTGCTGGGGACCAGAGGCTCTGTTTACACCCGGTTTGTGCAGTTATCTTTAATCTTAATAAGACCTTGCACTGACCTTATTCATTGCACATGTCCCAAAAGAGCAAAATAATCTTGAAGTAATGCTGTCGAGCACTACGCCATGGACGTATATTCTGCTGTGTCTCAGGAGGTACTGCAGGCCATTTGTGTCATTCTGGAGGGTTGGGGGATTTTTTAAAAAATTACTTTGCCCGAATAATCTTCAAAAAGATGCTTCAGAGGACAAGTCTTTCTTAATGCTCATGCCCTGAAATTGACCGCTTCTGAACAGAGGGCGTGACCCCAGGTCACACGCCATGACAACACACGCATACTCAGGCGAGAGCAAACACAGGTGTCCTGCAGGTTGACCATTTGCCTCTCTTTGGTTAAAGTACCACTGCGCCAACCTGTGTAAATGTTTTTTTGCACCTCTCACCTTTGTGGCACTCCTTCAGTCGACATGCTACTAAGATCTTTCCTTTTGTTGTTCGACAATTCTCACGTCCACAAAGTCAAGGTGCTCACTAATCTGTTTGTCTGGATTTTATGTTGTTTGAAAGTTAACCTGTTAACAAGAAAATCCCAGGCTGCTCAGCATGACTGCATGACTTAATGAGGTAAAGTGAGGTAAACACATCATAAATAGAAGAGTTGTTGTGCCAGGGCGAGCAGGGCGAGCAGGGCACACCTGGGTGGCTGGAGCTGAGTCAGGCCACGCTGAAGACCACGTCTGTCTGTGTTGAGGGACCTTGTCTTGAAGGAACCATTGTTCGGGCGATTCTGGAATGGCGTGGTGTTCCATCGAGACTGGGTGCAGCTGTCATCACTGAGCAGGGTCATGGAAAGGTCTGGTCAGCTGGGTTTGGCACTGGAGGCAGGTGAACGGGGACACTCATTGGCATAGTCACTCAAAGCCATGCATGCCATCCAATGTAGCAGCCAGGGCCTTTATGATTGACATAACACCAAGGTGGTTTATTTTAATGCTATGGATGCAGTCTGATGGCAAAGTTGATATGAAGTGGCTTATCGTGCCTACCTGCAACACTCTGAATGGGTTGGACCAAATAATGTGAACATTTGACATAACACGCAAAACACAAGGAAGTGGAGATTCTCTCTAACAGCTGTGGTGATGAGCTTGCACTCATCAGCATAGCTCCTTGAAACAAGTTTAAAAATTACTTAAATACTGATGGATCAAGCAAAGCATCTGGCCAAACATAGACCTCTACTGCCCCCTAGTGTTCAGAACTCTAAATGTATAAGTAAACAAACAAATAAACAACAGGAAACACTGCATTCCAAAATGAACCAAATCTTCTTTGTATGTAATATCATGCAGTTAAATATGTTTCCATAAACATGTGAAGAATCAAACATGGTATGGAGGAATGAGCTCACCAGCTGTTTCTCTCCTGAAAGCTTGGTTCTGCACAAGTCCAGCGTTCAGTGTTTGATTTATTTCCTCATGGCCTGCTGCATGCTCACACTGCTGCTCTGTGACTGCGAATGTGTGCGTGTGAGACTCCAAACCCAGTTAATTTTCAGCTCCTGCTCCATTCAGGTTGGGAGGGGCACTCTGGGCCACAGCTCGACTACACTATGCAATGCAAATATTGTGCAAAAACACAGTGTGATTTCATCACCCTCCACCAGCACCAGTGTTGGATGGACAGTGAGGGCATTTTTATTGTTACTGAACTATCCCTTTAAACTTTTTGACTCGGCAGAGAGCAGAGTATGAGTGGGTGAAAAGAGGCGGAGACTAAATTTAACAAGATCCAGTGAAGTTTTTGCGCATAGAGCAGATCTGGGAACATGTAAGTACAACAACTTGATTGAACTTGCATGATATTCACCACTAAATGTACAATGGAGATATTACATTACAGAGTGGACTGCACTATTACAACTAGGTGCAGTTTTAGGAAGCCTAGCCTTGTCTGTTGTCTGAGCCTTGTTGAGGTTACACTAATTTAAAACGTAACTTTAATTTTAAGTTAACTTTAAAACTTAATACTTTGATTCTGTCAAAAGAGCAGCAACATACTCTCTGGAGGAAGCTGTGTGTGTGTGTGTGTGTGTGTGTGTGTGCGTGCGTGCGTGCGCGCGCGCGCTCCTGTGGGTGGGTTAGGGTGGGTTGTGCTGTGTGCAGTTTTCACTTCCCTTTTAGGTTTCGTTTCTCAAGAAATTACATCAGCAGGTTTGAATGTGGATTCATTTCTCATTACAATCCACTTCATATTCTCCAAATGCCAGATTATCATTTAGCATGATTTAGATGTGACTAAGCTGTTTGTGTTGTTATATATCTTTTCCTCTCATTCATACCCAACCTTTCTGTGGATGGTCCATTGCATGAGTTTGGGCCATCAGCATTCAGTTCAGATATTACTCATTCAACTTTTTTTTTCTCCTTTCAGCAACTTTTCTTTGACATGGATGATTTTGTTCGGAACAAATTGATCGAATGGGATCTCAGCCACTTGGCAGAGACATTCAATGGTAAAGTATAACCATGTATCTTTAGGAGACACAGATAGCATGTGGAGGAATGTGGAATTTTTACTGTGGTGGAAATTTAGCTCGAGATGTGAAATTAAGTTTCTCAGACTGGTGTTCCCTTTTGGGTCATTTAATAGAGCTCTGCAGAGGTTCACCTCCTGCAAGTAGGCACCATGCTTAGAGTGTGACAACACAAGGTTTTTATACAGTTCAGTACAAAGAAAAAAAGTGTAAGATAACAAGACAAGACTGTTTCTAAGCAAGAGGGCATAAAACTGTCATCTGATGTCTGGTCCCTCCTCCATGTGGGAGAGGAGAAGGTGAAGAGTCATATCTCACCCAGATAAGGGCAACCAGGATGCATCAACACAACCATTTGCCAGTCTATGCAACTTTTTATATTGAACTAACAAAAAACACATGCTTCACAAGTGTGATTCTCCTGACTATTTGTACAGAGCATCAGATTGATGAGGAGCAGTTTCTCAATCTTGAAGATGAAGATATCAAAGAATTGATCCCAAGATTGGGACCAAGGAAAAACTTCAAGAGACAATTCAAGCTATTCAAGGTAATGTTCTGCACTGTAAAGACCATTTACACAAATATGGTGTTGAGTAGATATGACAGTTAAAAAGTTTTTTTTTAAGTGATAATAATAATGCTGATGTCACTTATAAAAGTGTTATAGAAAGGTTTCTGCTGGTATGGATTAGCAAGTGTTTGTATCGTCACTAGGAACAACAAGATACAACAAACCAGGAAACAGTGGATTCAGCTGAAGAAGTAAGTTGCTTACAGCTTTGCACAGTTATGTTTAATCTGAGTCGTCTATGCAGTTATGCAGATTTATTTTTCATTGTTCCTGAATTGTTTTTTGTTGCCTCACTCAAAAGGAAAAATAGCAAATCCCTTCTTTCTGTTGGATGTTTCTTGATGTTTTAAGAGTCATATAAATCTCAATTCTCAGGTTTTTCCTTCCACCAGTGAAGCAAGTGATACAAGTATGCTCTTTTAAATTTTTAATCGTGTATCTTGTTATTATCTCTACGGGGACTGCAATTCAATATTTTGAGGCACTTGTAACTAACCTTTTCTGGATTCTCTCTGTATATATGAAAACAAAACAAGGAAACATGCGTGTGGGTTGCCAAGAACAGTCCAACCAACGCCAGTCAGGTGCCGAACGTAGATTTCACAACACTGCAGCAACACACCTCTTTTTATTTCTTAGTCACTAACATTTCTTTTTTCCATGGACGGTACTGAAAAAACAAGCCCCGTTGAAAATATATCAAATATTACATTACATGTTAAATAAATACATTTGGAAGTTCATCTTCTTTGAGAAGTCAGAACCATTTATCATCTCTCATTTAGGACAAGATAAAATGGCTTAAAATGGCTGTACACCTAAAATAAAGGAAACAATCTGGTTTCTCTGCTAAGATGATTAACAAATCATTGTTGTAATGAGGTTGTGCTTAGAGTTAGTTAAATATTCGCTACATTTATTTCCCTTTCCCTTTTTTTGCATCGCAGCCAGTGTCAAAGTCTGATGAGGCACTTTGTTTTTTCATTCTGCAAAATATGGAAACAATAGTTCATGAGTCCCGTTTAATGATTTTTAATTGTGTATTTGGCAGAGCAAAGCATAATGCGTGACATGAAAAACAGAATGAAAGACGTTCAGTTGAAACTTCAAAATCAAGAGAAGACAAAGCTCAATGACTTCGTGAGGTAAGTGTTTACTGACAAAAGACACCAGTAGAAGCAACTCAGCGGGCAACAGCAGCACTCTGTTGTGGTCCACACTGTGGCCATCGTTTCACAAGTTGGGGCAGTTTACATGTGGCCTGGCAAGTTTATTTAACACGTTCCATCCAAAACAAATCAATGATTAGTGTTCCTCTGGAACTCTACAGTATGTAATAGTAATCTGTAAACATGTTTGTCTAAATGGTGTTTTATTGTTGTTATTGGTGATTGTAGTGTTTATAACATGACAATATTTTTGTCTTGTATTCACTGTTTTTTGTTGTAAAGCATGTAGGATCAATAATGTTGTTTCAAGTGCTGTTTAAATCAAGTTATTTCTGCTACAGCCATTGAACCAATTAAACGTATGTGCAATAGGAAACAAATCTCTGGATTGGAGGAAAGAAAGAGGGAGATGGTTGGTGTCTTTGGAAAAACGGGCGCTGGCAAGAGCTCTTTGATAAATGCCATCATTGGAGAGAATGATCTTCTGCCGTCTGGAAGTGTCAGTGCATGCACCTCAGTCGTGTTCAGAGTGGAGGCTGCACCAAGCAGCAACAAGTATGAGGCAGAAATTGAGTTCATTAGAAAAGAGGTGAGTCAGTTTATCTTTACTTTTATATACAGTTGCCAGACATGTGCCCTTTAATTCAGCCTGATCATTCATTTCTTATCTCAGGACTGGAAAGAAGAGTTGTGGTCATGCAAGACTTTTCTGAAGAATGATGATGATGATGATGATGATGATGAAGATGATGATGATGCAGACGATAAAGAAGCCTGTGAAAAGCTGACAGCACTGTACGGAGACGATTGGAGATCGAAATCTGTTGAAGAACTCATGGAAAACAGATATTTCAGAGGAATTAACGAATTCCTCACCTCAAACATGAAAACTTTGAAATGTGACTCTGTGAGTAAAATGAAAAATGTCATGAAGTTTAGATTTTGTGTCTTTTAGCAGTTACATTAACTCACCGAGTTCTTACTTAAGTGTGTATATATATATATATATATATATATCTATATATGTTCATACATACATATTTATGTACACTTGACTAATTGTTCATTATCACTTAATTGCATTTTCTTCCTTTTATCCTTGTTACTTTCAATACTAGTGTTTCACACTGTCATGTGTAAATGTGAGTATTTGCATTGTTCTCCTGACTTTCAGGCTGGAGAGCTGAGGGAAAGACTGGAAAGATACATAAGTGCCTCAAACGAGGGAGAAGATGGAGGGAGACTGTACTGGCCCTTAGTCAAATGTGTGACTATCAAGGTACCTGGCAACGATCTTCTCACGCAAGTCGTACTTGTGGACCTTCCAGGAAACGGGGACCGTAACAAGAGCAGAAACAAAATGTGGAAAAAGGTAACTCATTCACTTCCTACTTATACTGAGACAACAGAACAATCAGCCATTAAAGCTGATTCTGATGATTGCGTTGATTATATTGTGTGTATGCATTATCTGAAAACCCCGACATTTATTCCAAAGCACTGATAATGAAGGATTCCTAATAAACCTTGATTTTATGTCTATCAGATTGTTGGGAGTTGTTCTACTGTGTGGATTGTGGCTGACATTAATCGAGCAGTAGCAGAGACAGAAGCTTGGGAGATTCTGCAAAATGCCAGTAGCCTGATGGGAAATGGAGGCGAGTGTCGGCGCATTCATTTCATCTGCACAAAGTCTGATAACATCGGACAGTAAGTCTTTAAACATTCTAAAAGAGTTTCAGTTGACCTTGGGCTATTCTTAAGCAGATTCTGATGTCAGTGTTGAGAATGACTACAAATGCTAAGGCACTAGAGCTAGAAGAAGCTACCTTGCAGTTACAGTGTAAAATTTATACCCAGATGGACCCAAAGCTTTTCCAAGAACTTTAAGTAAATTCCAAAGACTGTTTAAGTTGCAAAATCTTTTCCTGTAGGTCAGCAGCTGATGTTCGCAATGAAGTGCTCAAAAGAAACCAAACAGCCAAGAAGAAAGTGATGGCAGAATTAAAAAGAAAACTCAAGGTGAGTTACTGCAGCCCAACAGAAAATCTGAAACAAACATTCTCCTGCATTCAGTCCTGACTCATCATCAAACCCTGATTCATTCCAGGACCAGTTCAGTGAAGACTGTTTCGAGGTGTTCACAGTGAGCCGCAATGAGTTTCTCCATGGACAATATTTAGAGCCAGATGACACTGGTGAGTCAAGTGTTTTTTCATGACATGTGCATGTCAGGTTTCAATCATAAACAAAGTATGAAACATGGAAACTGTATTTTTTTTCAACAGAAATCCCAAAACTTCAGGATTTTCTGCAAAGTCTCAATCACAATCGCTCAGAAACAAAAAACTATGTGTCTGGAGCTCATGGGATTCTCTCTCTGATTCAAGGGTCAAGATCCAAGGAAGTGGTAAGACCTCCGTCATTGTGTTAAAGCATCGTCATCAGTATTTCCAGAGCATAATATTTAGGCAATAGGTAATACTAATAATTTACACAAAGTTAAATAACTTTGTTTGGATGTAAAATCAAACATCACGCCACCTGTTTTCTTCAAGAATGTTCAAAGACAAGACAAGACAAGATTTCAGCAATTCAAATCCATTTGTCTTTCAGGCCAGAGAAAAAAAGATGATTTCCAAATATCTTCAAAAGAAGATGACGTATGAAGTCCATAAACTCCTAAAGAAATTGAATGAGATTGAAAGGACTTTTGAGAAATGCCTCACTGACGGGGTTCAAGAATCAACTGTTTCAAGCCTTGGACAGCTGAAGAACTTGTTATACCCTGTATGTATTTGTACTTTTATTTAACAACTTGTTTTCTCTTCATAGATACTTATATTTGTTGTGTTTTGTCCCAGCGACGATCAACAGGTAGTGGTTTCCACAGGGCTTTGAAGTCTGCAGTTATGAATAATGGCGTCTTCAAAGCAAAGAAAGGAAAAAGACAAAAGAGCATCAACATTACTCTAACTTCAAAACTGACCGCCAGCATTGATGAGGAATTCAGGAAGACCTTCCCGTGAGAGAACGGAACGACGACATTCATTTTTCCCAGTTTAGTTGTATAAATGATGTTATATAATGTAAGCATTTCCACTTTTTCAGAAACCAAGGTCAAAGTGGACCACTCAAGGCCGCCATTGAGTCATTTTCACTTGACACAGAGGGGCTGATTAAATCCTGCCCTCAGGTCTATCTGCAACTGACCTTCCTCAAGACAGAGGTATGTGTGTGTGTGTGTGTGGGTGGTTGGGGGCTGAGGGGGAACTCAAAGCTGCTCTGGTAGTAATAACACTTGAAGGCTGAATACCTTAATGAGATAATGAGTTGTTTTTATTATTATTATTGTTGTTGTTGTTGTTGTTGTATTGACCTCTACTATTTTAAAGATCCCTTTGGAGGTTTACAATAAAATGTTTGGTGGTGCTCTCTCTAAGGAGGACAAACTCAAGATAAAGCTCAACCAAATCATCCGGGAAGATAAGAAAAGCGTCTACAACAGTCTGACAGAGACAATCGAGGAAATCATGCAGGAATGCTATACAGGTAATGAAGAACATCACATGTTCAACCTGCAGTTAAAATATTGCACACAATCGAACACGAGCTTGACGACAGTGTTTTGTTGTAGCTGCAGAAAACATCACAGGAACAGGCTCACTGCACAGAATGAGGCAAACGATTGAGGACCACGCACGTGGTAACATGGACATGTTTCAGAAGGCCAAAGACAACATGCTGGAGGAACTACATACGTTGATGGTTTGTCAGATTTCATAAAATCAAACATGATATAATGATGACATAATATCAACAAAACACGTTAGACTGCATATCTTCTTAGCCCCCTCTCTGAATCTGAATACACACCTGAGGGGTTAATACATACGATTCAGCAAATCTTGTGCAGAGTGATGAGTAATCCTGATGGTTTTGATGCTGATTTAGGAGACAATCGTGGAAACGGTGACGCGGACCCTGACAGAAGCAGTTGAGCTGTCACTCGGGACGGATGACTACTCGTTTCCAGGTAGAAAACACCTCTTGATAAAGCTCTTCACTGTGGTGCAGTTGATTATTTGCATATTTTACACAAAAGGCTTTTGTTTGCTTTTTAGATGTTTCAGAAGAGCTTGACGTAGTGGGGAAGTGCTACCATGAACTGGAAAGCAGCCAAAATCCAAACTGAACATTAAACAGATGTTCGTTAGTGTTGATGACAAACAACAGGAATAATAATAATTATAATAATAATACACATTACACAACAGTAATACCCATTTTGACCAAGGTATGATTCTTGTTCCCTTTGAGTGAGCTTTGACTTTGTTTATGGTATATTCCATGCAGCCATTTTAATGTTTCCTTTTTTTATATAGTGTTTTTGTCATGAAAAGATCATAGTCCAGAGGAAGGTGGCTGACATGCAGAGGCCCACAGTTTTCGTTTTAAACCAGGATTGATGTGGGGACAATGGAGCAGATCTTTGCCAATGTGCCACGATGGCTTTGTCTTTCCAATAATCCATTTCAATGTTTTTCTATGATTTTCTATTATTTCATTTGCTTGAATGGCACATAGGCGCTCCTGATTTTAAGGATGTTTAATGCAAATCTTAGAACTTTAATATCGTAGAGCTTTAATTATCGGGTGGTTAGATGCTTTTAGCTTTTCAAGCAATGATCTCATGTAACTTTGTTTTATTGACTTGGGGTGATAATGATTAGAAATTCATGATAGACTGGTCTTTTTTTATATAGTGTTTTTGTCATGAAAAGATCATAGTCCAGAGGAAGGTGGCTGACATGCAGAGGCCCACAGTTTTCGTTTTAAACCAGGATTGATGTGGGGACAATGGAGCAGATCTTTGCCAATGTGCCACAATGGCTTTGTCTTTCCAATAATCCATTTCAATGTTTTTCTATGATTTTCTATTATTCTTTTTGCTTGAATGGCACATAGGCGCTCCTGATTTTAAGGATGTTTAATGCAAATCTTAGAACTTTAATATCGTAGAGCTTTAATTATCGGGTGGTTAGATGCTTTTAGCTTTTCAAGCAATGATCTCATGTAACTTTGTTTTATTGACTTGGGGTGATAATGATTAGAAATTCATGATAAACTGGTGTGTGTCAGTAACATATGCATTTTTGTGTGATGATTATTGGTATATCAGAATATGGCATAAAATGTTTTTTTCCCTCTTAGGATTAGATCAGACACAGAGGTTCTCTAGTCCTTTTAAATGGCAGCAGTGTCGTAAAATATTCATATTTCATTCATTTGGATAATTTACTTTTTATTTTGCTCATTGAAAACATGGCACTTTGGCATATAAATAAATCCACATTCAAACAAGTACAGCAATGACACTACTGCTGGAAGTAGAAAGTCATGTATTTATGTTAACATAGGGCCTGAAGTTTCATACAAACAATTGGAATAAATAAAAAGAAAAATTTCACCATGTTTACAAATAGTACTATTTATTTTCTGGTCACTGCAGTTGATGTGGTATCCCAGTGAACACAATAGTGATAGACGTTATGATAATATGTTCACATTGTTCTTATCAATTTCTTTGATGGGAAAACATATATAGAATTTCTACATCTGTCCCAAAAAATAAAAAATAACTCAGAATATCTGCTGTTTTGCATTAACAGTTGTGTGTAAACAAATACATTTAAACATCTTTTTATTAGGCATCGATATAGGTGAAATTACAGAAAACACAGCACCATTAAATGAAGAAACAAAGCACAAATTGGTTTTCAAAGCCCTTGAGCAAAACACCAATAGACATTATACACACTTTAATTACATTAGTAAGTGTCAGCAGGAACCTGGGGGTTGTAAATTCACAACAGTGGTAAGCAGTAGACATTTATGAACACAACTCGTAAATGGAAGCATGCCAAAATATGACATATAGCAAAGGCATAGGTCTTATAGGCACAGATAAAAACTTTGAATACATTTCCCTTCCGCTCTGACTATACAGTATAAGTAACAGCGCAGACGTTATCTTTTTCTTTTAAAAATGTAAACTGTGCCTACCTTGTCATTGACAACTCCAGCTAGAGGGGTCTTGGACAGTTTCAACAATGGCATTATGAAGACAATCATCTGAGTCCCAGAAGGAAGATGAACAACCATCAAATTGCGAGCAGTGTTGCAGTGTTGCGGAGAGAGTCACCAGTTAACCAAGAGAGTGCTGCTTCTTGAGGCTGTCTGAGCGCTTGACTCTCTCCTCCGGGGTCTTTCTGTGCCAGCTCCTGTGAGCAAACAACCAGCGACGACATGTTCTGATCGTTGGAATTGTTGAGTGAATTGTTTACGACTACAGTGAATTCTAAATCTAAATCTGCAGAATGTGACTGGCGTACACTGCCATCTGTCAAAGTGAGGCAATGTGAAACACAAACTCACCCCTGACGGTTGAGCTGGCCCGAGCCAGAGGAATTCTGGCATTGGCTTGGCTTTAGGACTCTGGGAAAGAAAAACTCTGATAACCAGCCTGCTTTTGTACGATTTTTCTGGGGATAATGAATACTACACTTATTGAGCACAAAGTCAAAGCTGTGTTAGCACCTGTTGGTCGTGGGGCTTTTTGGCTTCTGCTGCATCTTCCTGGACTGTTCACCAACCCTTAAAAAATAACAAGAAATAGAAATAGAAAAACTACCGACCACCGAAGACTTCAAATTATCAAAAAATAATATAGGATGTGATTCTCATATTACCTATTCTTCCTGTCCAGAGATCTCTGTGTGGCAGCAGATAGAACTGCTCTTTCTTTGGGGCACTTTGTTTTTTCCTGTAGATTCCCAACAATCAGGAATAACTGTTCATTTTCAAAGCACTGACTGTCTGGCTTAAACGTTACATGGATTGTTTTGATTCTGAATGGAAACGAGGCACAAAGGCACAAACAACAGTCCAGAAAATGAATGCGAGTCAAGCTACGAATCCAGCCTGCATTAGTCCAAACTTGTTTGTAAGTTCTTACTGAGATACAAAACAATATGGTGACTGGCCAGTTTTTGGTTTTAGTTACCAACTCTCGAAGTTTCCTCTCTGCACGGAGCTCCCTGTCCTGCTGCAGCAATGCCAGTCGATCTCCCAGAGGCATTTCAAAGAAGATGTCATGGATATCAAACAGGGCTGCACGTAGCTGAGGGGCAAAACATATAGATGCATATAAAGAGAAGGAGAGGTTGACCTCCGTGTCTAAAGGAAGGAACTAAACATTCATACCTGGGCTCTAACTCTTTCCTGCAGGGAGAGATCTTGTGCTGAGAAGGTGCATTTCTTTTGTGGGGCTTCAGTTTTGAATGAGCGGATGAACTCCTGTGTATCCTGTGGAAACATGTATACAGTATACATTCATATTTTTTTTATACTGAGTCACAAATTAAACTTATAAGTGTTGTTATACTAAAATTGGTGGTTTATAGCATATCTCTTGTCTTGATGACCACTCAAAGCACAGTGTGCGACCTTCTGGACCACAGCCGCCCACCTTTGCATGTGCGTGTAAACTCACCATGATGGTCTGGCGCAGGTGTTTGACCTTCTCTGTCCTGAGCAATCTGCGAGTGAGGAAGCCTCGTGCGATAGCACCAATTCGACAGAATGCCATCTGCTGCTCTGCTGTCAGAATCTGAGAATCACATGGAAGCAAGTCGATAGGGATGTGAAGACGGGACCACTGAGAAATATCAGCCCAAGAGATATACCCACCAGACTTAGCCTTGCTCGGGGTTTGCTCGCTGCCCAAGGGGGCCCCCACAGGTAAACTGGAGGCTGGGCTGAGGGAGTGCCCACACTGGGACTGACAGGACTGGGAAAACCTGTGAACAGTAACTAACAGATCATATATGTACTACATTTTAAAACACACACGTCTCAGTGGTACAGTGCAAACTGCCCGGGTTAATTTAGCAAATCCTGCTGTCTTGCATAGATTACGGCAGTTTGGGTACACCAAACAGGCAGACTCCTCCAAAATATCTCTGAGCAAGTCTTTTGTCTGTCGTGTTAAAAAGTGAGCACGATGAAGTTGTACCTCTGCTGTGTCCAGGGGATCTCTCCGATGGTGTGTGGGCGAGGCTGAGACCCGGGCAAGAGGGGCTCACGACAGGACAGCTGTCACTCACAGACCTATGATTCCACCCATAACCATCTCCACTAAGAGGCCGCGCACGCCCCTGCTCCTTCAGGCTTCTCTCTGTCTCCTGGATCTCCTGAACACATGCATTACGGTACACACACACACACACGCCATTACTTACTTAGTCTATTCTACTCTATTTGCAACGACGACACAAATGCAACAGGACTATAAAGTTATTTCTTTTATATATTATGCCAATCTGTGAACGAAAGTGGAAGTACTAAAATAAGGAATAAATCTTTTGTAATTCCATGTGCTCACCATTCGGAGGCACTGTTGCTCTTCCTCCTGCTCAGCCAGGAGCCTCGACATCTGCAAAGAGTGCTCCTCCTCCAGACGTCTTTGCATGTCCTCTAGAGCCTGCGTTCGCCTCTGGGTCTCCACTACAAAACAGGAATAAAATAAAATAGGGGCTCAACCCTGAAGTTGTAGTGGGAAATAATGTGGCTAAGATGGTTACCTCCATAGACTGAAGTTAAAACAATGGGGGAGAGTTTCACCTGTCCTGCCTGTTTCAGGCACATTTCTGATCCGTCCATGGTTTGTCCCCTGAGGATCAACAGGCTCCATCCTCAGAGTGCCATGAGTCATATCAGGGGTCACATGGGGTCTCCACAGAGTTGGTGAAGGATTCTCTATGTCATATGACTGGTTTAAGGCAGCGGCAGGGGAGCGCCGACTGGGAGCCAACCAAGATACTCCTGCCATGAAACGCGGGATCCTTTCCTGGCTGCGGTCTATGTGCTCAGCTCCAGAGGGGTAGGTGTGCGGCTGGCTGTCCAGGGTGTGGCAGCGCCGCCGGAAGCTTGCAGTTGGAGGATCATGGTGTCCCATTGGGCTGGGCGTTGAGGGGGTTACAGGGCTGCAGGCCTCACGAGCTGGACTGCTACCACAATGACTGGATTGACGACTGCGCCCACCTTCATTCCCCACTGAGCCCCGGTGATCAGAAGACTTTGTGGCTCCTGCGACACCTTCTCCCCAGTCTGCCATGCTAGCACCTTCCTCTGGCCTTCCTGGGCCTCGGGGTATAAGGTCTGCTGGGCCAATGGGAAATGAAAAATGGATGTTGCCAGTAGAGACTGGGCGTGGTCTGCGCCTTCGAACACAGGGACTAATGCTGGACTCCGGACTGGGGAGATGGGCATACCGGTCAGGCAGACTAGGCGAGCGGCAACCGGACCGTTGGAAACTGGGGTCATGTAGACTCTGATGCTGAATCAGGGTCTGAGGTGTGCTAATAAGGCTATGATGCAGACTGAATCCAAACTCAGTGCCTGTGTTCTCAGTTGGACTACAGCTCCTAATCTCCTTGGCCGGGACGGCCTCAGACATAGGAGTCTGGGTGACTGTGTGGACGACTTCTGACACGGGCTGACACTGCTCTCTCTTCACGTACTCTCTTGATTTCTTAAGAAGGCTATCCAAACTAATATCCTCATCGTCCTCCTCTTCCTCCTCAGTCTTCTCTTCACTCGTCACCTTCACTTCCTCCACTATATTGTAGCCACTGAGGGTGGGGCTCTCCGAGAATTTTCGAGCATTTGTCTGAAGCCCAAATCCAGGCTCTCTGGTAAGTCCAGGTGAGTCAGTGACCAGAGCGTATCCACCGACTGTGGCAGATTTAGAAACTGGCCGTTTGTCACCCTCTTCGCTCTGTGCCTTATGTGTCTGTTCAGAAGCAACAAGGAATGAGGGTGAATCAGTAAATAATGCTGGCAGTAGTATTTGACCTTTTTTTGTCAACGTTGGTTTAAACAATGTCTTCATCACACACAAGGAATTAAGAGGAGAAAGCATCAGGTAATCCATTGCTTGTAGGAAATTGTCAAGATGCTGAGTGTGTGTGCATGTTTTTTCCAGGCCCGAAAACAGAATGATTAGAGCAGATTTGCGAATGAATCATATTGCTCTGGATGGTGAATTGAAAAAGTTTGTCCATCATTAAAACCGCTGAGCCAGATGTTGAGTCAGACAACCTAGATATTCACTGGAGTCACTGGAGATCGTGGGACAGGCAGTTTTGTGCTGTCTTGTGCGACTGACACACAGACCTATTTCATGTGTGAACATTCCGAATGAAGCACATTGCAAGACTCCATAACTTACTGGATCCCCCTCATCAGACCACAACTGGGCCTGGTACTTATGTTGTGCTACTAACCTGAGCCTGACCCAGTATGTCCTGAACCCGGGACAGAAGCTTGTTCCTCTGCTGGTTCTGCCTGTCCATCTCCCGCTGGACCGCTCGTTCTCTGTGGCCACACATCACGGTACGCTGCTCTGCACTCAGCTGGAAAGTGTCAAACACACACGTGTGGATCTTGAGCTACAGTTTCCCTCCTCACAGACTCAAGCATGATCATCGTTCGTCAGCACACAAGTGGATAACTCTTTGTGGTTTGTTTGTGTTTTACTTCCCACTCCTCCAGACTCAATCTCTTTTGTTCGAGTGGGAGAAAACAACGTCAACTGGTCACTGTCCGGCAGTTCCTGAAAACTAATTTTCTCAGCAGTCACGAGCAGATAGGATTCTCCTGACTGACATTAAACGGCCATGATGTTTCTCGTCATGCATTATCCCCCGTGTTCCTGATGCTGATGGAGGCCTCGCAAAGAATGGAATGCTACCTTTAATGTAATTGTATACGTGAGTACATGTGTGAGCATGTGCAGAAGGCACCATGATTGTTCTTTTCATTTTACAGCCCCTGAAAGAAACAATTCTTCCTTGTTGCTATGTGGTATATAGAGAGTGGCATATATTCTCCACGGAAACCAAACAAACATTGTGCTCCTTACACAACAGTGACATTTGTGTGAGGACAAACGACTCAATCTGGATATCATAACATCGTCAATCCAAACACTCACAGTGGCCTTCTTTATTTCCTTCTTACCAGTGGCGAGAGCACAGCTCTTCCATAGAAGCGGATGAGGGAGAGAGCCTTGAGGGAATACGGCGTCTCACATGTCACCTTCTTGAACTGGCCCTTGTCCTGCAGTGTGGCCAAACTCCGCAGGCAGAACTCCTCGTAGCTTTCCATCTCTGGCCCCCCACACATCCACACTCCGAGAGGGGAACACACACCATGTAGCCTACAAAATCCAACGGAGTGTGGGGTTAGGTGTCAGCGGACAGGAGCTCCCAGGCTGCACTGGGTGTGGAGCTCTTCTGGGAATCATCTGGGATCATGAGTGGAGGAGCAAGACACATCAGCTCCAACAGAAGAGGCTCTGTCTGCTCTTTCTCTCTCTCTTTTTTATCACACTCATCACATTCCTGCCATTCCTTTCTATCGCACAGAGGCGGGGACTGACTTCCATTCCGTGTGTCATGAAGACTCATCAATGCTCTTTCTGTTTCTGAAGACAGGAAAATGACGCTGCACGGGGGGGCAGTGAAACACGGTCGTCGGATGTGGGGATGCAATTAAAAGATAAGCTTTGCCCATTTTTCATTTACAGACTAAGATCACCCGCCCCAGTGCTGAGGTGTTCCTTCAGCCGGCATTGTATTCCCAGTAATCGCAACCGGCAGATTTGAAGGTGTGTCACTAGAAACGTTCGATTTGTGCAAACCAGAAAAGAGCTTTCAGTGCAGATTCCCTACCTTCACAAATAAAAGCACACGGCGACTACGCGTTGACGGGCGCCGCGAGGAAGACGACGACCGCAAAGTGGACCCCACGTTCCTCCTCTCCCCCTGGAGCTGCACATCACCGGCGCCACCACCAGCATCGTCGTCCTCTTCCTCAACTCTTCCGGGCCCCAACAGCGCCATCTGGCGACGGGCCACGGTGCGTGGGAGCAGCCAGAGCCCTCAGCGGCCAGAGAGCAGGCGATGGAGGTGATGGAGCCTGCTCAGCTCTGCCTCGGTCCAGCTGCGGAGCTTCACTCTCCTCCTCTTCATCACATTGATATCTCGTCACTACACGTTAATGAATTGAGTTATTGTTCTTTATAGATTGCAAAACCTTTGTGGATTGTGGATGTTTGTTTACAGATTGTGAGTTGGAACATGATTTTGCATTATGGGTCATTGATTAAGCTGGCATGGGAATATGACTTATTATTACTCGTGCATGAGATGTATTTGCTGTGAGAGATCTGGGCCAAATGAGAAATTACAAAACCCAGTGATATTGGCCCCAGCGTCTGAGGCCAACTCATGTGCGTCATGCATTTTTATGCAATTGATTGTTGATAGTTGGAGCTGAGCTGTCACACCGTGTTTTCAACGAAGGGAAAATATCAAGTACTACTTCACCTAGCTGAAAGTTGAAAAAATATGCGCAAGGTGTTTTCATGTTTTCAGTCAAATGTTTTTATTCTTTTGATAGCGTCTTTATTATGAGACTCACAGGAGAAAAAAAGCCATCACACATTCAGTGGCAAATAAAATGACATTGCTGCTCTCACAGCTCATCTCGTGAGGGTGTCGCTGAACGGACAGGCCGAGCAAAGCGTATGTTCTCCTTGTTTTCTTCAAGCAGAGCAGCGATATCACTTTCTCTAAAAGTGGCTTTGGAATCCTGTGAACAAAGATCAAACAATGTAAGTTCTCATACAAGCAACTAAGACTAATTCGATATATTCACTCTTTATATTTTCACAATCAGCAACAAGACTCAAAAACCCACCTCAAAAGATTGGCGTTTGACCCCCACACATGCTGTGGACTGCTCGTAACACAGGAGAATATACAGATTCTTTGGTTCTTTATCCACCAAAGCTGCATGGAACTGCTCGTAATTTGAGTCTGTGGGGGGGGGGTCAAGAATCAACTATTATTTGATTTCAGTCATCAGTGAAAACCCATTGACCATGTTTCGTCTGACCTTACCTAACAGGTGAATGCAGGATGACATGAGCTTGTCATTAGTGTGATGGTCATGTTTCTTGGACACCAGTTTCTCACACACACCCCCGCTGAGGAGGGTCTCAACCACTGTCAGTCTACTTTCAGCTGAAGTTTGCTTCATGGCTTTCTCAATTTCTGGAGGGCAGCATAAACATGTTTTTTATTTACTATCCCTGTCTTTAAGAAAATAAGTGGCATTAAAAACATGCTTTTCATGAGTCATATCAGGTGCCTCTAAAGTGCTAATCATTTGAAAACATTGCCTCATGCTCAAAGGCAATTAGAATATTTGTCCATCAAACCTTGTGCTGCTGTTAAACAACTCTCACAGAGGGTGTCTGTTAAAAACAAAGCGGTCAACAGGTTAGAACTGCTAGCCAACAGAAATCAGTGACTACGATCACAAATACTATCACAAGTGGTAAAAACAACATCAACTTACAGCGATCTTTGTCTCCAGGCTGCACAGGGACGAGGTAGCTTAAACACATTAAAAAAATGAATATTTCCATTGTGCCCGTTGACCAGACTGAGAACTAAGTCCACTGCACACCAGAAAGAGATGACGAGTGAAATCGTCCTCCCCTTCACAGTCATGTGATCTGAAGGGACAATAGGATCATTCCTCAAATGACAGGTGACCTGTTTTTCAGGTTCTCTCTTACAGTCTAAAAATATAGTTCTGATAATTGGGCTGTCATTGCTGGCCTCTGAGCAGAGAGTACTGTGAAACATGATGTACACATTTGGCCACTTTACTCTGTGATCCAGCCCTGTCTTGACATAGACATAAACCAGTGCAAGCAGATGTACAGTAGATTAAAACAAAAGGGATGAAGTAAACTGACAAAAAGGGTGAACAAAGTATAAATCCAAAAAAAAATGAATACAGATATAAAATACAAACAACATGACATATAATTTTGCAGGATGTCAATTATCCTGGAACAAAAACAAAGGGACAACAAAAATGAATGAGTAAAGTACACACATGACAGATCATATCATTACCTTTACTAATCATGTCATTATAATGATTGTGAATATGGTTAATATGATTGCTATTGTTAGTAGTATTTTTTGATTATTATTATGATTAGCAGAGACAGAGGTGGTAGTTGTTGTTTTTGTCAGTGGCCACTAGAAGTCGCCAGTTTCGTGGTTATGTCGGATCCTATATATGGTCATTTTAACCTTATTTGGACTGACGTGCGTGACGCAAGCCCGCAACGGACAGCGTGACCGTGTGCGGGAAAAAGACGAACTTTGGACCCGGGTCCGTTTTCGTGGCCGTGGATTGGGCGTTCCAGGATGTTCCAGGATCCAGCAGTTTGACAGTCTCCTGCGGTCGGTCATCCGTGGACTCAGTCAACATGTGAGTAATCTGAACTTCCATTTCCATCTCAACCGCTGAAGTTGACGCCAGGACACGAGCTCCTTGATGTTGCGTTTAAGCGATCATATGCTCAGGGCGGCGCGTGTTGTGTGTGCGTGTTTTAACGCGCACTGGGACAGAAGTCTTATCTGCAGGGGGTTTCTGAGTGTTTCACTGAACAGGAGGAAAGGATACGTGTATTCATTTATTGGTCACTTTGGATAAGTTTGTCTGTGATTTCATGTCACCATTTTATTTATTTGAAATGTCCCCTCGCGCCGCCCGTAGATGAGCGCTCCTGTTTACTTCCGCGTTCGTTTGATTCGGCCACGCGCGCGCATGTCGGCGTGATTTGCTGCGATTATGGAGACCGCTGTATGTTTCTCGTTCAGCCATGTTTCTCTCGGCGTGAAGAAGGACACCTCCAGGACACCTGGACGGGGGAAGTGTCGGCTAAGTGAAGACCTGTCCAGGCTAAACGGGGTATGAGCGATCCCGATGATGCGAGGTGTTCAAAGTAGGATGTCCAGCAGGTGGCGCTTTGTGTTGTGTTGTAATGTGTGTGCGCGCGTGTGTGTGTGTGTGTGGGGGGGGGGTCATGTGTGGAGCTGGATCACCCCTAATTCTAATAATAGTAATAATAAGTAGAAATAAAAGGATGGAGACTGGTAGCTTTCACGAGCAGCATTTTAACACTGTCATGATCACACTTCCTGTTTCCGTATCACATGTGACTGAGCTAACCAATAAGAGGCTAGGAAGGACTGTAAACCAAAGCGGCATATCAGTGTTATAATAATAATGATAATAACAATAGTTACACACATTTTACACTGAAGTTGTCATGTGCAGGAATAAAATATCGTCTGAAAATATATATTTACTTATTCTTCACACACACAAATAGCCTTATTTCAGTGTTATTCCTGTGTTTACCTGCTTTAGCTTTACTAATGACTACTGAATACCTTCTTTCCTGGATGAAGACTGTGTCTCTTTCTCGGCCTCCTCCCTTGAAAACTTGTTTTTTGGAGTGTGTGAAATGTGGCACGCACTGTCAGTCCCTCAGAGAGAGCTTGACTTGTCTGGCCCCTCCCGCAAACAACTGCAGTGTTCAACTTTGGTCTGCTGTGTTGTTGAGTTTGGATTTGGGGATTTTATTCCCATTATTAAGTTTGTCACAGGCCAAATTAAGTGGCAATGAGGGTCTTAGTTGTGCGACTATTCTTGATCCGGATTCCTTAAGGAGATTCCTTAATTCGGCAAAGGTGTTCTAGGAACAAACATTTCTGTTTCTGTTATGTTTTTTTTATTCATGTTTCACTTGCATTTAGAAACATCTCACTTCATCTCACATCTAACTTCTTGTTTACTCATCATCTGTTCCAGCTGTGGACTGCAGAGCCCAGTTCCCAGCAGAAGATGCATGTCCCCAGTGCTCCCATTTGAATGACTTTATTAAATTCCTAAAGATGTTATTATCGAACTAGAGGAAAAACAGGATGAGGCATTCTGCTATATCTGCGTGGTCTGACACACACAAATACAAGGAAATCTGGTAGTAAAGGATAGTTGCAGATTATTTTTATTTAAATATTATCCACTGGTTTGTGCATTACTCATTGTCTTGTTTGACAATGACTGAACAAATTGCAATAACTTTGTGTTACATTAGTGACAGCTTGCTGGTGAAATCCTTCTTGAAGATGTTAGTAATACAGCTTCAGGGTTGCAACAGTTATGAAACAGTTCTTCGCAATCTACTTTCTATCTGTGACCTTCAACTTGTAAATTTATGGTACTATAGTTGCTATTGGTATCATTATTTGCAGTTATTATTAGTAGCATCATCGGTAGTTTTTGTTATTGTATAATTAATAGTAATACTATAAGCAGCAATGTACGTGGTTATTGTTATAATGATGATTTGTTTTTAATATTGCCGCATCACTTGTTGTTATTATTAATATGCGATCAGAGACCTGAAAAAACAATAAGTTGTTTTCTGGCGGATGTGAAGAAGGGACCTCCAGAAGCAGTCGGACCCTCCGGTGGTTCAATGTCAACTCAAACAATAGTGTTTGCTGGGGGCTTTTCGTCCAATAGATTCAAAGTGTGCGCTCTGGCCGACAATGGAGGCGCTGGGAGTGGGAGGATCAGCTCGGCAGCGGTCCTCCTGGCTTTGTTGCGCCAGGGAAGCCATTTTGGAGTTCTGCTAGTTGTGCACTGGCGCAACACTCACCGACCACTTGCAAACTTTTCTGTCTTTGTGCTGGGGAAAAAACCCCAACGTGCAGGATCCGTGGGTCCGCGGCACCGAATGACCGCTGGGTTTCCGTGCGTCGAGATGCTGGCGGACGTTTGCGGCGCGTCTCCGCAGACAGCACCGTGCGGAGCCCGTTCCCGTGGATTACGCTCCTGAAGAGGAATAACAACATACACGGACTCTAACCACGCGGGCAAGTTGACGTACTATCACAAATACCAGCCCGTAGGTTAGCGTGGCTGCGGGTCTGGATGTGTCTGGCGCACGTCGGGATTGATCGTGTGCATGCTGCGCTCCTTTACCCACAGCTGTTGTGGCAGCGAGGCCTTGTTTTGGATCGTGTGCTGTCACACTTCTGCGGCATGAGCGGACATTGGACGTGTCCATCATTAACAGAGGGCACTGACCGTGCGTATTTGCTTTAAACGTGTGCAGTGCTAGCATAGTAAAAGGGAACCGTGCGTCCATGGCTGCAGATCATACATGGCGTCTAAATTTGGCACAGGGCAGTGTGAGAATGGTTCATGTGCCGTCTGCCCTGCAGTTTATTATTAGACTTAATGTAGTTCAGGCCGGTTGCCGTTCGTAATGATAATTATTTCTGCAGTGTCGCAGGCCGTGTACTTAAAGCAGCCATCAAAGCAGATGTGAGGTGAAATACAGTAAAGTACTGTTGAAAATGTGTCACTGTGGCGCGTTCATTGTTCCTCATGTTTATAGCAATGCATCGTCACAAGATGTTTATTGATGCTGTCCGAAATGTGTCCATACACAAAGTACTACAGATTTGTATACACTCCAGTGCCTCAGGATTATACTTCACCTCAGCACTTGAGTATTCAGTAACTTTCCACCCCGAAATTCAGTTCTTCAGACATAATACTTAATTGACTCATGTGTTTGTGTTGTTCAACCTGTCTCCTAACTGATGAGCTCAAGTTCCATAATATTTCACTGAAAGATTTGGTCACATTCTAAAGTCTATGCTGCATCACATGAATGTGTTTTTACTGCGGTCTTGTGTACAGACTAGAGTTTAATAAGGATTCTTCTCCCTCGTACTCATGGGACATCCTGCAGCAGTTCTGTCTTAACTGATACACCCCAGGGGGTCGTTGTTTAATTTCGGAGTGTCCATACTGAGGCTTATCTTAATCAATTGTAAAAGAGGGGGAAAAAAACTGGGCCAAAATTAAAGTAGAGCTTGTAACTTTTGGCTATTCGTTTCTCGTTTATCCCTCTTTTCAGCTATTTGCGGATTTGAAAACTTGATTAAGATTATTTTGGAGCTTTTGCTGGTGGATTTTAAGAAAAGCCATCTGTTTGATGTAGTATTAGTAGCAGTAGTAGAAGCTGGAGCAGGATTTAGTTTTTTTTTTTGCCGACATGCAAAAGAAGCTTTATAGACATGGAAGAGGTGATTTGCTGCATCGTCTCCATATTGTTAAGAGTCAGAAATGTAAAATCAGTCACACACAGTCATTGCATTCCTAATGTTGTATAGAGCAACAGAGAAACTGTCAGATGAACTGGCTAAATAGATATTTCAATATATATATATATATATATATATATATTTATCAAAAATACATTTTTATTTCTTAAATGTAAAATTACAGCCTTATTTTAGTGCATTCGGTTAAGCTAGTTACTGCACAAGTATTATGGTAACAGCCTGTTTTCCTGAACTCAACCCTCAGACCTGTTGTTTCCCGCCCATTGCTGAACACTCAGCCCAACCCCTCGCTGTTTTACTTGGTTTCATAATACTGCCTTTTCTGTGTGGGGAGCTTAGTCAAGTAGTCGCTGTAGGAGTAGCTGTCCATGTGAGCTGCCTAATACAAAAGGCGAGAGAGGATCGTCACGGCTGCCGTCCTGTCTCTACCAGCCATTCCTGTCAGTTGCCGCCTGTTTGCCGACCGAGAGAGAAGAGACAAGTCATTCATTACAGCTTCACTGGCGTCCGTGTCCTCCGTCAGCAACCAGGCAGAGCCAGCATGCAGGAAGAGGTTGGCCAGCTCTTGTCCACAGTAGCATTGTTGTGTTTCTGGGGAACAGGAATGTCCAGCAGCTCTCGTTAGAGCTGGGTGCTCTGACATGGCTGTACTGCGTAGCAATAACCGGCGGTTGTGTTTTCTTGGAGAGCAGCCCAGTGCTAGAATTGACTTGGACAGAGGCCGGGGGAAAAAAGTCAGTGCGGTATGGAATTTGATGTAAAAATGTTGGCTCTCAATCTAAAAAATACAGTTTCGCAGCAGCAGAACTTGAGCTTGTTAGCAGCACTAATTTCCAGCAAGAGACAGGCTGAACAAGGCCGTGCATGCTTTGTTTGTGCTTCTTATCCTTCCTCTACCATGTTAGCTTTGCTTTAAAGAGTCCTATTCCTTGCGTCCTGACTCTTGCAGTCTAAACAAAGAAGAATGACCATGGATTTTTCGCAGCTGCACACATACACGCCGCCACAGTGTGCTCCAGAGAACACCGGCTACACCTACTCTCTCAGGTGAGACCTCCTCGCTGTGCTGCCATGCTTTGGCTGCAGCATCCCATCGTCAAGACGGTGGGATTTCAGATCCACCCAGCCTGTCAGATCTGACACATGTCAGCAATTTTTTTTTTTTTTGTGCAACAGTATCAGTTTACTCAAATCATCATCGGCGATTTCTTAGATTTGCAGTTGTGCATGAAATATGTAATTTACTTTAGATTACATGACCCTTCAACTTTTTGAAGTTTTGTAAATCTGTGCGCATGCCTCTACAGAATCCTGTGGTTGTGGCTTGCATGACTCAGCCTCATGATTCAGTTTTGTTGTTGTATGTTTAGAGGGGAGCTTGAGACTCTGGAGAGAAGTAAAAGACTTCACGGTCAGTGTTGGATTGGTGCTCTGTTTATATTGTTTCCGGATGAGAAGTCTCCCTCATAGTGCTCCTCGTACTCCTTGTTTCTCGTAGTCCTCATCACTACAGCTCCTACTATAGGTGTGGTCAGCACTTCACCAGAGATGTCTGTGCATGTGGAGGAATGTTGTCCGGTGCATTTCAGGTGTCAGCGGATGAAATACCACTTTGCCCCTGTGCTTACCTCACTCTGACTTTCAGAAAAGGGAGAGTTATTAAATGACTTACGTGAGCAGAAGGTATGGAAATGTAAAGTTAACGAAAATCAAGTTTGAACAAAGATCTATCATTATCTTTACAGCTGTGTCTTGAAGAAATGCAGGGCACACTGTGGAAACTGCAGCGAGCAGGCTGCTGGGAGTTTGTGCTCGTTCCCATCCAGCTGAACAAGTTGAGTCTCATTGAGAAACATTGTTTCATGCTTTCACTATATAAAGTATCAGCAGCTTAATGTTTTTATAGCTTGCTGGAATGCTGTTGATGCAGAGTAGGAATTTTCCCATTGGGTGTTTTCATGCTGAGATGAGCAGCTTATCTGCCGTGTCATAACGTAAATGTAATCACCTAAAGGGAGAGTTGCTAAGTAAGTTTTGAAATTCTCTGTATGTCCCGAGAGACATCAATAAATGAAGCTGTCTAATAAAGAAATTGGCTCTTGAAGGACTTGGAAAAAACAAAAACAAAAAACATGACATGACCATGTCAGGTCTGAATCAAATGATGCAATATCTGCCTGTCGCTTAGCAACCTGCCCGCGGCCTCCTTGCACATGATGGCCAGAGGTTAGGTTATTCATTTGTTATCAGCTGCCATTTTTGACGTTTGGCCTGCTCTTGCTAGCTTTTACCAGTGCTACGTAGCTTTAATGTCCTCCTGATGCGAACCACATGACATCAAGTGAATTTCAGCAATGTTAAATCCAGTCTTAGTAACTAGCCTTACATGTCATACTGTGGCCTAATGCAAAGTGAGAAGAATGACCAGGAGCTTGTTTGGCACCCGGCTAGAATCTGCCAGGTAGACTAATCGTGTTCCCTTTGAGGCCAGTCAGTCGTGAAGCTATTAATGAACCTCACAGTCACAACCATGGCCCTGATCCCAGGATTAGACTAATAGTTTATACTTGTTGACTAGCTAGTTGAGAGATCTGTGGGTTTTTTTTAATGACCGTGTCGACTGCAGCTGAGACGCTAATGGTCACTCAGCTCTCGTGAGAACCGTAACTAGATGGAATTTAAATGGGTATGAGTATGAACAGATATAAGCCTCCAATAAATGATATATTTGCTTCTAGCTGGAAGTTTCGAGCTCAGTGGCTGTTTGTGTCGAGACTTCTGTTGGTGTTCGATGTACCGCGCGCGCGTGTGTGTGTGGCCGACAGCGGATGTCAAGCTGGTAGTGCAGAGACGGACGGGGTCAGGTGACAGAAACCGTTGGCCCATCTGTTGTCAAAGCTCAAAAGCGCTGTGACAAGTTTTGTGGCGTTGAATAGTGGAAGAGAAAGAGGGAGAGGAGGCCAGTCAGCCAGCCAATCGCCATCCACACTCTCTTCGGAGACTCCCACATACCAGGGAGAAGCCATGACACATACTGTACATACAGTGAGGGGGAAAGTTTTATTCATAGAATTATAATCCAATACGCTTTTTATTTCCGAATGAGGAGTTTTCTGCCAGTATGACTGCTCCTACTATTATATTTATTTATTTATTTATTATATTTACTTTCAGTCTTTACTAAATCGTCTAGATGTATAATCTATGATGGAAAAGTTCAAGAAAATAAATGCAAAAATACTACAGTTATTACATATAACCGGTAATATATGATACAAACTGAATGATACATCTGTGAATGGATAAAAATGTTGAAGAATGTGTCGACATGTCTTGACAGAGAGCAGGTGTGCGTGTTGTGTCCTGACTCTCACAGACCCTTCATATTTTATGATGGTGGAAGTGGGTCAGTAGGGCCTCTTGCTATCACTGAACAGAATGTGAGCAAACTACTTGAAGAAGGGAAGCGATGTCTGCAGGAGAGAAAATGAGGGCCGGCCAGAATGATCCTAATCACAGTGCCAAATCCTGCCCACCCAGAGATAGTGTGATGGAAATCCAAATGTTCCAGGGTCCCAGCCCCTCCAGTTAAATATAGGACTCAGCACCCGATGGGAGAGAAGTATCTCTCCACTCTGTGACGTTATGAGCAAACAGGAAGCCAGCTTTTACTGTTTCTGCGCTCCAAACTGATATTTTTCCCCCTGATTTCCAGAGACCCAGTGTAATTTCAGTGAACACAGGGAGGGGAGCTAAATGAATTCTTGACAATGGTTAACAAAATACTCACGTCAATTACAGCATCCCAAGCGGAAAAAGATTATTTTTTTGTTGGCACCGATTTATCTCAGTTGCAGTGCAATGGCACCAAATTAATTTGCGCAAATTTAAAATGACTTTGTTGAATTTTTTATTAATCACATTCTCCCCTGTGCTCTGGAGACACAGGAGAGTCATTTTGTGAGATGGCAGGAAAGTGTGATTGAAGATTTAATGTCTGACTCCAGTCTGTTAAAATTTACGAGTGTAAAGTTTTGTTGCATAAAACGTTTAAATCTGTTGCACAACAGGAGAAGAAGCTGGAACTGGATAGATGCAGTAGATATCTGCCACTGGCTACCTTTGGGGATAAATTTGATTTAATCTGAAGTTTAGTTCAGGTCAGTGGTTAGGGCAAGTGTGTCATATTTTGTCGAAGGTCATTTGTTGTTCGACATCCCAGAATTCCTCATTCGATCCTGTCATAACCTCAGTATCTCTGACATAGTGGCATCACTATAAAAGAGGTCACTTAACCTTTCAAGCAGAAATCTCCGAGTATTTCCTTGTTCCTGAACCTTTCAGGCGAAGCGTATGTGTTCAAATGCAAACCTCTGCTACTGCAAGTGGTGGTAGAGAACTACCTGATTCCATGTAAACCTATTATGTCATTCGGGAATATCTTTTGCATACACTATGCAAAGCAGAGGCAGTAGATGGGTTTTTCAAATTTCTCTTCAGTGGAAGCAAAGACTCATCAGAAGTGATGCTACTGTTGTTGCAGAGTGTCTTCAGTCATTGACGCACATGGCTTTCTCATGTTGCATTTACACACCTGGATGAATGGCTCTATTAAGTGTACATCGCTGCTTTGAATAAGTAATGTGTGTGTAAAACTATAACGGCGAAACTGCACCGCTCTAATCTGATGCAGTGTGTCGTGCGGTTGTGCGTTGTAAAGAATCTGCTGTGCCCACTGACTGTGGGACGACCATCAAAGCTTCAAGCGTTACGTAAGGAGAGCCTCTAGCACGCCGCACGTCAGGCAGCGTATGTCTCTGCACTGACGTCTCTACATGCTGTCTGTCTTCATCTGTGTCTTCTTCTCTCACTTAAAATACAGTATCCGTTTCATCCATATCACGTGGGCTGTGGGAGCCACCTCGAAGAATGCAGGACACAGATCAGTTTGGATGCACAGAGCAAGTGGGGGAAAAAACTACCAGAACAAAAGAGGCATTGTTTGCCGTTCTCTATGCAACAGGCTGGGATCTGCAGTTGTTTTAAAACCTGCTCTAAACCTGCCTGTTTAGAATGGGACCTTTTTTTTCTTTGGCCTTGGGTCATTTTATTTGAATGCCATTTTTTCTCTGATTGGGTTAAAGACTGGTTTCAGAACACTGCTGCTGCACACCTTCTTATTGGAAGCTCGGTGAAACTCCAGAATCACACATGTTAAACGAGAGAAGCCGATAAGATGAACAGTTCTTGACATGTGTTCAACAGACAGACATTTCTGGAATTAGTAGATGGATTGTTTTAGTTTGTTGAAGGAGGGTATGGCACACACAAACAGATACAGGATCAGTGGTTCTGTTACTCAAATAAAGTTTTATTATGGTCTGAGCTCTTCAGTCATGCTCATTAATTACCTGCCTATAGGCTACACTGACAGACCAGTGTGTTTTCTTTCTCACACACTCTGTCCTCTCCTGCCCTGCACGGGGCTTCAACGCCCCAGGCTCTGTCTGTGACAGTATCAGAGAACGTTGAACCAGTGTTTTCTGATCTTATAATTATGTTGTGTGTTCTTTGTTGCTCCCATGAGGGATGTAACTGCGAGCACTGTTGAATTTAATTCACCTGAGTTTGACTTCTGAGCAGAGTAATGCCACAATGATGGCTGATTAAAATTGCATGTTTACATTCCATCAGCCTGTGTTCAGGGCCTGCATGTTGGTTCATTGGTATGGGAAAGCTCAGAGAGGGGTGTGTCACACACAGTCACGGGACACAGAGCAGGGTTTGCCTAGTCAACACATCTGCAACTATTTCCTTTGAGTCTGTGTATTTAAATAAATAGAGTGCTTATTAGAGCCCTGTTGAGTCATCAGACCATAACTGGAAGATTAATTAGTGATAAAAGTTGCATGTCACACTTTTATTTTGAAAGCGGCAAAGGCGTTTCCCTGAGATCTGTTTGGGAACAGAGGCATCAGCACTGTTTTGGTTAACAGTAAACATGGTGATGGTCTACTAGCTTTGGAACCTTTAATATCGGCTTGGAGAAGACGGAGGCCTCCTTGCACGTGTACTAATATTTACTCTTTGAGCAGTCGAGGCGAGTTGGGATTGTCAGAGCCACAGGATGCAGAGGAAAGGTGCTGCCCGGAGCAGCCAGTAGGAGCAGGAGGTGGAGCGATGACGAAGGCACATAATTAGCTCCTGGCAGGAGTGTGTAATCCTCTTGGCTTAGAACAAGGCGACAGCACAGAGAGCATGGTTCACGCATACATGTACAGGCTTTGCCTTGATATGCTGCTGCTGAGCGCGGGGTCACTGGCCGGGCCTCTGTGCTTGTGTCTCCGACCCAGCTGTTGTTTTAACAGGGAAGGTCCCTCCATTCCAAGTGTCTAACAGGAAGTTTGTTCTCTCTCGTCCAGCGATAGATAAAGCGCTTTGCCCTTCCTCTTCATCCACCCTCCCCTGCACGTCTCTGGAGTTATTCTGCTTGACCTAGTTGAACGACACGCTGACGAGTGCACGCAGCCTGCCGAGAAAGCACAGCATGGTCAGATCAGTGCAGCTCAGCCTCTCATGTTATGAAGGATCACACAGCACCACGCCGTATGAGCTGTAGGTGAATTTGGATAGACACAGTCCGTTCAGCTGGATGATGGTTTCGGTATCGGCTCTAGAGACTTTCCAGTGGATCGCTGCGCTTTTGCCTGTTTCTCATTTCTGAGTTTTGGGCTCCCTCTGCCTCTGTGGGTGTGGCCCTGTGATTCATAGCTGCCAAAAGTATGTGAGAGTCAAACTTAACAACTCTCATGGTGTGTGTGTGTTTCCACTTGTGTTTTGAATTGAGGAGAGCAGAAATGTTTTTTTCAGTGTTGCACAACTTTAGGATTTTTCCTTTACTTATTTTTTCAATTTGACCTTCAGAGTCCTGTTGTGTCTATTGTTTGTTTGTTTATTTATTTATTTATTTTATTTTTTTCTGGCTATCCTGTGAGTGAGTCACTTCCTGTCAGGCCTTCTGCCACTTGCCAGGAAAAAGCTCTGTCTGCTGCTGTGTTATTTTTCTGGTCTTTATTTTAACCAAAAAAAATCACGTTCTTGTGGTTAACCATCACTTGAGGTTTTTTGTCTCTAAGCTTGATTTCTGTGGATCAGAGTGGTGTTTTCATACCTCCTCACAGCAAACTGCTTTTTCTCTTCTGTCTGCCCCACTTGCCTGTCTCTCTCAGCTCCAGCTACTCCACAGCAGCGTTAGAGTTTGAGAAGGAGCACCAGATTGCTCCTGTGTACGAGTCGCCGAGGATGTCACGGCGGAGCCTGCGTCTGCAGACCAGTGCCGGTCACTATGGCAACGAGAGCCTGGCCGATCACTCGCAGAACCACAGCAACAGCACCAGCAGCTACACCAGCACCAGGAGAGAGACACGGTGAGACTGATGATGTCGGCCCACCAGAGAGTATCAGTAAATGTTCTGCATTTGTAGTTCTGTTTCTTGGTTTTCGAGTTTATGTCATTGTAGCAGCCTCAACCCACCTGTGCCATACGCTTCAACACGCCCCAATACTGACACCTCTTCTTGCTTCCTGTCTCGTTCAGGACACTGCGGAGCAAAAAGCAGTCCAGCTCCAACGTACTGTCTCTATCTCTGAGCCAAGCAGCCACACCGAGGAAGACCCTCTCCTTCTCAGCTGTTAGCACCCCGATCCACAGCGGCAACATTCAGGAAAGCAACACGGTGACCGACGCCTCCATGCACAGCTCCATCCAGGGCCAGTCGCAAATGAGACGACGCACCACCACCACCACCACCACCACCACCACCACCTCTATGTCTGTTGGTGGTCACTGGGGTCAGTTGAAATACTTAGTGCTCATAGTTGTCAACATCAGCTCACAATTCTACTTAATTCGATTTTTTATGCACATACAGATTCCAGATTATAAATTATTGATTATATTATTGTTACTGAAAACTTATAGTTGCTCTTATTTGTCGCTTTAGTACTTTGTGAGTTGAACCATCTGCCTTTTGTTGGTCTTTTCCACTCTCATTTATCTGTGTGCATGTACGGTTTTCCCCTCAGGGAAGAGCTCCAGCGCCGACCACTGCTCATCAAACGTAAACGGCGACGCCAGCATTTCAGAGTCGCACGCGTCGCTCGCTAATGGCTACATCTGCAAAGACTGCTCCTTGCACTCTCAGGAGATGGAGTCGCATATCTCGCGGTCGTCGCTGTTGTCGTCATCTCAGTCAGAAGATTTCACTGACAACCCCTCCTCCTCGTCTTTAACCTTCACAAGTATATACTCCAGAGACAGGAGTCGGAGGAACAAGACAGGTGAGAGGCTGTTGAGCTTAACCATGTGTCCATATCTTACCTCAGCTGTGACAACGAGAATATAATTGATGATGACATCTCTTTCCAGGTGTCCTGATGTCTGTGTCCAACACGTGTATATGCTACAGCAAACGACTCCTGGCCCCCATCGTGTCGTTAGTCAACCTGCTCTTCAACAGTGTGCTCTGGCTGGGCTCCAAGGCCAGGAGCCCTCCAGGAAAAGGTACAAGAGGAAGAGACTTAGCTCTTCATCCATGTCATTCTCTTTTTTTCCTCCTTCTGTCGTTCACAGTGGCAATTCCTTTCCTTTGAATCACACTTCTGGACACTGACTTATTTTTGGCCCCTCTTTAATTTTTTTTGCTTATTATTTGGAAGCTGCTCTCTCTGGTTTCAATGTTAACAGGCTTCTTTTCAGGGAAGAACACATAACATCAGCCATGATAGTTTTGCCAGAGAAAGATCTATTTCCCGTCATCTTATCTTTCCTTGGTCTGTCCACGGCTTCTTCACTGGGTGTTTCTATCCTCTTCTCTTCCCCCTGATCTGCCCATCTTCGTGTCTCTGGCAATGCCTCAAGTGTGCATGTTGACTAACGGCGAGTGTGGACGGATGTGTCACCAGGTGTGCTTGCTTCGTTGTCGACCTCAATGAGACGAGCAGTGTCCTCCAGTGTGACCCATCTGTGGCTGTTTAAGCAGAACACTCTCCGCAGGATGATGGGCTACAGAGCCAATGGCTATGAAGGACAAGGTACCAGCTGTTCTTACAAGGGACAAAGGTCAAGGGTCGCAGCTCCTGACCTCGTGATGCTTTTATATTCATGATCTTCTGTTGTCAACATTTCTGTCCTGCTCTCATGCTTTTGCAAAACGAAGAAAGGAGTCTGGAGAATTTGGATAAAAGTAAATGTAGCGTTCTTTTGAGATGGCTCTTCATTTCCCTGTTTCCCTCTCCTCCATCCAACCCTCACTTTCACACATTATTATGGATCACTGGAGCTGAACTAGAAAGACTAAACAAAAGTCTTGGCCTACATGCACCTCTCTCCCTGTACCACATGATTTTATTTCCAGCATCCGGATGATTTTAGCTGCTCTTCTTTCTTAACTGCAGAAGAACTGTATCAACTAGCATGGGCTCCGTCACAGCGGTGGCCTGTGCGTTCACACTCCCTCCTCAGACTACGCTCAGTTTGCACAGTTTGTTTTTGTTTGTTTTTTTTTTTAATTTGTTGTGTTTACTGTATGTTGCAGCTCACACAAGTTTCTGTGGAAGCATGAATGTCAAGGATCTGGTGACTGAGGATGCCTCACATCTTAATCTCAATGGTTCCCTGTGTAAGCAGATGCATACAATAACATGCAACATCTCCCTTTCTTGTGATAGCCATGATTGACAAGAGTTAATAGTATGCGTGACCTGTGTGAGGACCAGCGAGCAGAGGTTGTGTGAACCACTTAAACTATTCAGCAGCCTGTTGACCGTCATGACCCACAAATCCTTTTCTTCCTCTCAGATTTGTTGCCCAAATCTGTGTAGCACAGAAGCTTCAATAGAAATCACCCCAAATATGTAAACCTGAGAACATTTTTTTAATGAAAATTAAATATTTAAAAACACATAACAGTGTGTCAGTGAAGTGGACAATAAAAAGCCTTTTAATTCATTGGATGACTTTTCATCTCAGAGTTCTGTCCAAACAGATTTAAAGTCAGTAAAATATTTAAAGAGGAACAATAAAGGTGTTTATCAGTCACGACTGTAGCAATGAGGTCATTTTCTCTATCCGTGGTTTGCCACCACCACACATGCACGCATGAGCATTTTATTTTGTCATTATTTACTCATAATTTTTGGTTTTATTAATTCCATGGTTTTCTACTTCCATTGTTTTTTTTTACTTTTTTGTTTTTGCACATGTTCATTTACACCATCCTTTTGTTTTCTGTGTTGTTTGCTTGCCATGGCTCGTTTTGGCACGCGCAGGTGATGACTGTAAAGGGAAGCAGTATACTGAGACACACACCATCCTCCTCAAACAGCGCTCGAGGCCTCGACGCCTTGTGGGGGCGCTGTGGAGCGTCCTAGCTTATGCAGGTTAACACCACTTCTCTTGATGTTGCTGACGGTCTGTTGATATACTGTTGTAATGATACCTTTCTGGCTCAGCCCTTTTTGTGGATTTGAGCCGCAAGTACTAACATTCAATGCATGTTCCTCCCTCTCATCTTGTCTTCCAGGTTACTGCCTCCTACAGCCGGGATACTGGGTGCTGGGAGTGGGCAAAGCTGTGGGTTCGGGGGTCGGGACAGTGGCCCAAAAGATGCTCTCACTTTTCTGGGTGCTCCTGGCAGCTCCAGGTCTGTTGCACCTCATTCCCACCTGCTTAGAGAAATGCATCTTCTGCTCTGTCTTTGTGATTTTCTTTTTTTTTTTTCTACCCAGAAAAGACAGCCCGGGGACTTTTGTGGTTTCTTGCAACAGGGTGGTACCAGCTGGTGTCTGTCATGTGTCTCCTCAATGTGTTCTTCCTGACACGGTAAGAATGGTTCGGCCAGTCATATTTTGAAATTGTACAACACATTTGACCAGTGTGTGACTCTTTGTTTTAGATGCCTTCCCAAACTTTGGAAGCTCCTGCTTTTCCTCCTGCCTCTTTTGCTCCTACTTGGTGAGTTTACAAGATGCCCCGCCATGCCCCTTTCATATAGCATCGGTGTAAGAGTGGTGAGTGCATAAAGAGAAACAGTAGGGGCAGTAGACGATATAACCAGCACACATCCCCAGAGCACGCTGCACATCCAGTATCAGATTCAGGTCAGGCCTTCTGGGCTTCTAGTGAGTGACTCCATTCTGTGGCTCAGCCTTGCTCACAAGTTCATGCAAGTACATCATGAAACTGTGTTTCCTATGCTGCTGTGATTTTCTGTTATTTTGAGCTTATGATTAAGGGTTTACTTCCATTTTCTCCTGTCCATATGCAGCGTTATGGTGGTGGGGTCCGTCCACTTCTGCCCTACTTGCCTACCTCCCTGCTATAAACCTCACCGAGTGGCGACGTGCGTCTCCCTTGACTCTCCTGTCTAACCTGGTGCCAGTTTCTGCCCCAGCTCCCGCCTCTATTCCCACACCAGAGACCCCGCTGGAGCAGACCCCAGCCACCCCAGTGTCACAGGCACCAGTAAGATGATTATCAAACTTATATTGTAAAGGAGTGAATGCAGTGCAGAATTGTATTTAAGGAACATAATTGCACTTTTTCCTTTCTCCATCATCTCCGACCCTCCTCCTTTTCAGCCCATCCTTCCACCCTCGTCAGTCTCCTCTGTGGACCTGGAACGTCTTGAGCGCGTGGAACGCCAGCTTGCACTGCTGTGGTCGCAAGTCCAGCAGGGGGACCAGAAGCAGGAACAGCGTCATGGGGACGTCATGGGTCTCTACAGCACACTGAGGGAGCACATACACACTCAGACCAACAGGGAGAGCCTGGGACTGTGGGTGTCCTCCCTGCTGGAGCAGAGGCTGGGCATCCTGCATGGAGAGCTGGAGCAGGAGAACACACAGAGGGCGCAGGTGCAATGAGAACCAGAAACATTTTGGTTAAAAGAAGAAACATGCGTCTCACTGTTTATCCTCTTTATCCCTGTTTCATGCAGAGTGAAGAGCAGCAGAAACAACAACAGGAGAGTCGGGCAGCGCGACTGGCTGATTTAGAATTGCTGCTCAAAGCTCTGGCTGCAAAGACTGAGGTAGTGAAAACAATTTCATAGAGTTTTCTTACTGTGTTTTCGTTGGCCATCTGCGTTGTTGATCTGTGATGTGTTGTAGGAGGTGCAGCAGAAGCAGCAGCAGTTTGAGCACGAGAGGGAGGAAAAGGAGAAAGAGGTTGTCAATGCTGCTGTAGACACTGCACCTATCAGGTATTATCACCAAGAGAAATGAATGCACGTTCTTTCCTCTAAAGGATATTTGGGATATTATGACCGCTCACATTTTGTCTTTCGCTCAGCGTGGGAGTGAAACAGGAGGACCATGACGCTCTGCTCGTGGAGGTGCAGAGACTTGAGCTCGAGCTGGGTAAAATTAGAGAGGACCTGCAGGGTGTTGTGGGATGCAAGGGCAAATGTGAGCAGCTAGACAACTTACAGGAGACGGTAACTAACACAGATTATAGTGACCTAGTCTGCCAGTTGCTCTGAAGTTATTTCAGACGTTTCTTCTGGATTCCTTTCTTCCATTTTGTCTGTCGATCTCTTTCCCAGATCACAGCCCAGGTGTCCTCTCAGGTGCGTAAGGAGTTGCAGCTTCTGTTCTTTGGCAGTGGTGGGTCAGGAGAGGTGCCGGAGTCTCTGATCTCCTGGCTGTCCCAGCGCTACGTGAGCACATCGGACCTGCAGGCCTCGCTGGCCGCACTCGAACTGAACATCCTGAGAAACGTGTCGCTGCAGCTGGAGCTAAACCGAGCCGAGACCCTGGGCGAAGCAGAGTCTCAAGCCAAGACCATCGTGAAGACGGTAACTGGGAGTGTCCAGCACGCCGTCTCTGCGGAGGGGCTGAAAGAAGAGGTAATAAATGTGCACTTCCTACTGTCCACATAATCATGCAACCTAACACAATATAAGAGGAACTCTGTGAAAATATTGGTTTGCTTTCTGTTTGAGGCTGATATTTGTGTCATGGTCTCTACCTTAGGAAGTGAAGCTGATTGTCCAGAATGCTTTGAGGCTCTACTCCTATGACCGAACAGGCATGGTGGACTACGCCCTGGAGTCTGGTGGTAAGGGGGAAACCCTAACATTTATTTCATATTGATTCAGAAACTATATACAAGTAATGAACGCTGTAATTCCAGGGGAGTCCAAGTATTACTTATTATGTGGGGACTTGAATCTGTTTGACCTGAATTAGGAAATCATTGCAGTAATGGAGACTCGACTGTGTCTATGCGAACGCAGGTGGCAGTATCCTCAGCACGCGCTGCTCTGAGACGTATGAGACCAAGACGGCCCTCATGAGTCTGTTTGGACTGCCACTCTGGTACTTCTCCCAGTCTCCGCGTGTTGTCATCCAGGTGAGTCTCGCTACTCTTCTGTTTTGCTGGTTATTTCTTATTCAACCAAGCGAACTTGGTCACGAGCATGTAAAATTAATTCTGTCCCTTCACTTCTTCTCTTCAGCCTGATGTGTACCCAGGTAACTGCTGGGCGTTTAAAGGCTCTCAGGGATATCTGGTGATCCGACTGTCCCTAAGGATCCTGCCCAAGTCCTTCTGCCTGGAGCACATCCCCAAAGCCTTGTCTCCGACTGGAAATATCACCAGTGCCCCTCGCAACTTCACGGTTTACGTAAGAAACCCTGACATGCAGCCTGCCAGATGGACACTTTCTAAATTCAAAGCAAGCACCAATGATTATTTTTGTTCATATTCAGGGTTTAGACGATGAGTACCAAGAGGAAGGGAAGCTGCTGGGACTCTACACGTACCAGGAGGATGGGGAGTCACTGCAGACTTTCCCCGTCGTGGTAACTGTTGAAGCACTTCCCAAATTGTGGGTTCAACGTCTGTGACAGATTTCTGAATAATTGCCACGTGTTTTCTCTTCCAGGAACAGAACGACAAAGCCTTCCAGATCATCGAGGTGCGGGTGTTGTCTAACTGGGGTCACCCAGACTACACCTGCCTATATCGCTTCAGAGTCCATGGAGAACCTCGTCCTCAGTGAACCAACCACTACCGTACACACTCATCACACATGACATATCACCCGATCTGTACATAGCTTTTGCCAACTTCTTGAATATGGAGGGGACTTTGGTGGGACTCTGTGGCTGTTTTTGTATGAAAGCCATGAAAACACAAAGGTGGTGGGTCGACAGAGGAATGTGCCGAGGGGGAATCACGAACATGTTTTTTGATATGGAAAGAATCGCAGAAAAGTTTGTGTGGATTGTAAAAGTTGCAGAAGACGAACAGAACCATGGAAGAAGCTAAACGTTCCAGTCCCCTTTTTGTAAAAGGCTTGTTGCACTGAATTAGCCTGCGAGGGCGCCAAGCTCCACTGAGCAGACAAATCCATCCCCCTGCTTGGCACCTTCCACTTCTACAGGAGGGTGGATGCCTCAAATGGGGGAGTAGACTCATCTCCACTCTTTCTTCATACACTGCATCTCTGTGTGGTCTGGTTTTCTGTTGTTAATTATTTTTATTTAACTTTATTGTCCTGTTAAGAGTCAGGACGCACTTTTTTTTTTCTTTGGAGCTGTCCAGGCATGTTGCATCTCAGCACTAACTTTAAGTGAGCGGTGTGGCCGGCCTGCTGGGCTGCACCACGCTCACTGTGGGTTTATACTGGATGTGCTTGGTTCGTAACCTTCAAGTTTGGCATCACACATCCACATACGTAGCCATAATTAAGATTTCTTCCTCCTTTTCTTTGTTTTGGAACTAAACATGCTGCCTATGGAAATGCTCTGAATGTTTTCTCAAGTGGAGGCTGGATGCAAGTCGTCCTTTAACTATACGGCAACACTATATTTGACCTCTGTCCTGGGCTGTGTCTTGAGAATATTAGGACACTATGTACTTTTGTCAGGATATGTGTATGGTAATGGCTCCAGGATAGATGCTAGCATGTGAATCTTTCAGAACTATGCTCTTAAACCTTTACATGCTTCATGGATTTACATTAGAGAGTGTGTCCACTCCCAAAGAGTCTCATGCCTGGACTTACAAAATCAATGTTGAAACTTAAATGATGTTATTTCTCCTATAGACAAGCGTGATTTTTCTTTTCTGTTTCGATCCAAAGGAGAGACTGTCCCTCGAGCTCAGTTCTAAACGTCCTCCTCACACGGGCTCCCTTTATTCTGAAACCCTGAAGGAATGTAATCTGTACATTTTATTGTTGATAGTTGGTCCTTTATATCTGCTTTTATCAGTGTTGCTTTATGAGGAATCATCCTGTCATTATCATTATTGTATTACTATTATTTCTTCTGTTACTCATTGTGTTGTTTTACTTTTTTGTTGATTTTTGGGAGGGGGCGTGATAGTGTCAGAGAATGCACTGCAATAACCTGTTAGAGAAATGTTGGGCACAGGTCTTCACAATTTTTTTTTTTTTTTTTTAATGAAGGTTTATGTAGTCACCACCTTTGGTCGGAAATATGGGGAAGTCTAAAATCTTATGTAAACAAATGTTTTCTTCACAAACTTATTTATTAACAAGACAATTAGTTCCTGCAATATATAATTTACTGCAATGTATATTTTGTGAGAAGCTATTCAGTGCATTTTTGAACCATCATGGGATTTTTTTTTAAAGATAAATGGCTATTTTTGTTCAGTCATGAGATGACTTAACTGCTTTGGAATATATTCCAATAAAGACTTTAATTTTGAAGAAACTCCCCTAAATAATGTTATCATGGCCAAAAAAATATTGCAGCTGACTTCATCGACAGCTTTAACCTTTTCTTTATAATGTATTTTCTTTCTTTGCAGAATTGTTCGATCGTGTGGCTTATCCTTAACACTTCATTTAAGCAGATCTCCCCCTGCAGTGTTATGTCGTATAATGTGGGCAACTTACACTACACTCCCAGCATGAATTCAAAGGCCTCAGAAATAATCATCTTTGTATTCGATGCTGGGCAGACTAGTGTCTTGTTCCTTTTCCAAATTCTACATCAGGTCATGTGCTGCTCTCCAGTGGCGAATACCAGAACTTGTTTAAATTGTAACATTTAGAATAAGTGTATTTTATTCCTCACCAAAGAACACAATTTCATGCAAATTCTGATTCTCCAAAAATAAAAGGCACAGGAAGAAGAATTAAATTAAATGATCTGCCCCTCTGTCACAGGCCACCCTTTAACAAAGCAAATAAATTCAAGTGAACGGATTTATCATTCTACTTCTGTAAAAAGGCTCACATAGAAAATACTTTCTAAATTTCTCAGATGATGATGATTATTATTATTATAGTTAAAACTTAGAAATTTATTTAAAAAAATAACGCTGTATCATACTTATTTTCCCATTAATAACACTGTAGTGATTCAAAAACAACACATGTACCTCGTTTATTCCTTAATTTCTTTCTATTTTTTAAGCCGTAATATCTTTTGTTTACACCGGAAGTTGTTGGCGCACTACTTCCTTAGCAACCAACCTGTCCTTGACGACCAATGGTGGAGAAGTGGAGTAATGGAGGCAACAACCGAGAAGTCTGTGAGGCCACAGGCGTGCGAAGGTGAGCTGGGGATGGCTGTGTCAGCTGTGACTGGGTTTGAGGTTTAAAAACACTCAACTTTACATGACAATAAATAAACGTGTGTGTGTGTGTGTGAAGCGGAGCAGCTCAGTTCTCCCGGTGCCGAGTGGACACACGACTCGGTGGGCTCCCAGTTCTCCCAATACAGCGCCAGCTTACACTCCCCTGTCTTCCATGGACTCAACACAGCCAAGGTCTCTCTCTCACACACACTGTCCTTTAGCTCAGTTAGACAGTGTATTTTGTACATATACTTTAACCAAAAGTGTGACTTGTAACCGGCATTTTAAATACTTTTGAAAACTGTGTTAACAGGATGATTTTGGTAGTTTTCTGTCCACTTGTTGAGGTTTAAGAACAGAGGATGAAGTCCAATGAGACGCATTTTTGATTTGTGAGTACTGGCTGTAATAATAGATCAAATTTGATTGATTGATTAGGTGTCTGAGTTCGACGAACCTCACTTTGACCCCCACGCTGCTGTCACTGGCAACTCTGTGTCTGGAAAACTTTCTCCACCGAGCCAGAGGCATCCTCAGGCAGCACAGGGGACATCGCCTCCGCCAATCCAAAGTAAGAACGTCCACTTCACTGCAGGTTCCCGCAGGCTCCCCAGAACCTGCACATACTCTACAACTGCAGTGCTTTGTTGACTGAAAGAAAACTGATTTATTTCTTACATCCTGGTCCATTCTGTGTGTGTGTGTGCCAGGTCCTGTCACACTCTTTATGGAGAGGGAGGTGTTTCCGGTGTTGCTGCCTGGATTGGAGGCTTTGATTAGAGAAGCTCAGAATCGCGGCTGTTTCCAGGTCTGAACTTCTTAAGATAAACACCCAGGAAATGATCCGCTCATATGACTTTGTTCAATGACCACAGACTGAGTTAGCAGGAAAGGAGTTAATGATGAACTGATCGTCATCTGATATGATGATCTAATATAATATGATGGAACGTCATAAAGCTGTTTCACTTCGTTTCACCTCCAGCAGCCAGCTCAGCAACATGCCTCAGTAATAGTAATGATGATATGATGGGCCGTGATAAAACACTGACTTGGATTTCATTGTTTACCTTCTGTTGTGTTGCAGAGGAAAATGACAGCATTTAACCCGTGTGACTTCCTAACTGAGTGGCTGTACAAGTAAGACCCCAACAACACTCTCTCTGCACTCCAACATTGTTGATTGTGAGGTGTCTGTCTTCATCTTTCCTCAGCCACAACCCCCGCAGACGGGGACAGCCCCCAGTGAACATGTGCGACATCCCCTTTGTCCAGGACTGGCTCAGCACGCAGTGAGTGACTCCTCAGCCTGTCACCTGTCTGACACCATGTAGTTCTGTGGCCCCTGTGTTACAGTCGTGAAGAACAAACAAAACTTTAATGGGGATTAATTGAGCAAATGTAGTATTTCCATTATATCGTAGTCACAGAAACATGCTGTGAATGTGAATCTTGTCTGTCGCCATGTTTCTAATTGTCTTTCTCTTTTGATTTGAAGTCCTAGATGTCCCCTCCCTCTGTGTCTGCTGCTCACTGAGGATCAGGCTGCTGTGCTCATCCAGGCTTTCTGGAGAGGATACAAGGTATACAGTTGACAAACTACATGAGAGACAAAAGAGCATAGAAAACACGTGATTAAAGACACACTCCCAAAACTCACTTTCAATATAAAAGTCCACAAGAACAAACAGAAATGTTTTTTTTTTTTTAGCTTGAATGCATACTATGTGACAATGGTTCTATAATTTCGTCCTTCTCATTATATTTCATGGAAACCTGCACAAACTAAAGTGTGTGTGTGTGTGTGTGTGTGTGTGTGTGTTAGAATACAATAGGTGCCCTGCTGCGTCTGCATTCGCCCACAGTGGGATGTTGTCGTATAATTCTATCCTGCTGAAAACCCCCTCTTCCTCAGGGACTGCAATTTCATTCAGCAGCTTGATTATGTCATCAGTGATGCCGGGGTTTAATTCTTTCCTGTATAGGCATCATGGTCCGTGCTGTGATATAAATAGACACACGGATGAAAACAGCTGCAGTTTCTCCACACACAAATGAACCCAGTCTCCTGTCGAGAAAGGATACAAGCAGGGCCTATGGTTTTTATTTGTCTCACCAGAGGATTGGGTTATTTTGAAACACAAGGCTTGTAGGAGGACCAATTCATAGTCTTGTATTTAGTGGAAATGACGCTGTGCTGTTGCTAGAAGGTTAGATTTTCTGTATGCAGATACATTTGTGGGTGCGTGTGATAAGATTCGCACAAATGTGCACGTATCCAGATGTGGCCCATTTTGTTCAGCAGCAGGGGGCAACACTTCCTCCTTTTTCCTGTCAAACCAAAAAAAGCTTATTGACCTTTGCACACACAAGGTGGCAGCAAGGAGTCACTTCCTCTGTGTTTACTTTGAACTCAGAGAAGCTCAGTTGGGCCACTGATAGCACTGCAGCCAGGCACCCTGAGGGATTTGTTAAAAAGAGAGAGAGCGAGAGAGAGAGAGACAGTCAGAACAAGTCATGAAAGAGAGAATGGAGGCATATATTTGAAAAGAATAAAGCTCAGGTTATGTATGGAACATTTCCGGATGGATGGACGGACAGACGGCGTTGCAGGGTGGCCTTAGTGTGGTAACAGGGCAGGATGCAGAATGAGAAAATGCAGGATTAGCACCGTGCAAGAGGCGCATGGAGGAAGCGAACGCAGCAGAGAAACATGACTTATTTAAGATACACAGGGTGGAGTTAATTTGTTATTTTGGGTAAGCACTGAGGCAGGCTCTTGACAGGCACTGCAGCCCAGTGGGCAACAGAGCAGAGAGGAGGCCATCAGCACAATCCACCGTGCAGCACTGATGGTCTGCGTCATCATGACGTCACATGAGGGGCTTTTCTCTCGATGATTTGCAGAGAAACGTTTCAGTGTGTTTCGGGTACTCTAATGTACACCATGATGTTTTGGTTCCAAGAGCGACTATCGTCGAGGTACATATCTGAGTTTAATGTTTACTTGCCTTTGTGAAGTCATTAGGACTCCATTATCACTTACACTCTGTATGTCTGAGGGAAGTGCTCACGGGCGAGCAGGCCCAGCTATTGTCGAGAAGTGGGGCACTGAATGAGTCCTGGATGGAATTTCACTTGACAACAGAGCAGCGATGAGGGCATCAGCTGTGCAGCACTGACACACTGTAAAAACTCACTTGCTCCCGTTTGTGTGTGTGTATATGTGTCTAATGTTGTTTGTCCCAGTTACAGACAGCATGTGACAATTCAATAGTATCATGTATTTTTTCCCTTGTAGACTGAGAAGATCTCCCCTTTAAGTGAACAACATGTTATATTTCACCATAATCTGTCCCAGAGTGATGTTTTTAAGTACTTGAGAATTTATTTTAGAAGCTAATAGGATTATGGGATTTTGCTTATAATAAACACACACACACAAATATTTTTTGACTAATTGATTTACATGAGTTTCTGATGTAGATGTAGAAAAAAAGTTAATTCATATTGATGCTGATATTTTTTTTTCCCCCCGAAATTCCCATCTCTACTTTTCATCAATATACTCTGTTCTCCTCTGCCTCCCTCAATGCACCTTCTTCTCCCCCCTTGCTGTTACACCGTGTGATGTTATATAACCTGCCTGACGCAGCGCTGACTGCAATGGGTGCATGTGTGTGTGTGTGTGTGTGTGTGCTAGAAAGACTGACAGACTCAGGGTCAGGAGACAGGGAAGGAGGATATTTTCATTGAGTTTTATCCCTCTATCATTATCTCTTCCGAACATATTGAGGACAGGGTCTGGAGAAGAGCAGCAGTAAAGATGGTACACGCAGAAACAAACTCTCTTGCTCACATCTAAGACCCAATGCGATTGTCTCTTGTTTCATTCACGTCAGACTATGAAGAGTTGCTCTGTCTGAACATATTACATAATCTTCTTTACACTCTAATCCATTCATCCATGCCTGCTGCTGTAATTCACACATACAGTATGTACATACACACACTTCACGGATCAGTAAGACTTCTCTCAGGCTCTCTCAGGTCTGGTCAGCTGAGTCGGAGTAATGTGGAAGCTGCGTCATAAACAGAGATTACAGTTAGTTTGTCAATGTTATGGCCGTTGTGGTCAGAAAGGGCTTTTTATCATAATCATTTCCACTGTCCGCTGCAGATTTATGAAGCGCACGGTGGTTGACCACATCTCAGCTGCCCTCTAACCCTTATAAAATAGATCACATTCAGGTCGAGCCACGTCAAATGATTTTTAAAAAGTACATTAACCTTTATGTGTTTTGGATACTCGAATGTAGATGTTAAAAATTATGCATTGGTTCTAAGGGTGAATATCGAGTAGGTGGTTAAAGATTTAATGTTTCCTTTTCCCAGCATGTCTGAGGAAAGTGCTCTGGACTAGCAGGCCCCGTTATTGTTAAGTGGGGCACTGGCAGCACTCAATTGTGTTTGACTTGACGCAAACTAATAGAGCTGATCGAAACAGTCATACACAGGAACGCACACCAAGAGCTGCACAGTGGACAGCAGAAGTAGGTCTGTGATTCCAGCTGAATGACCTCAGAGCAGAGATAAATGAATGGTTTGGATTCAGGTCTTAAGTCACTGACAGGTCACATGGAGTGGCATCCATGCAGAAAATATGTCACAGGCACTCAAGACATCCAGCGACCGCTGGCTCTGTTCGTCCTCACTGTCCCTTCCTGCAGAGGGTCTGTCAGGGCATCATGGTCTGGAATCCAACAGAAGGGTCTACATGGGTATTCCCCTCATACCCCCTTCCCTCTAAAATCCAGAGACTAATTTCATTCTTGTTTACCTTTAAGTGCTCTTCCACTGGACAGTAGGGTCAGAGTGTAATGAGTCCACAGAATCAGGTCACTGGACTCGTGGCTGGTCAAACCCTGATGGAAGAATTGACCAGCAAGGGAAAGGTTGCTAAAGAACATACAGTGGCTGTGGCTTCACGCAGCCTGTCCTTGTGACTGCTGATGCGACTGCAGCGGGCCCCTCTGAACAGGAGCCATTGTGCTGCTGCACAGTGTGGGTCTGAGCGAGGAGCTCGGTCTCACAGGCAGCTTTTGCACAAAAAGGGAAGCAGCTCGAAAAGGGTTTGCAGTGGGATTGAAGAGTGTGTGAGTGTGACGAGGGCATGCTGCGCACAGTTTGTGTTTCTGTGTGCAGAGTGTCGGGGGTTGTGCTTGTGCTGCTGATGGTGTGGGCTTCGAGAGACAGAGGAGGATGGAGTCCCTCTCATTAGTGTTCTGCGCTGCTGTGTGGTTTTACAACGTGTGCTTCTGCATGTCAAATATGCGTGTGACTGCACGTGGGCTTACAAGGCCTTGCTAATTTGCAACCACTCTAATCCCAAGCTTCATGCAAACACGTCACGTGTGGTGTTACAGATGGATATCATTATTTTATTATCAAATATTCATTAATTGCACTTGTTTGGTAGTGAATGGATGAGAAAATATATAATTTGTTGTCCGAGATATATTCAAATGTATTCAGCATCTGAGGCCATCTTCATGCACGCAGTCAAGAACTCACAAAGCTTGCAATTAAGTCATTTACGTCGTTTGCTGATCTGTGTGTATGTGTGTTTTTGTCTTATAGATCAGAGCACGTCCAGATGTGCAGGAGCTGCGCCAGTGGCAAAAACAACTGAGAGAGAACCACGACATCACCAAAACTGTCAAACAGTTCTGGGCCCAACAAGAGAGCAGAGGTGAGAGCACACACACGCACACACACATGCACACACACACACACACACACACACACACACACTAGCAACTCAATGATATTGCGTTTCCCGGGGCAGGCAACAGCTGCAGGCGGGCAGCACACCAAGATAAATGCATTGATGTCAACCTATAAAGCACTACACACTCTGACACAGATACACATATGTATTACATTGTGCACAGTACATTACTCAGGCACACACAGAGACTGCAGAGATATAGCCAGACCTAACCCAACATGGCAGTGAGATGGGGACTGCGAGAACAGTGATGCAGAGAGAGAATGAGGCCAGTGACAGAGACGAGGGGAGAGAGTGGGAGGAAGAGAGAGACAATTACAGGCTGAGGCGAAAGAGAAAACGTCTACAGGGCTCAGGTTGTGTTTTTTTTGACAGCAGAGAGGGTTAGGGGGGATGAACTCAGAGAGATGTATGAAATGATAAAGTGGGTCTGTGGGGGGCGGGGGGTGTTACCGTGTGCACACATGAATGACGGAGTAGAACAGCTGAGTATGCAGACTCATGTCCAGTGACACTGACTGGGATTAGGGTTAAAAGAGTGAGACACACACACTCATATCTTAATAAATGACTTGAAAATAAGAGTGTGTCTCATACAGTGTAAAAAAAATCACTCAGTATCACACTTGTATCACATTTATAAACAAAATAATGTCTATAAGAACAGAACAACAGATTTCACTTGACGATGGCGTTAGTATGTCAGTCAAAATCAGGTTGGGAAACACGATGTTGGCTTTCTGTAACGTCCCAAACACTCCAGCCAAGCCACTCATGGTAGCACCTCTCTTTTCGTTGCACACAAACAATTGACAGCACCGTCATAAACGCAGGTTTGTTTCACAGTGACACATTCCTCACAACAAAAGCCGTCACTGCAGCCGCAGCAGGCTGACGAACATTCTTCCACTGGGGTGCCACAGCCACACAGAGCTGCTGCTGCTGCTGCTGCTGCTGCTGCTGCGACTGAAACTGCAGCGCTACTGCTGACCTGACATTCTAGCAAGGGGCCTACAAACATGTATGTGTTTGTAAGAGGGTGTGTAAGAGTAAAAAGCGGGTCTGCCTAGACCTGAACAGAAGCCATTTTCTGACCTCTTCAACAGAAGCTGAAATGGACAAGAGAATGGGAGAGAACCAGAAATGTGCGAGACAGAATCACGGAGGGGAGAGATGAGCTGCTGAGGCTGCAGTTTTGTCGGCTCTTTTGCTTGTTGTTGTTTTGGATGCAATGAAGCAGGCAGTGCCTCCAGCAGCGGGCAGATAAATGGCCCGTGTTTGGATCCAGACCGAGGTGGAGAGATTGAAAGTGAGGGCTTCTTTGGAGAAGCCTCCTCCCCGCTGTGTTCGCGCTCGTTCAGCAGTCGCACTTGTCTCATGGCCCTAGGAGATCACAGTGCATTAGCTCTTCTGCTATTTCTCGTGTCGCAGATTGGAACCAGAATTCGTCAGAGATGGAGGAAACAACGATCAGGCAAGGAGCAAAGAGACCCAGAGTGCAAACCCTCGACAATACTCTCAGGTCAAAAGGTCATGGCTTGTTGGACAGGTGCAGCTCTCAACAGCTCATAAATCACCGTACGACTGTCCTTGACTGTGGCTTGACATCCACCATGGATGTTTACCAGCAGTGTAAGCACTGTTCAAACAGAGTAGTATGCTCCCCTGGCTAACATCTTTGGTGATGAGTCAGAGTTTGTGATTAACAATTCACGTTGCTGCCATTATTAGGTAATTCAACAAAAAACAAAAGGCACGGGGCATCTGCCAGTTTCAGTAAATTATTCTCATGTCTGGTACAAGTTGCATTTTAGATATCGTCCTTCAATTATTAGAACGACTAACAGCATCATGGTTTTAAAGGTTGGGTCATTTAAATGATCTGTGATTGATTCTGAATCAGGGAAATAGGTTGTTTTGATCATAAACAAAACGTATGGGGCAGCTCCGGTCCTGATCATAGTCTGGATCTCAGTAAGAATGGAAAACATGACTGCGTCTCAAACATGAAACCAAAGCACCTCAATCAGTGTAGATCATAAATCCTGCTCCCTCCATGTTAGTGGATAAAACATGGATCAAATTCGCTTTTTTTTTCACATTTTATTTTTCTCTGTCATTTGAGGGAGTTCTTATAGCAGGATTTTCTTAAGTGTTGATTTTAAAACACAATTTTTTAAAAATGATATTCAGTGCTACATAAATGGGGTCAAACGTCATGACTGACAGCTGAGCCTGACTTGAGACTGGTCTCGGGAGGATATGAGCGAGACTTTGTTACTGCAGCTCCAACCCCCATCGCTGCTGCACAGACTCTGGTTACATATCAGCTAGATTGCAGCGTTCGCATGCAGGATACTTTGGCTTTATTTCAGGTTAGCAGGAACAGGTGGAGACATGGCATCCATGTTGGCGCTTTATGTTCCAGTGATGCACATCAGAGACAGAAGCACAGTCACTACTGTGTATTGCACAACCCATTCCACTGCCATGCTTTAGAATCTGTTGATGGCTCGAGTTGTAGAATGACTGGTCAGATATAGCAGCTTATTCATCATGGCTTCACCTGCCTAATGTCAACGCCTTTGTCTTTTACTCGCCAGTAACACAAGGTCACCACAACAACTTTGCATCTGTCACTGTGAGTAACTGTCAGTAACCTGTTGTTGTTTTAGCCTGCATCTCATTCGCTATCAAGCACTGTTCATGTTTTGGTGGAGCTCTTAAGGACTAAGCTTTAATTTTTTTTAAGAGTTTTCTTTTGCACCAAATGCACCAAGCTGTTTTTCCTCAGTGGGGAGCAGAGTGCAGCAGAATTCTCAAAGATAATGCACACCTCTAGCATGAAGTGCTTAACAGTCATATCTCAGTTACGCACTTAGAGAAATTAAAGATGCACTTCTTGTTTGTTCACAGTGGGCTCAACTATGGCAGATCTTCCAGAAAGCCCTCAGCCTGGTAACAATGTGTCCATCCAAGTGGATTCCCCCACCCCCCAGAGCACTGTGGTCCACACCCCCACCATGATGACCCCGGAGGCTGGTGAGTGGCTGACCCCCAGCCTATGCTGTGTGGAAAACATGGCCTCCACACCACCAATGAATAATGTCCTGTCTGTAGCTAGGCCCAGTGATAAATCCCATCACAAACTGAGCTAGATGCATGGGACTTTTAATAGAAATCATTTGCTCTCTGTGCAAGGTTTCGGTGAAATTTAAAAGTCTGTTTGGTAGATGTAGAAAACACAAAATAATCAGTCAAGAAAACCTCTAAACCTGCCTATAATTTGCGTGTCTGATTTGTTGATTGGTTTTATTTCCTTTTATGATGGATCACCTTTTTATGAGCCTCACCCAACAAAGGAACAGCATGGTTCATGAGGGAAACCTCTGGTCACAGACCTGATATTTCCTCTCAGGGCCTCTGGCTGATAGCTCACTGGAAGACAACCAGTCATGTTTCCTTGACTTGTCATTTCCTTTTTCTATAGCAGTACACTTCAACAGAAACCTAAAGGTGTTCACTGGCGTGTGACTGGCAACTATCTGATAGTGTAGCAAAATATATATATAATAAATATAATAATAACTCTTGATGCTAACCCTGTTATAAAGCTCAACTTTGGAAATAGTTTAAAATTTAGATTAATTGAAAAGCTTCTAAATGTCACAGATGGAAAAAACCTTTATATATATATATATATTACATAATGTTTTGCATTTTAAATATGGAAACAACAAATTGAACTGTTACCAATAAAATGGCATGTCCTCTATTTGCACTTTTGGTATATGATATTAGAGTTGGCTGATACATTACGGTATGGTGTAAGAGTGTTTGTATTCCCAATGACACATTTTGGAGATTTGATAGGTTTTGTTCTTTTGCAGAATAGGTTGACATTTTACTGGAACCCTGCTGAGTCTGGCAACTTCAGCTGTCTCTCTCTCTCTGTGGCAGCGAACGATCAAACCAAATCTTAAATGTCACGCATCAGCCTTGGAAAGTTCATGAAATTTTATCTGCAAACATATTCTCCATAAAGCTGCTCAGCCGACTGCAGCTCTTTGCTCTCTTTCATGTCATCCTAAAAGATTGCGCAGGCGGTAACTGTCCTTTTCCTCCTTGTCAATTAAAGTGAGTGAATAAAGTGCACTGCTGGCCCGTTTCCATCGAGCCTTGAACCTGGCCTACCTGAGCACATGCTCCCAGTTTCCTCTCCAGTGACTGCAGAGCCGTGAGGCAGCGGTTTTGTGACAGATGGCTCTCCTGACCATCCCAGTCACTGATGCACGCCGCCTCCCAGTGAGGCATGGGGAGAGTCATGTATCTTCCTTTGCAGGTATGTGGATTCCTGGGAGGCAGCTGCCACTGGGTGCAGGTGATAAAACAGGACATTTCATTCTGCAGACATCTGATAGTGTAGCCAGCTCCACACAGTCTGGCAGCGCTGGGCCCGACTGAAACTGGATCACACACAGCAGCAGGAAGGAGCGGGCACAGGGCTGTCAGCGCAAGGCCAGATAACAACTGGTTCTGGGCTGTGATTCCACACATGGGGGAAAGAGTGGACTTTACACACAGAGAGCGAAAACTGAAATATTACAACTGATGATGAGTTGTACAAACACCACATTATTCAAGCCCCCTCTTATGTATAAGTCACTGACTTGGTCTCTGTAGGGGAGGGTGAGGCTGATTCGTCAAAAATAACAGAAAGTGCTGAAATTGCTCACTGTAAATAATTGCTACAAGTCAGATTCAAGTATTGGTTTGTTTGTCAGCTCTGATTTTCACTGTTCAGAATAATCCAATTTCACTACCCAAGAAAAACCACAGCATCCACTTATAGTTAACTACAAACATGACACTTTTATTGAGCTTTTTCCTGAATCAGTTACAGAAACAAGAGATTGAACCATTTTGTTATTGTTTTTTTTTTTGTCTTCTAATCAGGGGAATCAAGTTCTATACATAGGCATGCGGCGTCACTGCACAGTCACAGCTGTGAAAACCAGTATCACCCCTGTCAGCTGCCCCACTGGAACAGTCTGAAGGCAAGACAAATCAGGAGAGGACAAGCAGGGACGTGTCAAACCCAGGGAGGATGAGTGTTTAAAATTGTTTTTTTTTTTTGTCTTCTAATCAGGGGAATCAAGTTCTATACATAGGCATGCGGCGTCACTGCACAGTCACAGCTGTGAAAACCAGTATCACCCCTGTCAGCTGCCCCACTGGAACAGTCTGAAGGCAAGACAAATCAGGAGAGGACAAGCAGGGACGTGTCAAACCCAGGGAGGATGAGTGTTTAAACAGGCTGCCCAGGGATGACAGATATAACATATAGAAATTTTGTGCAAATATCACCACAGTCTATTTGATTTCAAACACAGAGACGATACCAGTCAGAAGATTCTTTTTTTTTTTTTTTTTTTATTCTCTCCCATCTTTAAACTAATTGAGGAAGTTATTATTAGGTCCGGTGTCGTTGGCATGTTGTTTCTATTTTGGACCGTTTCCCCCTGACCTGAATCTCTTTGCTTCTCAAGAACCAGCTCTCTTTTGTGTTTAAGAAAGCACAGACATTAATGTGTGTCATTTGATATACACAGAAATTATGATTGCTGTCACATGACCTTTTACATAAATAGAGTTAGTATTCAAAAGTACGTCTGAGAAAGGTCTTACATGTAGAAATGGTGATAAGCATGCACAGATAGGTAGTTGACAAGTGCAAAATCTACGAAGTCACATGTTATTCTTTTTTTTTGTACTTCACATTGAGTGAAAACATCACAAGAATTGACCCCCCCACCCCCCTCAGCTCCAGAGTTTTGTCTCCTAACTGCTGACCATCCAAACCCTGAGGACAGTTCTCCTTCATCCACGGCCCGCAGCCTGTTTCTGAACCAAACAGAGCTCTCTTTGGGCATGGAGCCGGGCCTTCTAGTACCAGTCCTATTTTAGAATAGCTGGTGGGTAAACAGAAACTTACTGCAGCAGTGAAGAGTTGACCCTTTTTTTGTCAGGGGCTGCTGTAAGTCAAGGGCTCGCCAAAACAACTATTGATGGACTTCCAATGTAATCGACCCAGCCTGCGTGGTTTATTGTAATTGAATTGCCGTCGTTGTTTACTGCCCTTGTTATTTTTCAGAAAAAATAAGTATCCTGCAAAGAGTGGACCAATGTTTTGACCGAGAACACAAACACACTGTAAATCCCTCTAAGTGATCATGTATGATATAATATCCTGAAAATTAATCAAACAAAAAAAGCATATCAAGTGTTGGCAAAACATTTCCAAAAATTCTAAAATTAAAAAAGACACCAGCAGGATAAAAATAAAAGCAGAATTTGACAGTAAGCAGTGTTTGAACACAAAGCAAACCAGTTTTAAAAAAAATCCCCCCGAATGAAAACAGTTTGCAGTAGTCAGTTCTCCAGTGGGTCATATGATACTGGTGTCTAAATTCAGCCTACAGTTAAAAAAAAAAAAAAAAAAAGTAAACAAGCAAGCAAAGCTTTACAGCACTACTATGTACACAGCTTCTCAGGAGAAAGAGAGAGCTGGTGTCACAATGGAGGGAAAGGGTGTGAAATGGAGACACCAGTGAAACAGGAGTCCTTCTTGGCACATGGACTTGAGCTATAGCTGACCACAGAGAGACAGGAGGGGGAGGAGGAAGGAGAGAGAGAGAGACTCTTCACCAGATAAAGACGAAAACCACATAGAGCAGAGCAGCACGGCCGCCCCCAAAGCACACACAGAAACACACAGGGACACACCAGGGAGGGAGCCATTTTCTGCACTGATTGGAGGCCGAGTGACGGGAGTCTCAGAGATTCCACCGTTGCGTGGACACCCCCACCGCCTCCTTCCTCCCTTCTCCCTCTCTTTACATTTGATCTCGTCCTTTCTTCCCAGCGCTGTAAATCTGATCTTTGTGAGGCTATGGGATATCTCCGTGCACCAGCCGCCCCTCTATATTTAGTCCGTCCCCTCGCTTGTTTCACTGCTGTCTGCACCAGTGTGTGCTCATGCAGTTCTGTGCCTCGCTGGGAGAAGCCGTGCGAAGGAGTATTTAGCACCAGAGCGCAACCTTGACTTTGAAATCCCGACTCCACCCATCCACCAACTCCTGACACGCATAAAATACACAACACTGACGTCGTACGCACCACACTTAAACACAGATAGAGGAACCAAGAACGGGAGACCATTTCATTTCCTCGCTCTGCTTCCTGCTGATATAAAGTGACAGTTTCTCCTGGCTGCTTCACAACCGCCAATGGCCACCGGAGATGTGTTGGAGCAGCACAGCAGTCTGACCTAGATTCATGAATCAGTGCCTCCCCTCGTTGTCCAATGAGAGTCCTCTCTGCTCAACCATGTGTGTGTGTGTGTGTGTGTGTGTGTATATATATATATATATGTATATATATATATATGTATATTTATAACAGCAGTCCGTTAGCAGCTTGTGGTCCCGCTGTTCAGGTGCTCCAGGCTACTTTTGTTGTGTCTGCGGTCACTGGGAACTTCTTTCCCCGGTGCAGTTCAGGGTTTCACAGTTTGTCTTCGCAAAGTGTCCATGCAGGTGGGAGGATGATTCGAGGTGAGGGGAGTTTCTGTGTCATAGTCACAGGAGTACAGAGATGGGGAGGGAGGAAAATGGGTGGTGTCGGCGGTGGTTGGGTAGGTTTGTCAGAGCGGTAGAGTTGAGAAATTCTGGGAACGGGACACACACACTCTCTCCTCTTGTATTCTACTGTACATATACACACCCACAGAGGCTGGATTCTTTTTAAGCGGGCAGTGCTCAAGCTGTACAGTTGCCCATGTGCTTTGTCTTCACCTACGCTGTGGATGGATGGAGGACAGAGCCAAATGTTTCCACTCGAGCGCCAGCGTTGTGAGGCGCAGCAGGAAAGACATCTTGACTGACAGTGAGAGAGAGCGAGAGAGCAGGAAAAAGCGATACATTTCACAGTTTTCAAGGATGCTTACAGTGCTCCAGTCTCAGGAGAGGAAATCAGATGAAAAAGAAGAATACTGCATGTTTTCTGATCCGAGTCAGCGTGCGCTTTGTTTTTTTTTGTGTTTTTTGTTTGCGACTTTCTGGTCACACTTTGAGTTTCTAAAACCCTTCTGTAGAGATTTGTTTGTGCTGGAAGAGCTTTAGCTCTGTCCTCCATACCCTCCTTCCGCTCAGTCTCACGCACACTCATACTTCATAAAAGTTGATTGGCACACAGTCAGTGTTAAAGTCTGTACACTGTCCGACACAACCAGGCAGTCTCCTCGTCCTGAAACCCCTCCCTCCTCACTCTCTCCATCCTCTTCTTCTTCTTCTTCATTTCTTCTTCTCGTCTTCTTCCTCTTTCCAGTCCCTTTCGCTCACCATAGCTGCCTCCCTGTGTAGGTTGGAGGGGCAGAGGGCACCTAAGGAAGGAAAAAAATGAAGCTTGTAAATGATTTATGATCTAATGAATGATCTAATCAGCATCATACAGTATATCCAGACAGATACAGACACTGCATGCACACTGCATTAAATGGAAAGAAGCATTCAATAGTTGGAAGTAAAGAAGCAGCGTGGACTGTAGTGGAAGTGGTATGAATCTAGGAAGAAGTCGTAAAGTGCTTGCACTGTTTGTAAATTCCGGTTTTTAACCCAGTAGTTTATAAACTAGTGTGCAACGTACGCAAATAAGCTCACCTTCTTATATCAAGTGGATGCACAACATTGTTCATCCAAACAAATATTTTATGCAGTGCAGATAAAAAGGAGATGTCTGCAGTCCCTAGCAGTGACGACAAATGGTCTTTTAGTGGGCAGATTATTGCTTCAGCACTTCCATTGGTGTGTGGGCAGTGTCTTGAAGTTTCGTTTGGCAGTCCAACAAGCGACCATACGCAAATCAATTTCAGATCAAAGACCATTTGTGACAAACCCATCCATGCATGTGTCCACTAAACGCAATACCCGCAGGCACGTGAACATACACACGCAGGGTGACAACACACGCACGCACTCACACCTCTCCCTCATTCCTGTGCAATGGCGTACGGTCTGGAAACGCACAAATGTGCATGCAGTCACGTCGGCGCGGTCGAATGAGAGAGTGGCGTGTAAGCGGCGTGTACCTGTGACTGGGAGGATGTACTCACCGCTCCCCCATTCAGGATCATGGTCATCTCGGTGGGCTGGTAGACGTTGCTGCGGAAAGGAGCGCTGGGCCTGGCGCCCGTGTTACTGTTGTGTTGCCCGGCACCACCACTGCTCCTCAAGCCTGGTGTGGAGTACACAGAGCGGTGGACGGATATTAGTCACGGTTACTCACCGCGTCAACATGAGGGGAGAAACACCTGTAGTGTCATCCTGCAACACATACGTTTTCTCTTGGACTCATTTCTAGCAGCACATGCAGATTTCTTGGTGTACTATTACTCACTTTGGCCTACATTCCTCGAAAGCACTATGTGCACGTATTACGCTAGTCTGCTTTAAAATAATGGATGGTTCAGTACCTGCAGTGTTCTCGTCATTGTACCCATAGCCCTGGTTCTCCACAAACTGCCTGTGAGAGAGAGGGATATCTTCATCAAAGCTGGTCTCCCTCATCCGTGTTGAATTCTGGGAGGTGTCAAAGTAATCCGGGGCAGTGGGCTGCGGTGGGGGTCTCAGGCAGATGTGGGATTCAGGAATGGCGTGGAAGATTAGCAGCAGCCAGCCCTGAGCGACTAACGCGATGGCCAGTGCCGGATCGTTCCAGTCCGGGGACCTCCCCAGCCAGGCGTTTCCATACAGATAGAAGCCCACCCAAGCCACCCACAGCAGCAACGACAGCAGGCAGGTCAACAGCAGCCAAATGGCGTTGCAGCGCCACTGGCGCGTCTTCCCACACAGGGCCAAGGAGGCGGCAGTCAGTGCGGCCAGTAGCAGCGCTAGGACGTAGCTGCAGGCTAGTGAGAAGTCCAGAGGTAGGTACTGACAGGCAGCTCGTCCCTCCCGCAGCACGGTCAGAAGCAGCCACTCGGCAGCGATGATGCCCTGCACGGCGCTCAAACCCAGCGCCAGGCCAGTGAGGGCGCAGCCGCCGGGGCTCCGACGCTCCCGGCCTAGCCGGCGCAGACGGACGCCCTGCACTAGCAAGCAGGAAAAGCAGACAGCGAACAGGAGGCCCCACAGGGCCCTGCGGAGCAGACACAACGACTCATCCTGGTCGATGAGGTAAGCAAAGCTCAGGCCGAACAAGCCAAGGATGCCGAGGAGGAGCAGGAGGATGGGTCCCACGCCGCTGCGCTTCTCAGCCTCGCTGATGTGGCGTAAACGGCATAGCAGGACAAGAGCTAGTAAGATGGCTGCCAGGGTCCCGCCTGCAGCCACAGACTCGACAGCTACGCCCCAGATGGAGTCCAGGTCACAGAGTAGGGTGTAGGGACGCACGAGGCCCCAGCCACAGCCTCTTGGAAGAGCCTCAGAGTCCTCAGAGTCCTGAGTGCTGGCACGATGAGCTACAGTCAGCAGCAGCAGGAGGAGGACAGGGTGGAACGCCATTTCTGAGAGATCAACAAAACAGAAGGTAGAGAGAGGGGATAAGGAGCAAAGAGGAGGTGAAGGAGAAATTCAAAGACAAGGAGGAAAGGGGGCGGAGACATAGCAAAAAAGGAGTGAGTCATTCTAGTCATGAACGTTTGGATAGCTAAAGAAGTGAGAGGGATTTCCACAGCTACCATCCGCCTGTGAGGGACAATACAGAAAATCATCCACTGGCGTGTGTTAGCGGGGAAACAAAGGGCAGTAGTTCAGGCAGAGTGAATGACTGAAACCTTCCTGACCACAAAACACACTAAAGTTCATTTTTTAACCTTTTAAAGGCATCTAGGTTTCAACACTTTCAAATAGACAACACAAACATGGCTGAAAAAGAAAAAACTGACAAACCCAGAAAAGTCCAGATCAGCTGCCTTCAGTTCATTCACAAAAGAGTAAGGTCACAGACAGAGCGTCCACAATGCTGCTAAGGAGAGTTTCAGCTGTGTTATTTGTCCGGTCTCGTCCAGTGAACCAGTGGCCAGAGCACTGACAGGAAAGCTGCAGTGTCATGCATACTTTAATGGAAAAACAAGAGATAGAGAGAAAGGAACTACTGTGAACAAGCAGTTTGACTCACTACCAGGCAGCTAGTGGCGTCTAGCAAGGCTGGAGCTGATGCACAACACACGCAAGCACACAGCGCCTCGAGCACCAATACTAACAGTCCTTTTACTTTGGAGAGAAGTGTCCGGTTGAAAAAAAACAAAAAAAAAACAACAACAACAACGGCATGCATGCCAAATCGCTTGTCTAGCTTTTATTTTATTCGTCCCACATGTCAGACAGCCAAACGCACGCACACACATAAATACTATATCTGTTGGGATGATCAGTGCGTCTGTCAGCTGACATGGGAGGATGATCTGTGTTTAAAGCCACACACACAGAATCACATTTTGCCAGGTTAAAGTCAGAAAGTCTTTCCAAGCGTAGTCGGCCATGAGTGTTTTACACAATCAGCTTTTGCAAAGTACAAACACACACACACACACATTTTTTTTTGTGCTTAAAGCCTCAGTTTGTTTTTCTGTAGTTACCTCTGCCTAGGACTTTGTATTTCGGTCTTCATTCATCTATGTGTTGTCAAGATCAGGGAGCCGTTGCACACCAGTTTTTTTTTCTCTTTATTTAACCCAAGATCTGAATATTTTCACAAAAAATGAGCAGATATCTATGGCACCTGGTGAATTTAGTAAGTTCAGATGTGGTCTCATAAGGGGACTGCTGGGCCTCGGTGGAGATGTGTTGTCTACTGAGTGCCATTCTAGATTTGATATTTAAGAAAAAATCTGCTTGTGTCCACAAATAGACTGCACCGCAGTATTTACATATCACATAAGGGACAGTGGATACCCCCAGCTTCCATCAGTTTAAACACACACCAGCCACAGCTACAGGTCACACACAGGCCCTCCAGCATGCCATTCATTAAATGGGACAGTCACAGAGAAGGAGACAAACCTCCAGAGGACAGGTCTGCAGCAAATAGACGAGGGCGGATTTTGACTGTAAGATGACGTAGCATCTGTATACTGTCACTGCTCTAGAAATGTTTTCTACTGATTTCAACTGATTTCCCCCTACCCCACCTGCTCAGATTCAAATCAATGTTCATCTCTCCTGTTTTTGCATATTCATTTTTACAGTTAATACTACTGTAGCATGTGAGAGTGTGGCTGCTGTCCAATAAGACTATTACGGTTCAAGATTGAAAGTCTCAGAGGTGATAATAACAATGTTAATATCAATCAGCTCCTCAGAGAGATGAGTCATCAAAAAACACACACTCACAAACACACAACAACCTACCAAATAGGTGGCAGGAACACAAGTACACAAACATGCTCACACTCCTAATTAACTCAAACAGCGTGCTGTTTGTTTCTAGTGAGTGCCTGATGGTTACGCCCCAACGCAGAACGACAAGAGTAAAACAAAAGGAAGCGGGGACAAAGAGAAAGGCTCACTCATCCTCAACATGTCGAGCCGAGTTACTGCTCCACCTCTGTCTTTTTTTTGTCTCTCTGTCGTTGGCTTTGTCGCTTCCTTTACTGAGCTGTCAAATCTCAAAGTTTAAGTCCATCAAACTCTCAACAACAGACGAGATGGAACTGAAGCCTGCGTTCTGCACAGGGCATGTTTTTTTTTTTTTTTTCACTCACCCAGTTACACCCTCTTGCACAGATGGTCACCCTGGCTACTTTTTGACTGTGATCTGGCAGATGAAGGATGCACAGAGGGCTGCCAGCGGCCACACATGATCACATGCAGCCAGGCGGCCTTACACAGATGTGCACGATCACAAATGCTCATGCAACACACAGGACATAGCACACACCTGCAGATCACACGCCACACAGTCCTCTACCCTGCCTGTTACTAAAGACTCATGGAAATAGAAGGCGAGAGAGAGAGCCTCTTGCCTAAAGTAGAGGATGCTGCCGCCGTCTCATCCTCCCCACCCTCCTGTATTTCTAGAAATGTTTCCCTCTCTGTCATGCCGCTCCATGCAGCCATTTCTGTCCTCCCCTCCATTTAAAACCCTCAGTTCAGTCAAATTTCTAAGTCACCTCTCCACCAGAGCAGCCAGAGCGCTCTCATCTTTCTGCTACATTTGAAAACTTGCTGTGAAAGATGAACACACCAACACACCTTCTCTCCACCATCACCCACCCCGCGACTAATCCCAAGCACACCCCTCTTCCTTCCATTTTGGCTTCTCTTTCTTCCTTGCTTGTTCCTCTTCCTCCTCACCCCCCGCCCCCCCCATGCCTTTATTCTTGCTGTGTATCTTATGTAACAGGGAGAGGGATCCAGCTCTTGCCAGTTCTGCTGCATGGCTGCTGTTTCTCATCATCTTCCTCAGTGCCAAGCAGACTGCTGGCACCCAGAGATCCATCTTAGCTTTGCGTACTGCACATCGCAGGGTTACATGCATGTAACCCTGCGATGTGTTGTGCGTGTCACTCTCATGCACGTTTGCACAGACTGACACCATGCCCGCGTGTGCAGGCTCCGTTTGCATGGAAATATACCATTCAGTTTAGTGGCATGTATTATGCATACGTGTATACGAAGGCAGCACCTTCTCACACGAAGCTGAATTTGGCAAGTATGCAGCATGCATTCCTTATAGTGCTGCTGTGAACACACAACAGGGACACACGTGTGAGTGTCGTTCAAATGTGAGCCAGGGTTTATAGCAGCCCGTTCAGTGCAATTACAACTTCCCGCAGCTATCAGACGCGGAGTATGACCAGACGCTGTGTAATTACCACGGTGATAATTGGAAGGATTATTGCATTTTGACGACTCACTTCAAATCTCTTTTAATTTATCCAAATGTTTGATTCAGGCAGGCGCAATATTGGAAAAATGTGTGTGAAAGCAAAGAGAGAGAGAGAGCGAGAGAGTGTGTTGGTATATTGATAGAAACAGTGACCCGGCTGTCATTTGTGGGTCCTGTGCTGGCATCTGCTTTCTTAAGATGCTGTTTGTTACAGAGCTCTTCCTATTCTGACACTGCATGCATTTACATCAGGAGCCACACGCGCTTACATAACACCTTAAGTCATAATAGATTAAGCCACTCTGGTTTAAAAACGCATCTGGGCTTCAACATAACTTTGCTCCGCTCCAACAGCTCAGACACCCCTCTGAAAATACATTAATAATACATCTGTCTCAAGTTATCCCACGTTGAATTAAGTGAGGATAACTAGATTGAAGTAGCTTCCAGAGTTGGAGTTTATGGTCTGAAACAGCATTTTAAATGGAGGTGAGAGAGAGCGTTCAAAGACAGTTATGATACATCACATATCGTGCATGATTTGTTCTCTGAGTCATAATTTCTTCCCATATAGATTCACTCTCATGTGATGACGACAATCGATGGACAGATGATCTTGTGACAGATGACAAGATGGGAGCTAAGAGGGGTGAAGAAGAAGAAAGACGAGGAGAGGCAACAGACATCAGTGTATGACGTGTGAGTATGATAAAATATTAAAAAGGGGGTGTTGGGGACAAGTGTTAGAGAAAAATAGACTCAGAGACACAGAGGGAGAACGAAGGCCTTGGAGGGGGGCAACACACACTGGATGGCGAGACTGAAGAGGGGTGGTCCATTCACTGCATCTGCCTCCAGGGTGTCGTCAGGAAAAAACTGACAGTGGAAATATTTCCCCAGCCGCCTCAGACACCCCGACCATCCTAATTAGGCCTCATTACCATGTAACTGGGCTCACAGCAAGAGCGTATGCTAATTGACTTGGCAATTAAGAGTGCCAGTGTTTAATCCCCACCCCCCCACCTTCTCTTTACATCAACAACTGATGGAGCGATGGGTCAGATGTGAAGGCATCCCGAACCCACCGGCGCAACCTGAAACCTGAGGCAGACCTCTGGTGTCATGTGTCGAGCTTTCGTTTAATATCAATGAGCACTTTCCACTGTAGTTGACAGGAGGGGATGAATGGAGGGGTTTGATCACAGGAGCCCAGAGAGATGAGATTTGGTTGGAGCGCGATAGGGATCGGGGGAGCGAGAGAAACAAGGAGCAGCCGGATGGAAGAAGAATTAGAGCGCGCCCTGTGCCTGGAGCGTGTGTTTGTGTGTGTGTGAAACGGAAGAAGGGTGAGCACATTAACATAAATAAGAAAGGAGAAGGAGGAAAGATGTACATCAGATGATACACTGTGATGCGTACTGAAGACCCCTCACACACAACTATTGGATTAAGTGGACCCTAACCTTAACCATCTCTACTAAATGTTCCCACTTTCCCAAAATGTGGGTAAGGTCAAGGTCCACACACAGGTATCTGTACACATGCACAAACATCCAAACATATGGCATGAGCCCGCAGGAGATACTGTATCATCCCCTGTTCCCCAGAGGACGCTAACTCACTGAGAACAAACAGCACCACTGTGCAGAATATTGATTAATGATGGGAAACAGAACACTCCAAAAATAGGCCCGAGAGCTTTCTGAGTACACAAATACTGCACTGACACAGACCCGAGGCTCGTGTATCATCCACCTACTGACCAATCCATACATCGACATCCATTTCCATACTAATTTACTTTGTCTAATTGGACCCAAGTGGGTATTTAAGTGCAATTTCTTTTAATGTTAGAAATCCTGCAGCACCCTGCCTCTGCAGGCCAGCAGGGGAAGGACATGTCTTGTAAAGGGACAGCCTTGATTTTTTTTTTTTTTTTTTTTAGCTGACCTAAGGAGCAGCTCAGTGCAAACACACATTTGGAGAATGCTCTTTTTTTAGCACACGCACCCCACCACCACCTTCTCTAACAATGCTGGCCACATGGGAGGGTCCCCAGGGGGTTCTGGAAGAGTGTTTGTTTGAGGCAGCAGCAGTAGGACCATTGTTACTGAGTGTGTGTGTGTGTGTGTGTGTGTGTGTGTGTGTGTGTGTGTGTCAGACAAACAGAGACAGGCCCAAAAATAGAGAATGACATCTTGTATGCAAACCACAGAATGGAGGAGTGATTGACGCTCCTAAAATATCCAAATGGATTGAGGGATGAAAATGGAGGCGCAGCCACAAAAAAAGAGACCAACCATTTCCTCCTCGCGGCCAACCAGACGTTCAATTTCACAAAGTCCTCCACAGACGCATCTTCAGTTCATCCTTCCGTGGTTTTGTCTTAATGCCTCTCGAGGTCAAGCCCACGTGTGACAACCCCTGCGCGTAAAGGTACGCGTTTTCTCCAACACGTCCGCAGAACTGCGCGTCCTCTCGTCTCCACACACCTATGCATTTGGTGCATCGCCTTTATCCATGTCAGTGATGCAACTCTGTGGTGACAAGCCCCCGAAACAACACAACCCGAGCTCGCCCTGTCTACCGAGTCACCCCCCCCATGCGGATCCACTAGAGAAAACAGTCCCTTCTTTCTCTCAATATTTATCACACACATGCATCCTCAAGGATATCACTCCCCTGCCCCCCACCCCTCCCGTCCCCATAATCAATATCCTGAAGGCGCCATGCTGATCAGCACGTACCTTTATCGATGTAAACAAATCCGATCAAGAGCGAAGGCAGACGCGCGGTCGTCAGGTTTAACGGTGGAAATAATTTAGGAAATAATGTCACATTTCGGAAGAAGCCGCCTTTGCCTTTTCACTCCCCGTCCACATGGAGCGGCGCGCGATCAGATGAGTCCTCCTGCTGCTCCGCGTTTCACACCGGAGGGACCCGGGTACTCCGTTGTCCTCGGTAGCTGGATCGGCATAAATCCCGGGTCTTGACGCGTCCAAACGCGGGGAAGGGAAGCACCGGACTGTCGGGTTAGAAGCGTGCCAGAGATTCTCACCCTCTAAGCCCTTTGTTCAGCGGTGCGCATCTTTGACTTTCGCCGCACCCGGCGACGGGGGTGCAGGAGCCAAAGCGAACACAACGCACGGTTGGCTGAAACGTCCCCGGAACAACAACCGTGGACCCCCTCTCTGCTGCTGGGCCGTGTGCGTCGATCACTGCTCTCCGCCGCACGCCTCCCGACTGAGCGCACCAAACAGTGACCTCCGCATAACGTGCGTAATGGTAATCCCTCTCTGAGAGAGAGAGAGAGAGAGAGAGAGAGGAGAGGAGAGAGAATGACAGCTCTCCGCTGCCGCCACCGTGTCTGTCCTTCTTCCCTTTCACTCTTTTACTCTACAATAAATAAATTGGAATGTGTAGGTACTAGACACTTCATTAAATCATTTATAGACGCTTCTCTTACTCTCGTGCATACACTGTATCACTTCCACGTAGTTTTCAGTATTGTCTAAATTCTTCCTAATTCCAGCTGGTGCGGTTTGTGATTTCCACTCGGCCACTGCGCTAAATCATAGAAGACATTGCCAAAAGTGTCAAGGTTATATATTAAGATTTGATTTCCGGCGGTGTCTTTCAGAATAAAGTACAATTGCCTCCTTCTCAATATAATCAAAGCAGTCACTTTGTATAAATATTTATTTATTTATTGTTTATTCATGTGTTTCTGTAGCGACACAAATCAAGGTGTGTTCACCATCGTCTACCAGCATCTCCACTTCTTGTAGTGGAAAACAGAGTATTTAACTTGTGTTATGTCTAATAAGAATAAGAATAAGAATGTGCCAGAGCGTGTAGATGCTAAACTAATACAGAAGAGGCAATACGGACGCATGTTGTGTCTTGTTTTATAGGGTGTGAAGAACAACATGTTAATGTCATGTTTATCTTTGATTCTGTGGGGTATTTGCATTAATACATTCAGCTCTCAAATGCTTGTTTTGTGTTGCAACTCTTATTTTGAAAGAAATGTGGCCTCTTTTCCGGGCCCACTCTGATCATGTCTGGGGACTTGACGCAGCTACAAACTGCTGTAATGCTTATTATTTCTCCCTCTGGTCACATGCTTGTCGCCTCAGCTGCTCCAGTCCATCTCCCCTGGAGGCTCTGAGGGAGCCCCCACTGCCCCGGCCACCTCCACCCCCCCTCTCAGGGTCCCACTCTGCCTTAATCCTGGTGCACGATGGGAGCGAATGGAGGTGATTTGTGGCAATGTCACAGTTTGGTACTGTTTACCATTGCCATCTCCATACTTGAGCAAGTGTGGCAGCCATGACACCTCCTCTGTAGTCAGGAGAGCTGCTGTGTCTGTGCTGCAGGTTTTGAATGTTATCACACAATGAATCTATGAACCCCTCTCCTCCCTCCCCTCACTGGATGCATCAATCCACATTTAAACGTTTGCGTACATGGCACCCAAACAACCCTGCAGCGACATGAAGGAGACACATGGGAACCAACAACCAGCCACGCTCAGATTTTGCACACCCCCCTTCTGCGTGGGACTGTCTCCTCTTTGCCTCTCACCCCCTTTCACACACACAAAACACATAAATACATGCAAAGTGAGATGACATGGAGGCTCTGGGCAGTAAGGAGGCGTTTCATACGGAGTGGCAGCTGAGGATGTGAGACTAATCTGACAGGTGCAGGCTGGGAGAGTGACAGCATGGGAAGAGGAGGAGGGGTCGCTGCTTGAGGCTGATGAGATTAATGGGTCTCTTTCTCTCTCTGTTTATCAGCAGACAGGCTCGGAGTATATCATCAATACTGATGCTTATACTCGTCAAATGAGTATTTGAGAGGTTGTGCACGAGCAAGGAGAATGGTTACTCTGCTCTACACACAGTTAATCACTATAACTGGATTTGGAAGAACATGCCTCACTAAATCCCTCATCAGGATAATCGTGCAATTAAGAGAATTTATTAGGCTGCTTCTTTTGTGTTACTGCAGTTGAGTGTAGAGCTGGGAAGTTGAATTAGACACTTTGTGATGTAGAAGCTGCGAGGCTCATTTGGGGGACTGTGCGGAACTATTAGATCTGCAGAGACACATCAGCGACCCAAAGGAAGGGAGCTTTTTTGTTTTGAGTTTGATGAGAGGACTCGTGCAATAAATCTTGTCAAATTAGCTTCGCTCTGAATTAAGACTGGAAGGAGCTAGTCTGGTTGAAAAACTCACATGCATAAATGACACATTGTGGGTTTCTATTCGGAATATGCCTGAGCCTGGTAAACAGTCCAAACCGCAACGTCGTTGAAACATTAAATTTGCCTGCCAGTTTTTGAACAGTAGGGTATTTATAGACAGTATTTATAGAGGATGACAAGGTAACTCCGGATAAGTACGATCATGTGCGGCTGACTAATATAGCTTTACAGACAGGCGCTATGCTAACTTAAGCTCTGCCTGGTGAGTTATTGTGCTGTATGAGGTGAGGACGTGCTCTAAAAGTGTCATGTGTCTACAGGAACAAGAGCGTCACAGACTCTGTCTGTCATGTCCCCATTTTGTTTATGAACTATATGCGCTGTCCCCTCCTCTGTCTCATCCTTCCTCCGTTACATGCGTCCTTGCTGCGCAGAGGTTGCCTCACCTTGTCAAGACCCCGCTCGGCTCCACACAATGAACTACACAGTGACGGCAGGGTGGCCGACATGCACGGCCACGTGCTGTTTCCAGAGACAAGCGCCGGCATGAAAGCCTGTAACCTCACAGGATGCATTGACTATGACAGGATGCAGGTGCCCAAAATGAGCAGGAAGAGAGTCTAATTTTAAAGAGTTTTTTCTTTCCATTCGCACATCCCATCCCAAAACAGGCTGCAGAGGATGTGCGATGGTCGTGTTGTTTGGTGAAGGGAAGATAGGACTTTAATTAATAACAGGAACTTCTAGATTCTGTCCAGTTGACTTATGGGAACTGTAGACTCCAGTTTTAGAGACTGAACAAAATTAGGAGCTGAAAAATGAGATCTTTTTATTTCTGTTGCTTTGATTGGACGCTGTCTCTTATGAGGCCCTGATCTTTCACACTAATCTTTGTAATATCCCTTTAACAGAGGCACCGTTATCTTTGTTGTTTATTCTTGTAAACACCACATTCATAAACATGTCCCAGTTAATGTGCAATAGATGGTTAGAGACTTTCATCTGTGCTGTTTGGTGTAATGTGTTGACTGTGGTAATGAAGGTAGCATGGTTAGTGGGATAATCCTGATCTTGTCTGTTTGCGACAATGACTTATCCCCCCTCCAGCTGTTCAGGGTCCTGAACCTCCATAGGTCAGGACCTTTCAAGGTAGCATAGCCCCTCAGAAGGAGGGCTGATATCAAAGGTCATGTGAATGTGACCCATTTAGGATCCATGTGCTGTTTCTGGAGGACACATACATTCACGGATGCACTCCCACGTACGTTTCTTGCAGACGCGCTTGCGTCTTAAAGATTTTATCTGGCCTCTTCAAAGAGCAGCACACGGAGCATGGCGCTGTTGTTTTCATTCAGTGAACTTTGGAGACCTTGCTGTCAGGTCCTCTGGTTCCTCAGTGGTGCTGAACAGGATTTAACCCTCACAAGGTCAGGGTGAGGTCAGCAGAATAAGGGCAGCTCCAAGATTTACCTTCCTCCCGTATCATCCAGTCATGGCATCCACATGATGAGAGCAACAGATTGTTTTTAAAGCTGTTCACAGGGCTGAATAAGGGATAAAGTTTAAGTGGGATTTCTTTTCATTTGGATGCACTCAACACCTTGTAATTCTCTTAAACAACAAAATGTGCAATTGTTGGGGCAGTGCTAAGCTCGAAGTCTGGGTGTAACCTAACTCTTTACAAAAGGAAGTTAACAACATCTGAGGAATATTAAAGTCCACAGCCTGTCTCGCTCCATCTCCTTCAGCCACTTTTCTGTTCCAAACCCCTAACTTCTGGAGCTCCTGCTTTACGTCCACTCTCCTGCACAATTACCCAACCGAGTGGAAGCGGCCCAGTCTGGCATGTAGCAGAGTTTGGGTTGGGGGCTGGGATGAATTGGGTAGAGAGAGAAGGGAGGGGGGTTTGGACTTTGCCACCCAATCTGATGGCAGCCTCCCATGCTTGTGGAGCCCTGAAGGGTGACAAGATTGGGGACATGGATTTTGGGAAAGGGGTGGGGATTACCAGACAAGATCTGAGACGTGCCGTTACAGATAGCAGAGCACTCACACACAAGCGTAGCCGATCAGATTTTTAACTCGGCCTATCTGCCTTCAACACCCAGACACACTGCTGACCCCCTGCGTGGAGTCAGACACCACACAGACGGATAATCCTTGCTAAAGTCTGTTATTTGATGTGTGCCCCCCTTCACCCCAACTTACGAGACTAAATAAGCATGTGGTCGTGATGTGTATACGTGCGATTGTGCATATGCACATGCACACACACACAGGGTACAGGGAGGATTTGAGGTCACAGTATGCGACTATATTTTGGGGTTGAGGAGAGTGAGGGATTACTGATGAAGTAGGCCAGTGGCCAGATGTACCAACACCCTGTGCTCAGATTCACCGATAGCAACACTTTGCTGCCGTCTCACCCAGCGATGGCAACGTTTGATTTGTGCAGAGCGAAAGCTTTGACGTGGAGTGCTTGCACTTCCTCCTGTAAGTAATGGCCCCATTTAATGTGTCTCTCTGAGGCCTTTCCATTCATGTCTGATATGCTGCAGCCCCATCAAACTGTCCTCACAATGGCTGATTTCCCTTCTGTGTCAACAACCCAGATCTCCTCCTCTGTCTCTGCTCCTCCTTTCTCCATCCCTTCATCTCAGCCGCTTGTTTTCTCAGTTGTTTGGTATTTGATACCAGCCTGAATTCAGCATCTCTGCATTAAAGTCTAGCTTGAACCTGTCTTTCTTGTGTTTGTGTCCGTAAGCTTGAGCATATAAATGGCGCTGGCAGAACCGGAGAGTGGGACCAGACTCAGGAAGGAAGGAGCTCCACTCAAATTAATCTCCACTGGACGGCCCAGTAAAGGAGCAGAGCCATTTTTGGGAGCAAGGAGCCATCTCCTAGGTGAGTGCCATGGCAACAGCCAATGTGGGCCCCAGCTTTCAGGGCTGTCCTTTTCATGCGCCCGATCAAAAGTGGCAGGCCAGGTTTTTTGTTGTGTGGGTTCTCTTACGCTCTCTCATGCCCATTCTTCCGCCTCTCCTTTTCTTTCCCTGCATGACATGGTCCTGGCCTGTTTCACCAGGGAGGCTGTGAGAAGACTGCAGAGGGCAAGTGTCTGTGGGAAAATGTTGCCAGACAACACAGGGGTATGTGACAGAGAGGGCAAGCAAATATCTCGTTTTTGCGTGGGACAAACTGGGGATAGATACGACCAGCTTATGGGATTTTTGTTTCATGGCTCATTTAAATTATGAAGACTGCAGACTGGATGCTTCTCTATTTCTGCATGTGACTGGTATAAACAGAAATAGACTGGAATGACCTGAGTAACACACTCAGATCAATTATTTCTTTTCATGTCATCCAACATTGTCCTCTCCATTAACCTTGTAGTTCCCTTATGTTTTATTTTATTTACTCTTACGTTTCATAACTGTTTTGGCTCTCGTCTCTATTCTTAGCCATGCTGGCTACAGCAGTCAGTCTGACCCTCACGCTTTGGTGCAGACTCAAATATCTTCATCCTTTGTCTGGTTTCCTCTACTTATTATATGCTTTCTTTCTAACTATTATTTAATACAGCATGGCAGCTGTTAATCAATTTGATGTCTCAGATTCCTCGTGAAAAACCAAATCAGATTTGGTTCAAAAAACAGCAACAGCATCAGGTGAGGTGGTTACATGGGGTTTATCACATTCATAGAACAATGATGACCAGGATGTTACAGCCAGGAAAATAACATTGTCTTCACGTTATTAAAAGGTATGCGTACGTCACAAAGGATGTGTTGAATAGTTTACTTCATCTCTCGCTGCTACATTTGGACATGTTAGGCGGTCACATGCAGCAAGAGCTTCTGTTTATGTTGACAGAGTGCCACCTGGTGGAAGAATGAGGAAGTCCATATAGAAGGATGGAAAGAAATCACCTGGTCCAAAACTGATGCTGTATATGTACGTATATGCATAACTGTATATGTAAGAGCATGGTATTAATACGAGATAACAAGGTAAAACTAATTGAGTTGAAGTGCACACATGGAAATATTCACCTTATTCCCTGTTCTCAATATATATACTCACCTGCATCATCCTAAATCTCCCAGACTACTCAATCTAACGGGAGCCCATGAGCGTCTGCAGCCAGCCAAGGTAGCGCGACACTTTCTGGAAGATGTAGCCTTTGCTGCAGTCTGCCCCCGGCGGCTGGCTCACCACCCCAGTGAGAAAGAACACCTCCCTGTACAGGGTGAGCAAGGGGCTGCCGGAGCTCATGGTGCAGTCCGCGTGGGCCCGAGGGGCAGTGCAGCCCATTTTATTGGTCAGCAGGTTGGGGTGGGTCTCCAGACACCGAGGCAGTTTACTGTATGCCAAGTGGTTAAGTTTGAGCGGGCCCTCGAAGGAAGGTGCCTGAGTGGGCTCTTTCCAGCCGGTGACCACGGTGGAGTACTCGCCACTCATCAAGATGCTCTCAGAGAAGTCGCGTTTTGGCAGACAGGCAGCGATTGCATTTCTCTTAAAGACAATGCGGTCGCGGAGCTCAATCACAGCCAGGTCATTTTCAGGACGGCCCTCCACATAGCGCGGGTGGACGTGAACTACTTTCACGTACAGCGTTTGCTCTCCATCTTGAAAGTTGGTGTTGCTTTTGCCTGAGGAGGAAAACGGAAACGAAGAAATTCAATTCCAATTTGTATTTTCCAAATTCATACACACATGCTGCAGACATACACCAGATAATCTCCTCGAATTATCCACAGGGGCTGTATGCGAGAGTGTTTGAATTGAAATGTATTATCTAACTTTTTTAGAGCTTGAGTGATTCTCTTCTGTCCTTTGTCTGACTGCACATCCTTGTTGCATTGGGAAAGGTACAGCAGACTATTTGCTTTGTGTATTTTGATCATTTTTATTCCTCGCTGTTGGGGAGTTTTTCGGTCTGCTCACCGACAGCCACTTGGAAGGAGCTGTACTTGTTTGCACACTGAGCTGAGGTCAGGACCAGGTTCTCCTTCAGGATGACTCCGCTGCAGTAACCTGCTGACTCTGAACTCTTCAGGAGAGCCTGCAAACATCACGATGAATATCAGCCTCACCTATAGCAATGCCAGTGACGTGTCGCAGTGGGCGTGAGTCCTTACCTGCCAGGGACACTCTGTGGAGGTGCAGCTTAGTCCCTCAAAGTTGCTGAGGGTGTTGCTGGACTCTCTGGCATCCCACCGACTCAGACTGTGCACTTTACCACAGGGGAAAGTGACTGGAAGCGGAATGCAAAGTGGTGTTGTGGTTACTTCTCTCTCATTTGGACATGAGGTTATTTCTCAGTCTCTCAGACATACCTGCACCCTCACACTTATTCCTGTCCGTTCGGCTGATTTTCCATCCACGGGCACAGGAGCACTGGTAGGACGTGTAGTCTGGTTTACAGAACTGGGAGCAGCCCTTGTTCTTTTCCAGCGTGCACACCGTCTGGTCTGCACCGTGGAAACAGAGAGCAGGGGATAGCAGCACTCACACACCAGCTGGAGAGCAAATGATCAATGTTGCTGCTTGGGTTTCCTCCTCACCATTTTCACAGTGGACGCCCGTGAAGCCCGACTTGCAGACGCAGTCGTAGCCTCCCACGCTATCCGAGCACAGCGCTCCATTCTTGCAGGGATTCTCTGCACACTGGTCCCCATCTAAGCAAACAGACGGCCGGTCTGAGAACATCTAATGCACTACGAATGGCTGTGCAGCGATGGAAAATCATTTAACCACAGCACTTACCAATGTAGACGGACCAGAAGATATCCTGCAGGAGAACACATGCAAGATAAGTGCAAAGCTGAAGCAGCACAGTGTCTTTCTCTGTCGTACACGGTGCAATGATGAAACACTAGGAGAGAATGAACAAGCGAGGCGGGGTTTCATATGTCTGCATCTCACCGTGCGGTACGAGTCCTGGAAGAACCTTCTGGCCTCCTCGTAGGTGCAAATCTTCTCCATGCAGGCCTGCTCCAGGGTGGAAGCCCGGCCGGGGTTACTGCCGTCGACGTTCCTCTTCTGACGGGAGATCACGGCGCTCGCCTGCTGCTTATCCAAAAACACTGGAGGGACAGTTGATGTCTCAGCTGGTTCACACACAGCTGAACCACAGACTGATGTTTGCGTCTGTTGACAGTTTCAGCATCAAGCAGATTCATCAGGCACATTTTGCCTGTTCACACCACAAAGATTAAAACCTGTTTGCATATTTATAACTAGTTCTTCACAGTCACCTTTTCCTCGGTCTATGCATGTTTACGTTTTGGATCGTTGAAACCCACACAGCATATATTTCTCCTGCAGAGCAGCGACATGTCTCACTGACATCTCCCCTCTCTCCTCTACAACTACAGCTCAGACTACCACCTCTGATTTCGAGCAGTTCCATCTGGCTCCTCACCTGTCTGTGGGGTCTGAATGGCTGCCACAGCCCCCGCCAAGAGGCACAGCAGGGCGGCAGATTCAACGGAGGAGCCCATGGTGACACTGAGGCAAGGTCAGTGCTGCAGGGATCGATGTGCGCTCTTTAAAACAAACAAGAGTAACAGGGTGAAGGCGATTCAGTGAAGAAGTAGCTCCTTCAGTGTTATTAAATTAGAAGGTTCTCAGATATATAAAAATAAAGTCATTATGGTAAACGATTTCTTTCTAAGGCACCATTCATAGAGCGTTTGGAGGCTATAATTAAAAAAAAAAAGTTAATTACGCGCAGTGCATAAAAGCATTAGTGTTGCCAGATGTGGAAATGATTCTTCTAGAGCAGGCCTGGCCAACCCGTGGCTCCCGAGCCTCATGCGGCTCTTTGGATGGTTTTATGCGGCTCTTCAGGAGCTTTCACATGACAAGCGTCAAAAATGCTTGGCTGGCGCTGCCATTCATTCCCCCTAGGTGGCGCGCTGACCAGGTAAGCTGGTTTGAGTTGCGAAGAAGAAGAAGAAGAAGAAGAAGAAGAAGAAGAAGCCGGTTTGAGTGACGTCAAACGCGCGAGATCATTTGAGTTGTAAACAATTTGCGTCAAGTTCGCTCTCAAAATGGCAGCGGAAAAAAAGCACAGCCAAACGAAAATATGAAGAAGAACACAGGACGTTTTTAACAGAGTGGGAGAGTTTATATTTTTTTTTGTTGAACGTAATGGCAAGCCAGTGTGCCTTTGTGTCAGGCATCATTAGCGCAGGTCTGACTGACACTAATTTGAAAGAATTGCTTCGAGTGGCAACAACAGAATACAAGCAAGATATGAAGAGGATTGTTCAAGACAAGGAATGCCAGAAGTCCCACCAAGCATCACAGTAAGAGAAAAATGTTTTTGAAAATTATTATATTTTTGTTTGTGGACTTGCTTGAACTGAGAGTTTGTGTGTGTGAGACAGTGCACACAATGTTAACTGTTGAAAATAACTCATTATCATGTCATGTTGGTGTGGGACTTTTTTGGGACATCTGGCTGAGCAGAGGTGTGTGTGTGTGTGTGTGCATACATGATTAAGGCATGGGATGACGTTCATGTGTGCCCATGTGTATGATGTGGCTCTTTGCAGTAACACAGTAAAAAAGTGGCTCTTAGTCTCTGACTGGTTGGCCACCCCTGCTCTAGAGACACTAAGGCAATAAATCAATGGTCTCAGGTCTCTACTTAGCGTAGCAGCGATTACTGAGTCATCTGAAATCATACATTAGCTGTGATTAATTTATAATTTAAGTCTGTAGCTGTAAACAAAAACAGAGAGTGGGCTCCCCAACTAATTTCAGCGTTAATAAAAAGTGAACACTGCTACCAGAGGGGGATTATCCACAACCTGCCAAGCTGAAGAGATGCTTTCTCTATAGTTCATCTGCAACTTCATTAGACTGTTGAGGTGCTGTAACTGGGTTTTATCAATTTCAGTAACCAGTATTTTTTAACAGAAGCTTTGAAAACAAGTTTTCCACCCATATGTATCACTGACCCTGGTGCAGCCACTAATCCCCCAGTTTACAAACTCTGTATTTACTGTTCCTAAGAGAAGTAAGTAGTAGTAAGTGCCACATGGAACTGAGAGGCAATTACATCATAATTGTAGTAATATATTATCACCTTAATACGAATTGAATTCACACAGCAACAGGGTGAGAGAATAAAAATATATTAAAAGCCTCATAAACAAATGAGATGACAACAAACTAAGATCATATAACAGAAGATTTTTTTTTTTTTAATCTCGGACTTTACAACATGTTAACTTATATTTTTTTAAATTTCTCCTGAAGTCAACCATTTGTCATTTGTTATTCATTATGAATCGGAGGATCACGGGGCCTCACACAGGCTGTCTGTACCGCTGCCTGACTGTAAACCCTCTGTCTGCAGTGCGATGACGGTCTGGTGGGTTCAGTGTGTTTTTTAATCCTCAAATACAGACTCGATGCTTCAAACAGTTGGTGTGTGCGGAGCCTTTAGCCTGCAGATTGCATTAGCTCGTGAGCTGCGCCAAAAAAAACAGGGTGGGCCCAGTTCTGCTGCAGCACACAAAACAAGCAGGGGGTCGCCACGGTGTTGCGTCAAAACACACTGAGGGCGGGTCACGACGACAGCAGCAACAACAACAACAATAACAGCAACTGAATCAGCTGTTGTGTTTGCTCCCTACCGTCTGATCCTTTCTCTGGTCCCTGAACGCAACGCAGCCTCCTGCACGGGTCGGGCCTGCGGGTGATGATGGTGGATCCAGAGTGACGGAAGTTGGTGATGATCACACACACAAGCCTGCCCACTCACTCACTGTTTGCTGCCTATGGACGGTGCAACTACAGTAGGGGGGCAGGTGGGGGCGCTGCAGGACAGAGCTGCCCTGTCTGCAGCACACTCAGTGGAATTTACCCAGCAACCATGTGAGGGAGGAAAAATGAAGTTATATATTCATATTCAAGACAGGATGCGATCAGAATTGCTCATCAAAATAAAAACATACAAATGCTCCCACGTTGTTCTTGTCCTAAAGTCCCATCAACCCAACATTCAAACTGAACTTGACGCAGCATCACTGACATCATGTTTTCAGCCTGAATGTCCTCTGTCATCATCCCCTGGTGCCACGGTCACACTGCCAGATCAGAAAATAAAAGTGAAATGATCAGAAAATGGATTAAATATTAGAAAGTGTGTCTTAAGGGGAGCTGCTGCATTAAGACCAATTTAAATTATGGAATATACCTTTAAGGCAAATAGACACAATGTTTGATATGAGCCCCATTTTATTTTACCCTTGGGATTTGTGTTCTCAACCACAAGTCTATTGATATTTTTAGCCAATGTGTATGCGACTTCTGTTTATTTATTTTTTTAAATGTGCTGGGGAACACTTCCACATCCCGGGTCTGTAAAGCTCAGCTCAGGATCTCCGTTCATGTACAGACTGATAAAACAAAATGTGATGCCATCTGCTGCGATCAATAACGGCAGCCAAACAAACACTGATCAGTCTCGACAACAGCAAACAGCCAATGGCCAGATTGGGGCTTTGCATAAATCAGCTAAAGCAGACGAGCGAACATCACAGTGGACAGGAGGATTACATGGAAACTGTTGACAAACTGAGAGCAGAGACGAAAAAAAACATCGTCCCAGCAGCGGTTATGAGCCAGGATTCATAACTGATGCATATTTAAAACTAAAGTTAACTGGTGAAAATCATTTTCATTGGCCATGATGATGACCACAAATGGACTAATGATAGAAACGGAAACTGGACCATCGAAGCTTTGCTCCTCAGTGGCCTTTTTCAATGGGATTGTTTGTGAGAACAATGTAATTTACAGACAGGGCCTTGGGGCTTTAGTCTCAGCTGTAGCCGAGTTAACAGTCTCCATTTCCCAACTCTAATGACGGAGGTATTATAAAAACCTGCTCCGACCAGCTGGGCCCCAGTGCAGGTCCCGGGCAAGAGCTGGACTGCCCAGTCCAGAGAGACCGTGCCCCAGAACCCTGGTGTTGGGAGGATGCAGGGACGGCCTGCCCCAGCCTGCTCAGCCAGATGTGTAAATTACTAAAATTCTTCTCATTTCCTGTCTGAATGTTTGGTCATAGGTGAAATCCAAATGTGGTGTTGATTCACAGACTGTCATGGCAGCTCATGAGAAGTGAAGCCAAGGCAACCGGTGGGTTTATTGACTGGAAATCATGTCCTTTCGTTCAGTACAAGCTGGATTCCAGCTAACAGCAGTGTGAATCAGCTCCTCCGGTCATCCATCCATTCTGTATGTTTTATTTAACATCCTGCAGTCGCATCGTCTCTCTCCCTCTTTCTCTCACCGTTACTCCTGTTTCTTCCCAATCCTCATTATCCATCAGGCGCCGGCTCTTATTTGGAGGAGCTCACGTGTGACCTCACTGACACATTCGTCTCCAAATACAGACTCCAATTTTGCAGGCCCACTAAACAAACAGGCCAGCCATCACAGACGACATCCATAATTAATGCTACCTGACACCTGACAACTTTCTGATGGATGTAACAGGCTGCTGAGGCAAATTCCCTGAGTTTCCATTTTTCTCCCTTGTGTTTCGTCAGTTGGTTCTATTCCTTTTTGACATAGCATGTGTCAAAAATGACTATCTATGTTTTCGCCAAGTGGAAATGCACTCAAACAGCATGCCCCCCATGAAGCCACGGTTAAATCCACCAGATGTGGATTTTTATTTGGATCTACCAGTCCCCAACTAATAGTTTGGATTCATCTTAACCAATGGATCACCCTCTGTGAAGTCAATGGAAATGTGTGTCCAACCATTTCTTGAACTTAGTCTTTAACTTGATAATTTCCTGTCTCTGTTGTTTCAGCACGTTTATGTTGAAAGACTCAAAACTTAAACCTAACACGAAGGTTGGAAATGAATACTTAGCTCCTTCCAGACACAAACACGAACTGTCCTTAGAATTGGATCAAGGACAACAACACAGCGGGTGATTCTCTGCTCAGACACATTCACAGCAACACAGAAATCTCCAGAGCATTAAAGTGAGGGCCGGTGCAGCAGGCAGGGATTTGTGTTTACACATCAACACCAGCGTCCACTCTTATCACCAAAAACTCTCCTGACATCTCTGTCCTCTGTGTGTATGGCACCGCTTTTCCATCTGAGGATGGGGCTTTCTGTTAGTTTTAATCCATATTTGTCTGTCGTTAAAAATGGCATCAGCACATCCATCCTGCTGTGTTCTCCCATCAACGTCTCTGGGCCTTAAATTGACCCGGCTGGCTGGAGAAGTCCAGAGGAAGTGTGGACTTAATTGGACATGTGTGTTCACAGTGCATCCGCTTACTTGATATGAATACGATCTGAACATTTGTCTTGTTGAGGTCTTTATATTTAATGACCGCACACAATTAACTGTGATAATAGAGTCGGTGCCACACAGATCAGCTCTTTTCCGCTTGCTAATAAACGTCAACATGGCTCACAATACACAGAAGTAACGTGAAAGCACGTGTTCGGTTTTGCACATTTGTGCACGTGATCGCTCAGTTCATAGGAGCGGCCGTCCCCTGGCGATGTCTGTAATGATGATGTAATGGATTAATAACGCACATACAGACCCCGCACACAGAACCCGTCTCTCTAGTGCACATACACACACTACCTGGTCTGAACACAACAACCGTAACCTCCCCAGGTTTGCTATATATATATATAGTATTTATCAGAAATACTCTCACACACACGCAGTGTCTGTATATCAGATCCAACTGCACGCAGCAACCCACACACAACACCATCACGCTTACATCAAAGCACCAGAAGATTACATGTAATTGAGTTTGTGTGACAAGGACCAATGATGATGTTGTATTAAGTACTGCAGAGCAGGCAGGCACAGCCCCTGTGGGGGTCTTTCACAGCTACTCGCTCTATTCTTGAAGAATCACCTTCCCCTGTCCCACATTTCTCCATAATCAATTCACGTCAGCAGACCATATTTTATTTAACACTTAATCGCGGGCACTCCGCTCCCTGAGTCCCCTGCAGCTCGTCTGTTCACATGTAGGGGGAAAAGAATTAAGGGCGCGCGATCGCGCCTTCCAACCGACTCAAGCGCAGAAACAGGTCAGCCATTATTGGACTGTTTGGTCATGAAGTCGCCTTTTCTTACAGTGCCCTCCATGTGATGAGGAGAGGAGGCTTGAGATGCTATAAATGAGGTTTTAGCCATCTTGTTCCTCATCCTCATTGTGAGCCCTTTCCATGTGCTCAGACTCATGGGGTCCTTTCTTCCAACAGAACCCTCTGTCGTTCCCTCCTTCTTCATGACTCTTTAAAATCTTCCCCAGGTTACTGTCCAGGTACATGCAGAGTGGCGCCTTCACCTGACGGCTCTCGAAATGGACATGATGTTTCACCGTGCTCATGCCAGAGCAGTTCTGCTTTCTGCACATACAGCAAACCCCTAAAGGCCCAAAGTACTCAATAAAACATCCACAGTGAGAATAATGAGGAGCAGCCATACACACCGGGAAAAAAAACATCATATTCCCCATGGCTCTAAAGTTTATTTTTCAGAATATCTATGATTTCCCTGTAGTTCTACTGAGAGAAAATAACAGGCTCTAACAACGAAGTGAGGTCTTTAAAGACATTATGTAAAGTCCTGGCATGCTTCAGTGAACATGCACAGGCCAGGATTTAAATTAAAGCAGAAATGGCTCCTGCTCCTGTTTGTTATCATGAAATATATGAATATTGAAACATTTTAATGATTTGCTGTGGTCGGTGTTATTGTTGTGCTGTGGGTGGTAGACATGCTCACATGGACCATCTTTAAATAATATTATATAATATCCACACAATAGCTTTAATTTCAGTTAGATTTTTGTCCCCCCCCCCCCCCCCCCTCCCCCCCGGAGAAGATTTATGTGATGTGAGGTACAAGTAGCTCAAAGCTTTTCTAGTTATATGTTTGAGGAAAAGGAGAGTGAAAATTAGAGTGAGATACATTAATATTTGCAGATATAATGTGTTGCTATATTTCATCTCATATTATCATAGATTTCATTTTACCTGCTAAATAATTCAATGTGAGACAGAACTTTCAAGAGCAATTTCATAAAATGGTCCCATAATTCCTCTTCGATAGTGTATTTATCAAATTCTTATGAAAAATCTGAGTTTATGGACTCATTGCTTCTTCTTCTTATGTTCTAGGGCAGGCCTGGCCAACCCGTGGCTCCCGAGCCTCATGCGGCTCTTTGGCTGGTTTCATGCGGCTCTTCAGGAGCTTTCACATGACAAGCGTCAAAAATGCTTGGCTGGCGCTGCCATTCATTCCCCCTAGGTGGCGCGCTGACCAGGTAAGCCGGTTTGAGTTGCGAAGAAGAAGAAGAAGAAGCCGGTTTGAGTGACGTCAAACGTGCAAGATCAACAAACAATTTGCGTCAAGTTCGCTCTCAAAATGGCAGGGAAACAAAAGCACAGCCAAATGAAAATATGAAGAAGAACACAGGACGTTTTTAACAGAGTGGGAGAGTTTATATTTTTTTTTTGTTGAACGTAATGGCAAGCCAGTGTGCCTTTGTGTCAGGCATCATTAGCGCAGGTCTGACTGACACTCATTTGAAAGAATTGCTTCGAGTGGCAACAACAGAATACAAGCAAGATATGAAGAGGATTGTTCAAGACAAGGAATGCCAGAAGTCCCACCAAGCATCACAGTAAGAGAAAAATGTTTTTGAAAATTATTATATTTTTGTTTGTGGACTTGCTTGAACTGAGAGTTTGTGTGTGTGAGACAGTGCACACAATGTTAACTGTTGAAAATAACTCATTATCATGTCATGTTGGTGTGGGACGTTTTTGGGACATCTGGCTGAGCAGAGGTGTGTGTGTGTGTGTGCATACATGATTAAGGCATGGGATGACGTTCATGTGTGCCCATGTGTATGATGTGGCTCTTTGCAGTAACACAGTAAAAAAAGTGGCTCTTAGTCTCTGACTGGTTGGCCACCCCTGTTCTTGGGGCTTCTGCAGTTTTTTAGCCTAAACAACTGATAGGAAAATATACATGGAATGATTTTATAAACCAGAAAAAGCAAAGTGTGGCTTTAAAAGGAAGACATCTTCTCAGCCTGGTGCTCATTAACACATCTTAGCTCACATGGTTCACACTGCATTGCAAATGAGATTGAGATCCATGCAGCAACCCCCCCCGACACACACACACACACACACACACTCACTCACACACTCTCACACGTGTGCAGTCACATGCATTTGCGCTGCACGTTTGGTAGGTTTGTGTAAATGTCCATGAAGCAGCATCTGGACACTTGTGCACGCAGGTGTGGACAAATTGTTAAAAGCAGTAGTCAGGGTAATGAATGAAGACATAAAAGAGCCACATTGACAAATGAAAGCCAAATGACAAGGGCAAACACACTGTCGTTTTTCTTTCCTTTTTTTTTTTTTTTTTACAGACAGCTTAACCCTCCATTTATCTTTTCTCATCTGTCACATCTGGCTTCTCGTCCGTTTTATTGTCCTCTTGTGTTCTTGTCGGGAACACGTTACCCCTCCACCTTCCCTCAGCCTCCGTCTCTCTCTCTCTCTCCCTCACTTTCTGCTCTTTGCGGTGCCCTTCCTCTCCATCTGCCTTCCTCTTTTCCCTCCCTCTCTCCTCCTTCCCCCGCTGCGCACTCGGCTCTCTCTCTCATTCCCCCTCGATCACACACTCCGGCTGCATCCTCCCATCTCCACTTCTACCTTCACACTCACCTCTCCGCTTCTCTTCGTCACCCACTAACACATATCATCTCCCACATCTCCCCGGCTGCTGTCCCCCCCCCCCCCCCCCCCCCCCCCCCCCCGGCTGCTGTCCCCCCCCCCACACACACACACACACTCTCTCTCCTCCTTCTCTTCCCATTCCTTCCTCCTTCTCAGACACTCAACCTTGCCGTCTCGCGCAAACGAACCTATACACACACTCATGCTGATTGGCAGCCAAGGACAGAGCACCCTCCCTCCCAAACCGGCAACCAGGCAGTTTGCTCGTGTGGCCGGGCTTCTTGACACTGAGCTCAGCTGAGGAAGAGGACGAGGAAGAGGCCATGGAGCACAGCCACATCTTCCCTGTTTTTTCCCCAAATGGGAGCACCTGGAGCCCGGGGCAGCCCCCCTCTGAGGTGGCCCAGGGATGCCCTCTCGGACCACTGCCTGTCATCTACTACAGTGTCCTGCTCTGTCTGGGCCTACCAGGTAAGAGATGTCCTTTGTGTGTGTGTGTGTGTGTTCCATGCATGCCTTGTTCAGTGTTAATTTGCTCATATTGTTTGACTGGAGGCTGCATCAGTGTGATGCACGTCATGCTTTGCATCTTGATTTGCTGTGCACCTGTCTGCAGGTTGGAGTACGTGCATGTCTTCCACAGCTGCTGCTGAGCGCCGCACTTTGCTCACGCGCCGCTGATTTGTGGTTCTGACCTTGTGGCAATCACCTGTGCATGCATTTGTTCTTTGTGGCGACTTGCTTGCGCATATGTCCGTCCCTTTGTTCGTCTCCTCAGGAGGACACACTCAAGCCCCACTAAATAAAAGAGGAAAGACGGCAACACTTTGTGCAGAGCGTCATTAAAGTCAAATTGTTGACTCATGGTCACAAAACAAGCCATATATAAAAGCGTCCTCTGTGTTGACCTGGATTTGTTATCAATTAGGGATGATTATGTGTTGAATGACTCAGGGTCGGCCTCAGGTGTGTTACATGGATCCTTTAGATCAGGGGTCTCAGACTCGCGGCCCGCCGGACCGTAGTTTGCGGTCCCAATTGCAGCGCAAAATGATAGACTCGATCTCTCAGCTTCACAGTATTGTCACCATTCAACATTCAAGCTCAGGAAGACAAGGGTGGGCAGAGGTGGAATCAAACCCGGGTCTTCCAGCTGGGAGCCAAGCACGCTGGAAATACGCTGAGGGGGAGGGTAGCAGGAGAGCAGGACTGTGACACCACCGCAGTACAAATTTATGCTGTCAGTGTGGCCCCTCCATTTAACGATAATATGCGGCGCTACCGGAAGAACTGCCTTGACTATTAGAAAACGAGTAATGGCTGAACTAAAATTCTTAATTTGTATATTTATTTTTTCTTCATATTTTGGGTTAAAAAATAAAAATCAAGATATTTAAGAACATCACCCTGACTCTGCCTCCAGCGGCCCCCAGGTAAATTGAGTTTGAGACCCCTGCTTTAGATGACCTGAATGAATGACGCACCCCTGTTGTGTCTTCACCACTGACTGGTCTATCACCATCAGAGCCATTCACTGTCTCCATCTCCCTGCGTGATCTCTCAGTGCTGACCTAGTCTCACATCGGGAAGCAAAGTGGTGTGTGTGTGTGTGTGTGTGCGGTGCCAAAATGAAATGGAAAAGTGCTCCGATTTGACTGTGTAATTCACTGGGAGTTTTCAAAGGCAGTGTGTGTAGAATTTAGCTGTGTTGAAGTTGCAGCTGAACCTCCCCTCACCATCTCCTGCCAAACATGAAAGAGAAGCTGAAGCATCCTGTATAAATATTAAAAAAAATAATATTTTTCTAGGGTAAGGTGGGGAGGGTTTTCTACATTATTCTTAACTCTACCTATGGATCCCTTTCACTTAAATCTTACACACTGGACTTTTAAGTTTAACAAGATATCCAACTGCAGCACATTGCTCTTCATTGCCTCAGCTTGATGGAAATGTCTCATTCAGCCCTGGACCTGTGTTCTTTGATAAAGACTCGAGTTTAACAACCTAAGCTGTTCTGGTGGAAAACAAATCTGCGGTGCAAAGTGAGGAGCGTCTGCATGCCAAGACTGCAGTTGCTCAACAGATTTGCTGTCTCCGTAAAAGTGAAAGTCTCTCCTCCGGATCAATTCTCCGCCATTTATTTCTCCTGCATGGACGTCAAGTCAAATCTTGTGCGAGCAGTTACCTCTGCTGTCATTAGAAGTCCCCCCCCCCCCCCCCCCCCCCCCCCCCCCCCCCCCCCGTGTTTAATTTGATCCCGCCGTCTCTTTACAAATATGTTTGTTTAATCTCACAGCGACAATAGGTGCATAATGCAATAGTTGTCTGTATTAATGGCAGGGTCGAGTGCAGGCAGCTGATATTTTGCAGCAGCCAGTTTCGACTTATTTAGTCATTATCACACAGCTCGTAAGCCGAATCATGAATGTTTCATGAGTGCTTGAGTAGTAGCAGTGTGACCTACAGACCCACACATATTAAACACTCCTGATGGATCGAAGGCTGCTGCTTTGATCAGCGGCCACTTTTTTTTTTTTATTAGTTTACAGCAACAGGGCTGCACGTGCTCCCACCGGCTCTGACCTCTGAGGCTGCCGACAGACGGACAGAGAGAGAGAGAGAGAGAGAGAAAAGGGGGTCTCTTCAAGCATCATGAGTCCATGTTTGAGGATGAGAGGAGAGATGATGTGAAAATGGATTATGCAAGTCAAGTGGTGGGGGAATAGATTACTGCGTGACCTCGGGAAATGATGAACCTGAAGCTGTGCACAAAAGGGGACAAACAGGTGGAGAGGGAGTGGAGGGAAGGACAGAGCAAGAAGAGGAGCAGAGTGAAGAGAGGGAGGGAGAGATTAATAACAGCAGCGCTAGTGAAGGAGCACCTCCGAGCCCTGAGTGGGGGGAGCTACAGACGCCGGAGCTGAGACGAATTGTCACATTTTTAATTAATCTCTCTCTCTCTCTCTCTCTCTCTCTTCCTCCCATTCCCTCCCCTCGCCACACACTAATCGAGACAGAGCAGACGTGTGCTGGCATAGCGAGCAGCAGCGCACCTCCATCTCGAACATGCCACGACTGCACGAGTGAAGGCTGCTCTTTATAATGTGCAGTTTTTGTCCCGGAAAGCACTTAAACTGCAAACGGCACCCTCAGCTGATGAGTGATCCTCCGCGAGACGAGGAGCTGCTCTGAATATCACAGCCAAGTCAGCCCACTGCATTATAACATTCCTCGGTGCAGTGCGTCCGCACTTAAAAAAAAAAAAAGAAAAAGAAATGATGGCATAGAAGCAGTTGCTTTGTGATAATCTGTTTAGGTGCAGCGAGCCCATTGGAGGACTTTCATATTTCATATTTTATGAGCTAATTAGGTTTCTGTTGACACATTCCTGACAGTTACACAGTAATAGACATGTTTTTCTGGTGTCTAACATTACATCTGATTGTTAGCTGTGTATATGTATAAAATGTTGTTCTTGTAGTTAATATTCATCTTATTCATCTTCAGACTGATGGTTCTGGAATTCAAAGACAAATGAAGTTGACAGTTCTGAGATCAGAGGACGCCCATGTTGTTCTGTGGGCCGACACACACGCGACGTGTTCTTGTAACCTGTTGGATTGGTTGAAAGAACGTGATTTGTCGTTCTCTTGATGTTTGCTTCTTCAGAGATTCTTTTCCTGTGAAACTGGCTCAGGTGTCACATCAGGTGCTGGACCTGACAGCAGGTGTTGGTGCGCTTGAGTTTTCATTTGTATGCTCCAAGGCTTGTGCAGCACCCCTCCTCCACTTATGCACCCGAGGTGTGTGTCCTCTCACCGCGCACATACGGATTGGAAAACATCTCCTCCCGCTTCCATTTATCCACCCACCCAAGGGAAAACGGTCGATGATCCTCAGCGCTAACAACTGTCTGCAATGTGTCACGGTATTGGCCCGTGTGTTGGCCATACTTAATGAAGAGATGGGCCCCATTGATTCTCAGTTTGCACCATTGATCAGTCAACCTGCACCAGTGGAATGGCGTCTGTGGTGGGATGGAGGCCAGCTCGTATGCTATCCCTCTAAAAGTAGAGGTTAAGTTCTGGCGGTGGAACAGGGGAAGAAAGGATGTGAAGGTTTGTGTAGAAGCATGGAGAAAAGACAGAGTATCCAGTAAATCAAACGGAGGGAAGTTGAGATTTCATGGCGATCTGGTTTGTCTCCAGGTTGGGGAAAAACGGAGGAGGAGGGGAGGTGAAGACGTTGTGAAAATGTCAGATTGTCACGGGGGTGAAGAGCCTGAGAGGTTGCAGCAGGACGGCTGCGGCAGGGTGTTGTTTGAGGTAATAAATTAGAGGCGCTGTCGATGCAGTGACAGAGATGACAATGAGATGTTGTCCCGTCTATTGAACACCTAAAACCCTGAATGTCACTGTGCGCTGGCCATTGTTTCAATGTTTCCTTTTCCTCCTCTTCCTCACATCTTCGTTTCTTTTGTACACATTAATTTCTACATTTTATCACTTACAAACTATTTGGTGGAAAGAGGGGGTTAGGGCCAGACCAGGTGCAGATTCAAATACGAATCTGGGGGAAGATTCAAGGTCACAAGTTTCACAGTTTTCATCGACACTAACAACTGCCTGTTGATCGAGTCTGTTATTGGCGAGGCTCCTATGGCCTTGTTGAATAAATAATGGACAGTGAGGTGCATACTGACAGGGTTTAACACTCAAGTGTGGATGGAGATGGTTTGAAAATGCTGTTTTCAAATAAAAAATGTCCCATTAAAGATTGAGTCTTAGCCCGAGTGAGGTTAAGGACATTGCTGTGGACTGAGTGTACATTGATTGGCTGGAGGAGCAGCAGAGCATCAATATCATTAGCAGCAACCAGAGCCTCCTTCTCTTAATATGCCCATTAAACTTAAATAACCCGTCGTCTCACTTCTGCTCATTCTTGCTCTGGGTACGTTTTATCTTTTTATGAGCTTCTTCTTATCGTCTGCATTAATTCTCACATCTGCTGTGAGCTTTGTGAACAGTGAAGTGTTGTTGTTTTCTGATGGAATCACATTTCTGTCCCATCACTCTTCAATGTCAATTACAGGGGATTCATTTTGTTCTCTTATGAAATCATATTTTTACTCTTTACCATAACAACATGTCAGAAACATTACATTTTAACTCTTCAATGTACGTTTTTTTTTTTGGTCGAGGGGACATGCTCCTGGTTTTTGTTTGACTGAATTAAGGAATCGCCCTGTTTCATGTCCGACTGACACTTTGAGAAAACAAAAGGGAAATGGTTGTCATCAGGAACAAAGTGCCAGTGACCTTTGAAGCAAGCTTTGATATCACCCACCGCCCCCACCCCCCGTCCCTCGCCTCTCTTCCTATCCTCCCACCTCCCTGTCTTTCCGTCTAATCTTCTCCTTCATTCACTCTCTATATCTCCTGCTCACTCTCTTTTTAACTCTCTGTGACCTTCCTCATCCTCCTCTTCTCTTCACCTCTCATCTTATTAGCCTCCAGATAAGCCGTCAAAGCCAAACCACAATTTCCTTCAATTTTCCTCCTACTTCTATTTATCTTTGAGGTACAATATCCTGCATGTAACGCCCATGATGAAGCCTTATGGCGGGGTGGCAGCAGCTTGTTTTTTTTACCACCGCTCCGGAGGGGTTAAGCAGCCGGTGTCGTTTGTCGACAGCCATTCTGTACATGTCCGTTCAGTGGTGGGATGAGTCAGCCTCATTACAAACCTCAGGGAGTTTGCTTCGCCTTCTCTTTTCCTGCTAAACAACGTCAATGGCCCTGTCCCTTGTTAAAAGAGTCACCGGGGGGGGGCAAACATACAAAGGTCACACACGTGGACCGAAGGACAGACAAATCCACATCTTTCAATCACGTCATTCAAAATACCTCCCAGCAGCGAACACTGGTTTCCATGCAGTTAGAGAAGGGAGAAAATCTGGGGACACGTGTCTCTGAGCGTCTTGTCCCAACGTGCGATGCTGATCTCTCTGCATGCGCACATGGATGCCTCTGTGTCCTCTTCATGTCCCTTTTCTGCCCGTTCATCCCTCGCATCTCGTCCACCTCCCACTGAGACGAGCCCAGCATGTCCCTCTATACCTGCAGAATGTCGAGCAGTTCCATCCGACCCCCCCCCCCCCCCCCCAGCCGACCCCCCCCCCACCCCAAAACCCCTCGGCCCCAGAGACAACGCAAAGAGCAGGAGTCACTTGAAATGAATCGGCAACCCGGTGCAAGCTGGCAAGAGCTAAATGGAAATGTCAAGCTCACCACAGATCCCCTTTGTTTGTGTGTTGAAGGCCCCGTCTCACAGGGGAACCCAAACAGAATAATGCCCTGCCTGTGACAGTCAATACCTCACTGTTTCCATTTCGTGTCACTTTGCTGTGTTTAGCAGAATGTGGAGGGAAAGTGAGAGTGTCCACGGGCAGAGGAACAGTCGACGTTGCGAGGTGTTACATTAAAGGTGTCGCTGTTCTGCGGGATTTTTGATGGATCACCATCAGGAGATTTTCCAGCAGCTTGGCAGGCAACTTTTCCTCATTCAGACAGACACTGATGACATCTCGTCTCTTGGATAGACCAGCTGAGGCTGCAGGTGAAGATTGAAAAGCAACAGGCTGGAATATATTCCTTCCATTTCTATGAAAATAATCGATGGAGCAAAAACATTTCCAGCACATTTAGGGAAGTGCTGTTTGTGTTTTTGTGCAAAACTAAATCATTGTCGTAATGATCCACACCCTTTGATCCTACTTTTGTTTGTATTCCTTTTCCAAAATCGTAGCCCAAACTGGCCAATGGAAAAGAAAAAAGGAACGAGGAAGAAAGGAGCTGAAATAAAAAAAAAAATCAATATCACACTAAACCCAGATTCAACACGAAAGCAATTTAACTTGTCTGTGTCGAGGTTAGTGTAGTGTGCAAGCAGAGGGGATGGTGGAGGTGTTTGGTACAATCCAGCAGCCCCCCACCACACACCACCCCCCCACATCTACACATATATTGGCTTTTCAGGTGTCGTAAACTGCTTTGACATCTCATTTATGGTTATTGATAGAGCATATGCTAATTAATCGGTGCACCCCTAATCATCTGGCCGCTCGCGTGTGTGTGCACGTGCTTACATGTGTTAATGTGGTTCTGTGTCTTCTGCTGCATATCCTCCAGCCTGGCAAGGACATCTTTAGTCATTATCTGGAGCCGGCTTTGTAATTTGTAATCTGCTGATAGTGGCTGAGACTGTGAAGTGTGATGTACCAGACTCTGAGCTGCCATACTTAATCCAATCCCAGATCTATTACTGCAGGGGGGACGGGACCACAGACACACACACACACACACACACACTACAGTACATGGACAGTGACAGCTGCTAAGTGCATGTCAGGTGTCAGAGGCATCTTTGTCTGAAGAGAACTGATTCATGCAGCATCAGCAAGCTGTACTTGGGGATACACTGGTGTGTGTGTGTGTTTGTGATTTTTAGTTTAAATCAGTGAATAGCAGCATGAAACAGAATCCTGTGGCTATATTGGAAAAGTGCGAATGTGTCTTGACCTTGAGATCAATATGCATGAATACATCTTTGAACCAGGCCGTCTTGGAAAAAAACTGCAGCATGTTGCTTCATGCACTCTTGTGATGCAGGTAGCAAAAGAGAACATGAGTGTTTGAAATATTTTTGATATGATTTTATAATTCTGTAAAACTATAAGATAAAGTTTCCTTTAATGGTAGTCATTCTGAGAAATAGAAAGTACTGTACTTGTTCTTATAAATGAGGCATTTCCCATTTATCTAAACCAGCAATTATCCATTTATTTAAGTGTAACTTGTTTGCAAATGTGCCTTGAGTTTTCATAACCCAGTAACAGTGTGAACAAAGCCAGTAGATGCTCTCCTCGAGGTCTCACCTCACACCACCCTGCAAACTCAAGGTGACGGAGAGTAACCTAGGATGTGCACCTGTGGTCACAGTGGGATACAAGGAAGAGAATAGGACAAGAAAGAAAGGAAAGCTTGTGATGACCTTATTCAATTCAATTGCAGAGCAGCACCTCCGCATTAGAGGGAGAGAGCTGTTCTCCTCCCGACTGCACACGCACGGAAATCATGGTTTGGCGAGAGTAGCGGAGGAACAAATCACATCCAGGTGTTCAGGTTATTGTCGGAAAAAAAAGAATACTGGTCCCCTTCCTGCTTTTTACCTGTTCTGTGCGAGACGGTGAGCTGCAATCAACAAAGATGATACAAAGTACATGTCAGGGGATGGATTAAAACATTGCAAAAAAGAGGCATGCACAGGGAGATGAGAGTGCCTTGTGCTTCCTTTCAGGGAACTAAATTGCCAGCGGCAGGGTGAGAAGCGTTGGTGAACTCGGCAGATTTCCAAGGCTGTGATGCTGCACGTTGCCCTCCTGAGATAGCAAGTTGGCCAAAGGCGGGTGCTGCAGGAATTATAAAGATGAAGGGGGAAAGGGAAGGGAGGGATAAAAAAGGGGGCGGTTGACTGGGTTGGGGAGCTGGAGGAGTCTGGTGGATAAACACTATGCAGATGATAAAGGAAAGGTTTAAACCTTTTTGCATATAGTGCACAGGAAGTGACTTCTAATTTCATAGTTTATGCTGTAGTTGATGATGCCGGGAAATCAAACTAAACAAATAAGCTTGCACCTTTCATTTCTATGTTTGTTCTTTTGTCCACTCTTTGTTTTCACCTGTATGTCTTTGGCAGTTCAGTTTGACGCAAGCAGGATGAATGTTGCTCCTTTTCAATTACCTGTGCACTAACTCTCTGCCTCTTTCCCTGCCCCAACCTGTGCCCATTACTTTTCAATCTCATCTCGCTATTTCTCTTCCTCCCATCATTTCCTCTGTCTGCCCACTCAATCATCTCCACTGCTTCCTTCTTCACCCTCTCAGCTAACATCCTGACGGTGGTCATCCTGTCCCAGCTGGTGCTGCGTCGTCAGAAGTCGTCCTACAACTATCTCCTGGCTCTGGCGGCCGCCGACATCTTAGTCCTGCTCCTGATTGTTTTTGTCGACTTCATCCTGGAGGATTTTATCTTGGCCACGCCGCTACCGCCATCATTAAACAGTGCCGTGCAGGTCCTGGAGTTCTCCTCCATTCACACCTCCATCTGGATCACCGTGCCTCTGACCATTGACCGCTACATCGCTGTTTGCCACCCGCTGCGCTACCACACCGTCTCCTACCCAGCCCGCACAAGAAGGGTGATATTGGCCGTATATATTGGGTGCTTGTTGTCTGCAGCTCCCTATTACTGGTGGCCTGAGCTATGGCACAGCCTGCCAGGAATGGGCAGTGGTGGTGTAGGAGGAGGAGGAGAGAGCAACAGGACGACAGTGGCCCAGCATGTCCTGGTGTGGGCCCACTGTGCCACCGTCTACCTCCTTCCCTGCACCGTCTTCTTCTCCCTTAATGCTGTCATTGTGCGCAAGCTGCGCAGAAGGCGCAGCTGTTTCCGTCTCCGCGGCTACTCGACCGGGAAGACCACCGCCATCCTCTTAGCCATTACCTCCATTTTCGCTGTGTTGTGGGCACCACGCACCCTCATGATCCTCTACCACTTCTACTCCCCTCCTCCGGCCTCACAAGGTGCTGGCCGACTGCTCCATATGCTCACCGATCTGGCAAACATGCTCGCATTGCTCAACACCGGGGTCAACTTTTTCCTCTACTGCTTCATCAGCAAGCGTTTCCGGGGCATGGCAGCCAACGTTCTGCGAGCACTTGTCCACTGCCGCAAGCAGCCGCCACCTTTCTATGCCAGCCACAACTTCTCCATCACAAGCAGTCCCTGGATCTCACCAGCCAACTCCCACTGCATCAAGATGTTTGTGTACCAGTATGACAAAAATGGGAAGCCCATCTGCATTTCCACATGAGTCTTCAGCCACTGGCAGCTGCCCCAACCCTTTGTCCTGGGGAAACCTATATTTTGTGATTAGTCTCTATGGCAACTAGCTTTGCCCGACTGTTTGAGGCCTGAAAATGTCAACATGCCTAGAGAGCACACAGGTAATGGTTTAGGTAGCTTTGAGGAATAAAAAATGAAAGTCTTGCAAAGTGGAAGAGCAAACAACAGATGTGTCCTTAGCAAGCCTTTCATGTTCAATCAACTATTCACGCAGCAGCAAAAAGCATCATATAGATCTTTGCTGTCTCCTCCATGCAAAAAAAAAATAAAGCAACTGACTTCAGCCAGCGACTGTTTGAGGCATAACACCGCCATCCATCACTGACTTTTATGAGACGCTGTTACCGCGCTTGAGTATAAACTGACAACTGGCTGAATCCTCGGTGAAGCATCAAATGACTGGTGATATTGGTTTCGTTATGGACGCTCTCTGTTGTGCAATGGTGACGGTGACACGTTTCCAACAGCTGCGTCTTTTTGCTCCATTGGGAGTCATCTCAGCAAAGCAGCGATCCGGTCCGAGTGCGGTCACGTCAGCATCGCACCATGAGGGGTGATTCACTCAGGAGAAGCCACCGACAACGTGTCCACTTGCGCATCGTTACGACCATCTCTCCAGCAAATGTAAAACAGGGCTGGCATATCCAGCGTGATATGCAGAGTCTCAAAGGCATGTTGAGCTGGGCTTTTATGAAACCAGCCCTCCCTCACTCTGACTTTCCTCATGTGCGTACTGAATCTGTAAAAGTGGCGCGGATCAACAACATAGCAGTGCTCAACATGAATGTTATCCCACCTCCAGACTCACAGGTTGTTGTAGGATGAGTAGGTGCTTTGCTTTTTCTTTGTAAAATATCTATCAATGGAAAACTTGACTGTTATATTGTAGTTTAACAAAAGACAAAAAAAAAGTCTCTGGGTCAGATTTAGCTCCAGGGGGTTGTTAATCCAGTAATCAAATCCAATATTAGGAGGAGGAAATTTCTGCCTTTAGTAGATAGTCCTCTATTAACTATTAATGGACCTTGATGACTTACTGTTAGCCATTATCTGAATGAATATAATGAATGTAAATGAACATGTCCTCAACCCTTTAGCTTTCTGGGAGACTGAGCAAAACGAGAGAGATAGAGAGGACCGAAGCGTCTGTTCTCCATCCTTTTGCTTTTTTGACCCCTGTGCAAGGTTTTCTGTCCCATGATGCAACGGTGAAAATGGTCTCAGGGCCACAGAGTCACAAATTCATCAGTACTTGCTCTACTGCTGGCTGATGGCAGCCCAGTAACATTTAACACCAAAACAGAGTCACATACATCAACTCTGTCTCAGTGTTACCCAGGTCCTGCACGGTACCAAAACATAAATGCTAACACACACACTCATACACACACACATCCTTTTGCCTTAGACAGCACACAGAGATCAGTGCACATCCATTCTTCGGACACTTTAGGGCATTAGAAGTGTTCATCTATTTCACAAGAATGGAGCTGAGCCAAAGGGTACATTTCTGCTAATACCTGCCTCTGGGGATCAGACACTTCAGGCCGTTTTTTAATGAATAAGTCTTAAAATGTGATGAATGTTTGCCGGGTCTGTCATAGCTGATAAAGTCATGCCCCACAAAGTTCTGCTTGACACCCAAACATCTGAGTAACTTTGGGAGGGACTGCCTGTGTGCTGTTTGGTCTTTTTTCTCATAGCAGCACGTCATTTGCTCTAGAACTGCTAAATGAACAGGGGCGTTCCCATTGTTAACTGCGCCTCAGCAAAGCAACCAATCATCCCCCGATATTGATTTTAAGCTGATATCAAATGAACTTGCTCAAAGTTCATTTCAATTGTCTTTAAATTGCATGTACCGATTCCCACAGTCTTTTGTGCTGCATCATTCCATATCAAAAAATTGATCTTTGGTGTTGGGGGGTGGGGATTTTGAGTATCATTTGATGGAGATGTATAGCCAAAGGTCGATCACCAGTAATTGCCAAGATGACTTCCCGTCCATCAGCTTCATTTCTTGCGCTGTATGAAAGTACTTTCATTCAAATCATGTCCCATGATCATGCAGAGGGTTTTGGGGGTTTTTGCTTCAGCCTGCTGAGCTTCAGTGTTGCCATGACAATCATTTTGCTTGTTAACCCCGTCCAGTGTTTAGGCCATGTTAATGTGACATTTGTACGAGAGCCAGTGGCTTATTCCCGCCGCCTCCGGGGGATGAGGCAGGCATGCTGGGAAACCAAAATGGGGAGTTGAGAGAGGCAGGGGTGTCACATGCAGGTGTTGCTTCGTCTCCCACGTGAGGAGCTCAGAGGCGTGTGTGTGTGTGTGAGGAGAGTTGTTGCCAAGAAATCTTCCCCATTACGTTGGGGGGGGGGGCAGGGTGGCCAGCATCCATATTTTCTTCAGATATTAAAAAGATAACCGCATAAATCAATCAGAGGGGAAAATTGTATTTTCTCCCTCACACATTCTGATCTGCTCAGCTTCCTCTCTATCTCTCTCTACCTGCTTTGCTTTGAGTGTGTGTGTGTGTGTGTGTGTGTGTCTGCAAGGTTGTGTGGACAAATTCTGGTTTGAACCCATTCTTGTGGGGTCATCACAATCTTTAAAGGGCTGTTTGATGGTTAGAATTAGGTTGTAGGTGACGTTAGAGGCAAGAGACTGTATTATATGCATTAAGCCTGTGTTGAAACAGAGAGAAGCTTTAAAATGTGTTTGTGCCATAGCACCTGTAATGTATGAAATCAAATATGTATTTATACTCACGATGAATATAATTACATATAGCACAGTATTATAACGATATATCCATGAATGTAAAACTGACGCTTCTGCCATTTTTTTTGGTATTTTTCCGGTGGTGATTTTCTACACAATGACCTTTTTTCAGTAGACTTTTACCTCTCTCCATGGCAGTGTTTCCAAACTGTGTTTTTATTATTGTACTGGAGTGATTATAGGCTTGCAGAGTTCTGTTTTTTCCTCCCGATGAATGTATTGACTGTATAAAGAGAATGTATTACTGTGCTGTGAGAAGGTACAGAAAAGTACTGGTCAGTATATGATATTTTTGATCAAATAAATGAAGTATCTCTAAGAATTGAGACCTAGAGCTACTGGTGATCTTTTTTTTTTAGCCTGGGAAATCATAAGCGCATCAAAATGAGAAACCAAAGAAAAAACACATTTTATATAGTTATGTCTGTTTAGTTATGTCTATGTCCCATCTACTAACATGGAGGAGGCAGCGTTTATGATCTATAGTGCAGCGTTATGTCCTCCATGTGGACACACAGTCTAGTGGTGGAACCAGGGTATAACGGAATTACTACAATGAAGTTTTAAGTACTTACTGAATTACTACCGTTGCTTCACTGATATAATGAGAAATTAATTTACAAGAGACACTGAGATTATCATTTAATATTCAAGGTTAACAGTGTGAGTGGAAACCCATTGTGCATGACTCAAAGGTGTGTGTGTGTGTGTGTGTGTGAGCGACAGCAGCGCTGACTCAGCTGACTCTTTGTCCCTGTTGACGTTAGAATGGAGTGAACATGAGAACAAACACACACACACACACACAGGGGACAAGCTGCAATTTGATTCACTTAATTTCACCTCTGACTGAAGTTGAACCATCTTTCAAACCCCCCTGGATACATCCACAGGCTCAGGCACAGTTAGCTCATCTCTGTTTCTTACTTGACTTCACAGTCTACCAATTATCAATGCACACAGTTCCGTAGAAGCCAATTAACACCTCTCTCACAAAGAAGAAGAAGAAAAAAACCTCGCTGTTAATTGGCATTTCACTGCACAAACATTCATATCACCAGCAGCACAAGAGGAGGAACACTGCGTCTGTTTCAACAAGACAAACAGCTTTGGATAAATCCATATGAGTCCATATGTGGCAGGGATATAAAGTAGGTCCCTCTGATACGTTTCCTGGCGTCTCTCATGTGAAACTTTTCGAACAGACGAGGAGAGAGAATGAAGAGAACAGAAAGACAGACAGGAGGATAAACAAAGGGATGTCTTTGTGTGTATGTGTGTGTGTGTGTACTGCAGTAATAAAGATGGATGATCCCGTCTACCTCCGCTGTGATTGGGCCTGTGCCCATGCCGTGTGTGCGCACGTGTTCCGGTTTCATGTATGCCCATGTCTCTATTTTGCCGTCAAAGAAATGAAAAAAGTTATGGCTTGACTCAGTTGCTGCAAAAACAACAAAGAAGTGTTTTCTAAAATAAGCTATATTTTCAAAGGGAAAAACAAAACAGTCACCCTGCATTAACCACGATCTGGTGCAAGTTTCCTTCTGTGCGCTGGAGTCTTTGTGGTGTGTTTCAGGAGTTCCAGCTCATCAGTGTTACTGATATCATCTTCACAGCAGTGTAAAACATTGAAGAGCTCCTGCGCTGGTGCTGCATGTGAATGTTAATGTTCTTTGTGCGCTGAAGGCTGTAGCTGTTTTCGGACGTGACCTCCAGAGATGACTTGGGTTCTTTAACAGGAGCTGCCTCTCGCCCATGCACAACACAGCAGGAGGTCCACAACAACAACAAAGAAATCTCTGGAGTGTTCAGGTGCGGGGAGTGGGGGGGTGCAGCAGGAATAAGCACAATGTAACATATGAATTCTTCCGCAGATAACTTGTGTTTTCCATTAACTGCCGACCACACAGCGTCTGCCCTTATCGTTGAAATGCCAGTCGTTAGAAACGTCACGGACACACTGTGAAATTCGGGCCTCCTGCTCAGCACATCAATGTTCCTGATGTTTTTTCCTCACAACAAACTAATGCATCCCTATTGTGCAGGTGTGACCGCATCAGATTGCTCCCGTGTTTGTGCTAACAGAAGCCCCTTTTTGACTCAGCTGTTGAGCTGCAGAATTATCAGCAACAACTGCTTTTCAGATTTAAGGGAACAGTGAAACGGCAAAATACATCAGTGACAATTTCTCTCTGTGAAATAACCGTCACGTGAATGTCACACCTGAGCCTCTTTCTGAGGGGGACTGCAGCTGGTGGAAAATGATGCCTGCAGAGACACAAAATTATTCTGTGGGGATGAAAAGCGTTTATCTGTGGAGGTTGCATTCAGGGACAAGGTGGCTTCAGCAAACAAGCCGTAATGTTCCAGGTAGAATGAAACACAAGAAGCTCTTTAAATGGTAACTCGTCCTGCACAAACACATTTTTTTTGTCTAGATCTAAAAAAAAAAAAATCACCGAATATTGACATTTGCTTTAAGAGCGCAGCCATTAAAACACAGGCTCTAGATTTGGATTTAAATATTTTTGTAAATTCCAGTTCCAATATGATTTGATCACAACTGGACATTTCTAAGTTTCACTCCTCATCATTGGTTTATTTAATACAAACAACATTACGGTGAAATTTGGTGGAAGGATATGGTTTGGGTTAGGTAAGAACCCATGAAGGGATTTTCATTTTTTCCTAGTGTTTTTCTACATTTTGATTGATGTGTGTGTAAGTGTGACAAGAGTGATAACAGCACTGCTCCAGTGATAAACAGAGCTTTGTTGTTCCCCAGCAACAATCCAGAGTGATAGAACAAGACACTTCTTTCTACTGTCATCGTCCAATCATATCTAGATTTAAAAGACGGCATCAAAAGTTCATAGTTTTGGGTTTACACCAGGAGAGTTCTTCACAGTGCTCAAGTGAAAATTAATTTCAAAATACCAGAGATCTTGAACATATATAAGGTTTCAAATTTCTTTATTCTTTATCTTTTTATCTATCTTATTTTAGAATTTGGGGAACACCTTAAAAGACCAAGAGCCTCTGACGTTTCTTTGCTTGCTACTTAAACTAACAGACCTGGCGGGCTGCTCACAGCTTCGTGTAGAACTCATGGCTTTTCTGTGATGGTGAGTCCGTGCTAATCCCCCTTTCATCACACCTTCCCCTCCTGTCACCCCCTCATCGCTGTGAATATCTGCCTGTTTAATGTATCGCCCTCTGCTTTCATCTAGCCAACCACACCACCTTGATGTTGGGGTAGTGCTTAATTCAGGGTGGTTAGAGCATCAAACAAACCGCAGGTCCAAACAACCACCAAAACAAAAGGCCACCTGTAACGTTCACGCTGGAACCGCAGTTGTCTAGTAGTCTGTGCAACAACTGAGTGGGTGAGATATTATGAACATGACTTGTTAAGCACTGGAAGCACTTCATATAATAAGGGGATATTCATTTATGCTGCGCAGAAAATCGACTGGAGTGAAACATGTCACACTGAAGATCACATCACTGAAGATGACCCCCAGAGGTGTTTTTGTCTTGAAACAAAATCAACACTGTGACGTCAACACCGTCTCTGGACATGAATTCCTCCCCTCAGTTAAAAACAATCAACTAACTGAGAACTGGTCTAATGAGCAGATCCAGCAGCTGAGATTAAAGCCATGACACATGGGTGGAAAAGCAGCTCCTTCCTTCCCCAGGGAGACATTGTGAAGTGATGGGAAATACAAAAGGATGGTCGTAGATTTAATGAGACAGAGGAACTCCTCCAGCAGCGCCATACTTCCACTCCTATTCATCTTCTTTCTTTAGTCTCTCTCTTCCCCCTGTTCTTTTCCCGAGTCCAAAGGTCTCCTCCAGATTCGATTCAAGCAAATGTGCAGCAAATAATGGATGGGGCTGTGTTACTTTACAATCACCTTTCTTTATAATGATGACCCCCGACCCTACTCCTTCTTTTCAGTCCCTCCTTTATCAAGAGCTGTCACTCACCATGCAGACGCTTCAGCCCTCTCCTTCTCTAATTAGAATTCAAAGAGTGTATCACAACGCAAGGGACAAATGGCAGCAGCAGCGATCCATCACAACACGGGCGCTAAGAAGGAAGCTGAATATCAGATGAGGGGTAGAAACAACACAACGTTACAGCGTGTTGCTGATCAGAACCCACGTTTTTTTTTGTTTTTTTTATCTCTAAACCCATTGACCCGACTTTTACATATTTCCTCCCTACGTTGTTATTAGGTGACACCTCATGGATTTTGCTTCTAATTGATTGAAAGTAGAATGCAGGGGCCGTGTTGATTCATTATAATTGAATGTGGGAAACCTGCTTATTAGATATTGCAAATTCAATCATAGTCAGCAATGAAGTGGATGATTAACCAAACGCTGCCAAAATATGCTGAGAGATACAAGCAGGAAGCCTCCAGAAGACTCTGTTCGTACGGTTGTAGGGGTGTTGATTATGTTTGAATGATTAAAGGAATCAGTTTCACTTTCAACCTTGATGATCCTTGGACTGGTCAGATATTCATCTCAGTTCAGGACAACGCTGATGAGTTGAACAGAGTTGGCAGCTGCTACGCCCTGAGCGCCTGTATCTTTCGGCAGCTTCTGTTTACGTGTTGAGCCGTCCTCTTCTCTGTGATCTGCTCCAACTGCCTCCGATACGCTGCTGAAACCTTCCTCTTTCAGAAGCTGCTCCAACTCTCGCTTGATCTTTGAAACTACAGGTGGACCCTGATAGGTCAAAGCCGTGTAGAGCTGAACTAATGAAGCACCAGCACGAAGCTTATCCATAGCATCCTGCCCACTGGCCACACCACCAATTCCCACAATTGGGATTTTACCTTTGGTGAGGTTGTACATTTCTCTCACAATGCTGGTAGAGAGGTCTTTGAGGGGCTGGCCACTGAGCCCACCGACCTCGGACTTGTGTGGATCCTGGAGTGTCCCGGGCCTGGACACCGTGGTGTTGGACACCATTAAACCGTCCACACCCAGCTCAGTGATAACATCAGCAATGTTTTGTTTGTCCTGCGCTGTGAGGTCAGGACCAATCTTCACAAGCACAGGAGGTTTGTGTTCTCCCTGCAGGGCATTACGCTCCTTCAACACCATAGTCAGGAGTTGGCGGAGCTCAGCCTTCCCCTGCAGATCCTTCAGACCCGGTGTATTAGGGCTGCTGATGTTTACCACCAGATAGTCTGCCAGAGGGCCCAGCATTTTCACCCCCTCCAAGTAATCTGCCCCAGCGTCCTGGGACAGCTTGTTCTTCCCCAGGTTGATGCCCAGAGGAAGGCCAGCTTTTCTTTGCTCTTGCTGTGTTTCTTCTCGAGCCTTCAGCCTCTGCTGCACTTCTGCCAAACCACAGCTGTTGAATCCATATCTGTTAATAATGGCACGATCGGCGGTGAGTCGAAACACACGCGGTTTGGGGTTCCCCCCCTGAGGTTTGGGTGTGATTGTCCCCACTTCAACAAACCCAAACCCCATTTTTTGTAAACCGTCCACAGCCTCCCCGTGCTTGTCGAAGCCTGCCGCAATGCCAATAGGGTTTTTGAATTTCAATCCCAAGACATTCATTTCTAATGAAGCAGGGTCCTGGTATCGATTCAGAGGAACCAGACCTAGTCGGATCATCTTCACTGCCAAGACATGTGCCGTCTCTGCCCCCACAATCCTCTGCAGCAGGGGCATCAACTGGTTGGCGTAGAATCGCTCATCTCCGACCACAGTCAGGTAGGAGGCAAACAGAAGACCCCCTGAGCTGAAAAGCTTCACCACCTCTTCTAATGGTTTCTTTAGATGCCCCATCATGGATGTGACTCTGTCAATGCTGACTATATTTCAAGTCGTTATGAAGGGATAGTGAATAAAGTTTCAATTAAAATAATATTACCCAGAGAGGGTTGTTACATGGGTTCCTCGCAACACCAAGTAGCCGCAGTAGGCAGGAACCCTCTATGATTAAGTTGTACAGTATTTTGTTGTTGTTCTTCTTCTGTTGGTCCGCCAACTATGGGACTATGATACAGCTCTGATTACTTAAGCTTAGCTGCCTGTCAAGTTGCTTTTAAGACTGAAGCTTTGATCAGAGCAAATACTATTAACATTAAAGTACAAGCAATAACAGTCTTGTCGAGGAGAGAGAAGAAGAAGGGTGCCAGAGCTACAGAAACATGAGATGAAGTTAAGATATACTGAGATACACTGGGAAGAAGAACAAGAAAATAAAATGTGTTGCATCCTGTTGCATCTTGTGAATGCAAAGAAAGTGGGATGTTTCCTTTACTTTGTCTGTTGTATGAACACAGCATGGACATCATCACTCTTACCCTCAACCCATGGTTCAAATCCAGCCCCCAGAGCAATGCTCGCCACTTTCTTTGCAAAGTCTGCTTCTTGGTTCTTGTTCAGATCCAAAATGTACTTGGCTAACTCGATGACAACCACAGCGTGTGGTGCTGCAATCTGTGTCATCGCTTGGTTCAACTGGTGCACACAGCTAGTCGAGAGGTAAATGGTGTTGAAGAGGTGGGAGTATTGCTTTTTCTCCGGTAGTTTGGAAAGTGCGTCCAGAGGCAGGAAGGTCACAGAGATGTTGTTCAAATGCATCAAGTCGTTAATGGTGACAGATTTTTGGTCAATCTGTGAGGATGGCTCCTCTCTCTGTGTGTCTGACGGAGAAGTAGAGGGGCAGCACCGTCTACTGGACAGCGACTGGAACAATGCCTGCACATTTGCAAAGGAGATATCCTGGGCTGTCTTGACATGTTGCCCATTTTGTGTCTTCAGGAGGCTGTTGTCATCAGTCTCAATGCCAAATGAGAGGTATGGACTGGAAACTATGTCTCCCCAGTAACCCCGCACTGCCACTCTGTTCCCTCTCTGACTGAACACTCTTGATGAGAGTAAAGTTGGGTTGGTTATTTGGTAGACACATTCCCTCATTTCAAAGGCTAAACCCCGCTCCCTCCATTGCACATACTGTTGTTTACTGATAACCCCACATCCTTTCTCTTGCAGTTTCATTGTAAGGTCCCAGTCGAAGCAGCCTTTCTTGGAGTCATATCGCGTTCCGAGGTGTTGCCTGACCCGATAATCCCAGGCTTTGGACATGAAGATGGGAACAGCACGCTCGGATGAAGATGATGAAGACTGAGGCTGGATCCACGATTTGAATATCCTGGCCAGCTCATCTCGCTCCCTAAACTTGAGAAGCGTTGTGTTCAGACAGGGGTGCACGGCTGTCTCCGTTGTGTCGGTAACACAGAGAGAAAGCTGTGATGCTGCGCGTCTCAGTATTTCTTCTGTTTGACTGCGGATCTCACCATTCCCAAACACCTCCAGGTAAATCTCTGTCTTCTCGTTCAGTCCAATGCTTTCCTGGGGCATCAGTGCCAGGTAGAGGAGCAGCAGCTGTCGAGCCACCACCTCCATGCTGCTTTCTATCACCCACACATGGAGGCTTTCTTCAATCCGCAAACCGCGGATGGTCTTCAAAATATGTCGTGGATCTGCGCTGCAAACCAGGAGAACATTGGCCTCTCCTTGTTGTCTCACTGGGCCTGCAGTGAGCAGGTCGAGTGCAGGGCTGAAGCCCCACCAGGTGACCCATCCTGCGCCTTCAGACGCTCTTCCACTGCTCATCCTGTTCAACAAAGCCATACACTTAAGTGCCTTTCATCTTTCATCAAAACAACAAAACTACAACTTCCTCAGTGTTTCATGCATCATGACTAGCTTAGCTAAGGTTAAGGGTAGGATGAGAACCACACTGGGTTCCCTTCTTGAATAACTGGATGCTCTGCCTTTTATATACCCTCAAGCTCCTCCCACTTTCTGTTTTGGCAACTTTCTTTTTTTTCTTTTTTAAATTTTTTTATAAGCAAATGTATATATCAACATGTAAATACATTTAAACTAATGAATATTTAAGCAAGAATAAAGGTGGCAAGGGCCCTAAGTGATTAAAGTTATCATTCGGGTTAGAATTATGGCCAGGATTTAAATTTAATATTAAGGCCAAAGATCCATTTTCTCTATTTTCTTGAAGGCCAGCTACTTGGGCCAATTGTGGTCCCATGCAGGATGAATTGGTTTATGGGAGTTTCTGTCATTTGGTTATTTTATCTCCAATTTTATCTGTGTTGCATCATTTGTGTTGTTCTGGAATTGTTGGTTTCTCCAACAAATTATTTCCCACAGAAAATGATATGCACTCACATAGATATCTTTTAAACTGACCTTGGTTTTTGTATTTCTCACAAAATGGAGGTTGTTGTTGGTTTAATTGGCAGCTGGCATCCAGTTTATAGGTGCACTACCACTACCTACTTTACTATACTTTAATTTGTATGTATGATCAAAGGTCCTTCAGATTTCTATTTATAACTTTAAAATTGTCCAGCATGCTCGTGTTTGAAATTTTCTTTTATGTTTGTGGTTCATGAGTCCACTAATAGTAGAAAAAGTTGTGATCAAAGGAATTATTTCTTTCAGTTTGTTGCCTTTGATTTTTAAAGCTTTCTGAGTTATTGGCAAAACACTTTTTCCACTGACGTCAATGGACATCAAAATTCACTGGAAGTTGATTGGAAAAGAATCAGGCCCCTCTTGTTTTCTTATGAAAAACTGTAGGCTTTTAAAAATATATGTTCAAGCTGTAAGACAATATATTATTTAACAAGCAACCCAAGATGTGGAAATGCAAATGGTCGGACGTCCAAAATGAACCACACAGGATCTCTGACCATTCAGCCCCCTCCCCTCAGTGATTAGTTTTTTACAATCAGTGGATGAAAATTGGAATTCACCGACAGCTCATCTATCATATTTTGTCTGCAATCTCTTGAGCAGCTCGGAACGTGCCTATAGATATATTGTAAAGCCAATTTGCACTCTGACACGCAAATATATCTCCATACCACAGGTTTTCAGTTTCAATCTCCCCTCAAGTAGAAGAGAGTGGGCTGCTTGTCACAAGAGTCATTGCTCCCAAGAGCCATGAAACAACTCTCTTACCTTCAGCTGACTTATTATGTTCAGCAGGAAAACAATTTCAGACTATTGTCGCACAGGTCGTGTTCTGTTTGAGAAAATTTTAGCTGCAAATCACAAGCTGTGTTTTACAGAATTGTTTGTAATATAATAAATAATAATGAAGAGGTTTTCCAGTTTTCTGTAAATCAAAACACACAACTGTGCTGTGAAATAATTGTTTGAGTTTTACTAATGTTCTAGCTTTTAGTTTTAAAAGTCATGACTCAGTGTACAGTAGGTTGTTTTTTTCAGTTTTATTAAAATACTGTATATCAGGCCTGGCCAACCCGTGGCGCCCGAGCCTCATGCGGCTCTTTGGCTGGTTTCATGCGGCTCATCAGGAGCTTTCACATGACAAGCGTCAAAAATGCTTGGCTGGCGCTGCCATTCATTCCCCCTAGGTGGCACGCTGACCAGGTAAGCCGGTTTGAGTTGCGAAGAAGAAGAAGAAGAAGAAGAAGAAGAAGAAGAAGAAGAAGAAGAAGAAGAAGAAGAAGAAGAAGAAGAAGAAGAAGAAGAAGAAGAAGAAGAAGAAGAAGAAGAAGAAGCCGGTTTGAGTGACGTCAAACGCGCAAGATCAACAAACAATTTGTGTCTAGTTCGCTCTCAAAATGGCAGGGAAACAAAAGCACAGCCAAACGAAAATATGAAGAAGAACACAGGACGTTTTTAACAGAGTGGGAGAGTTTATATTTTTTTTGTTGAACGCAATAGCAAGCCAGTGTGCCTTTGTGTCAGGCATCATTAGCGCAGTTCTGACTGACACTCATTTGAAAGAATTTCTTCGAGTGGCAACAACAGAATACAAGCAAGATATGAAGAGGATTGTTCAAGACAAGGAATGCCAGAAGTCCCACCAAGCATCACAGTAAGAGAAAAAATGTTATTGAAAATTATTATATTTTTGTTTGTGGACTTGCTTGAACTGAGAGTTTGTGTGTGTGAGACAGTGCACACAATGTTAACTGTTGAAAATAACTCATTATCATGTCATGTTGGTGTGGGACGTTTTTGGGACATCTGGCTGAGCAGAGGTGTGTGTGCGTGCGTGCGTGCATACATGATTAAGGCATGGGATGACGTTCATGTGTGCCCATGTGTATGATGTGGCTCTTTGCGGTAACACAGTAAAAAAAAAAGTGGCTCTCAGTCTCTGACTGGTTGGCCACCCCTGCTGTATATGGTCTTAAATTATTTCATTTAGCTACAGACTTAATGTTAAGGCAGTGCCTCAACTTGTTACAAAAAAAGAAGATGTATTCTTAGATTTTATTACAGTGGCAGGGAATATTATATTATTAAAATCTAGTGGATTATACTTTACTCAAGGACATATCAGTGGTAAATTCTTCCCTTTTACTTCATTTTCACTTTCCTCTATATTTCCAAATTGTTTTATAGATGTATATTTCTTTCCTACTATGCAATGAACAGATGAAGAGTGGGAGGTGGCCAAAGCTGTGCATTTTTTAATAGTGCTGAGACGGCTCCAGGAAGAACTCAGAAACAGAGAATCACGTATTTCCCCGAAAAACAATGTTTCACTTGGTCAAGTTTAATTGGCGCTGTCGTAATGCCTTCTCCCATTACCACACTCTGTATGGTGTCAACAATGCAACGACTGTTGGCAGGAACATGCTTTCAGACGCAGCAAATTAAACATAAAAGCAGAAAATGTATGTAATTTTCTTCCCGGATTCACATTTCAAACCTGTTTCGAATTATTATTTTTTTCTGTTTCTGTGTCTCTGTTCAACCTTGTACCATGACATTTTGTTTAGGGTTGTGTTTTTGTTCCCTGAACTAAGCCCAATTATAGGGAATTTCTTGTAGTGTGGGTACAAATCCACAAGCTCACACTGCTTGGTTCACTGAGTTCATTGTGTTCAGCAGTCTGGAGAAGTGGATGCAGCCTCTCTGCTTCCTCTCTCTCTCCCAATTCTTCCCCAGTGCTCAATACAACTGAGAGAGATTAATTAGAAAGTCCTGCAGCAATAAACGCTCCAAATAAGTTGTCATCACTGGTCCTGAGGGTGACTCTCTTCGCTGTGGCTCGAAAGACATCACGGTGACATTCCCCTCGCCGAGACCTCGTCTTGCACGTCTTGCACTTACATATATCTAATGCAATCATCAAAACCCCGGGGGATTGACTCAATATGTGGTTGGTGGAGGCCCGGCCAGCCATTTCTATCTTTGATTGAAGAAGTAATCAGCAGTGGTGGTGAAGTACAGTCATTAAATATTCTGATCACTCTTGGTCTTGGCCAGTGAAATCTCGGTGATGCCATTTAATAGCAGCACAGTGTGAGAGGGAGAAAGCACTGTCATTACTTTTAAAGAGTAATTTCATTCTGACAGCTGGGGTGTGAGCTGCCCCCCCCCACCCACCCCCCACCCCCCACTGGGATTCTGGAGAATTACTACTTCCACCACCAGAACAATATTGCCCAGCTGACTGTGGGCCGGATGACGGTGAAATAATGAATGCACACGAGTTTTTTTTTTTTTTTTTTCAAGATACCCCTCATTAACCCCGCACCTGGACAGGATCGGATTTTCAGGCATTTTCTGAAACTGAATCTTCGATGGAATTGTTCTGTCAAGAAGACTTTTTACTTGCAATACCTTAAGTAAACAGTAGATGGCAGCAAAGACACCAACGAGCCTCTTCGAGTCTCTGCCAGAAATGTTGAAGTGGAAGGAGGAGGAGGGGGAGGAGGAGGAGACATAGTAGGAGGAGGATAAGGAAGAAAAAGAATGAGGAAGAAGGAGTGCTGCTGCATGAGTGTTTAGGAAACTTAGAGAACACAACAACCCGGTTTTTAATTCAGATTCAAACCAGCTTTTCTACATCCTTCAGGTTTGTACTTTCCAGTCTGAACTTTTCCTAAAATACTCGGCTGTTGACACATGACTCTTGGTTTCCTCAGGTGACGGCGTGGAGATGCAGCCCAGCACCAGTGGAACCGTCCCTCAGAAGATGCAGGGGCCGTGGACCACCCTGATGAGCCGCTTCAATGAAAACCCAGAAGTAACCTCAGACAAAATCACCTGCGCCATCTTTGTCCACTGTCTTTATTTCCTCCCTGAATGACCGGTGTCTTCCACCTCTGGTGCTGCAGGTGATGAGGACCAGACTTGTGCAGTACCTGGGCAGCCATCCTTTCCTGACCCTCACGTTGATGCTGTTCGGCGCCATGGCTGCGGTGCCTGTTGGACTTTTCCTCATCTTCGCTCTTGTCACCACGATTATGTCGGCAGTAGGCTTTGTTTTCTTTGAAGGTGAGTGCACTTGAGTCAAGATCGGCCTTGCAATGTGTCTGGGGGTTTGTTTTACAGCACTGCAACCGTCAGTTGACTTTCATTCCCACAAACGTGTTCACCTTCGCTGTTTTCTTTCAGCCTTCCTGTTGTTTGTGGCGGGGTTGACTCTGCTGTGCGTCCTCTGTGGCCTCGCCTTCTTCTCTGTGACAGCTTCACTCATCCTAAATGCTTTTCATATTTCCCTCTCCAACGTCCTGAAGTATTACCCAAAACTGACTGAGGTAAAAAAAACAAAAAAAACAAAAACTGTTCACTCACATCTAGATGTTTTATCAGATCAGTCAGCATCACAAGCGGCTGTTTGAGTGTTAGACGCTGATTTATTTTTGTTCTCTTCTCCGTTATTCCTGTCAGCAGGTTAACGTCCGGGAGAAGGAGATAGATTCCAAAAGTCAGGATTGAAGGATACAGTCGTTCTCTTCCACTCTGCTCTACTTTCTTCCTTGAAATATGAAGGAGCCTTGAATCCACAACACTGAAGATTCAGTGGACAGAGATGCTTGAATGTGTGGTTGTTGTCCGCTGTTGTGAAAGGATTTTCCAAACACAATTTCTCCCAGAATGTTACTGAATATTGTATCATTGTTATATCTCAAAAAGGAAGTGTAAAGATTGTATATAAATATATTTATATGTCAATGGTTTTATAATGTCTACATGAAAATATATTTCCAAGTAGACCATCTCAAGATGACACTTCGTTTAATTTAAATACATTAAAAAACCTGCACCTAAAATACACATCCTTCCACCAAGTTCCCTCCCGCAGTTTTGGTCTAATGCTGCTGATTAACTAGCAAATGTTACATGACACATTGCTGTTACCTGGCAAATGTTTTGCATCTGTAAAGCAGTGTTGAATAAAAGCTCATCAGAATCAAGCTGTTCCTTGGTTTTCTGTCAAAACATTGTAGTCATGACAACTTCAAGCCTGCATTTTAGTCACTTCTACCACTTTATTCGTTTCTCAAGCATCAATTAGACCAGTGGTTCCCAAACTGGGGGGCGCAGGGGACGGGACGAATGATAGAATCGCATAAGATGGACACATCTTTGACGCAGCTCCCACATAAACGCAAGGCAGAGGTGCCATTTTTGCACAACAAACCTTTAGGTTTTTTTTTTTTGTTTACCTCTCAGTGTTGTGAGATGTACCTAACTGTGTGTAGTACACGCAGCTCAGTGCGTGAATGGGAGTGAGAGCGCGCATGTGCGCGAGTCGGGTGAGGAGGAATAGAGACGGCGGTCGGAACAGGTAGAGAGTTAGTCCGTTAATAAGAACAGTGCAGTCGGAAAATAAAACTCCTTCCCTCGGCAACAACGCCCCGTTATTTGTGTGCCACCATCTTACCATCTTTTTTTTGAGGGGGGACGAGGGGGGAGCGCGCAAAAAATTCTTCTGTACCAAAGGGGGGCCCAGCAGAAAACGTTTGGGAACCACTGGTATAAGACATGCTAACCTATGATGTTTTCATTGATTTCTGGGCAAAAAAATTATTTTATTTTTTTTGAAAAAACGACATACTAACCTATGACTTTTTCGTCGATTTTTGAGATGATTTTTTTTTTTTTTTTTGGCGTTAGGTTTGTGTGAGAATGAGGAGACGAATTGAACCCTACCCAAGGGTGACCGGATAGCTCAGTAGGTAGAGCACTACACCTGGGGACCGCAGGTTGGTCGGTTCGAATCCCGGTGATGGTGGGTTAGTGGCAGGATTTTTACTGCTAGATCTAAGGTTGCCGTTAGGG
>JAFBJW010000018.1:602714-721903 GCA_016785235.1 Pseudorhombus dupliciocellatus | reverse complement strand
ACTCACACTCACACTCACAATACCTGTATGATACATTGTCAGACATGAGAGAAAGGAAGACTTGAGGTACTCAAACGTCTGTGGATTCAAACAGTTATTATCCAGCAGGACACCCATCATGCAGATTGTGTGTTAGTGCTGCAATCACATTTGTTGTGTATCATTTCCCCCTCACATGCGTCAAGGCAACGAAAGGAAAATACCTCCAAAATCATAACCTGCATCCTTGATCTCTCTCATTTTACAAAAACCATGCAGGGTGGTCGAGCCTTTATATGTGTGAGTGTGTGTGTGTGGACAGTATCTAATGTGGTTTGAATATATGATGCTGATATTTGCTCGACCGCTGCTGAGGCCAGACAGCTGAGAGTGAGAGTGGGAATAAATCCTAATGGTAATGCATTGATTAGGCTCTGATTCATTGTGGACCATTACCCCTGATGAGCATTGGCAGAGGTGAAGCCTCACTGCTCTCACACGCAGGTCCAGATGGATGGCCTTATCCCCCGCTACTCCAACACATTCCTATATCTGCTCTGACAAACCTGACGTCTGCTGAGTCTGAAGAAACCCTGTCCCGATCAGTTCTTATTGTCTTCTGCTATTTCCCAGGCAAACACTGCAGAACCGCTCATGTCTGCTGTATCGTTTGGAAGATTAGTCTCCCGCACATTAACCTCTGACTTCCTGAAAGGTTTGTGGGCAGCGTGCCTCAGCAATATTTAAACAAGTATTAAAGAGAACCATCAGCAGTGAAATAACAGGGCACACTGTAACGCTACTCGGGTTATAGACTGTTATTATGGGATTTTTAACTTTGATTAGCTCAGCCAAGGAGATGTTTTCATCTGCCTTCCTCCGAAAGGCTTCACTGCAGCAACGTGAGGGTGAGCAGTGTCCGCATTGAAGGTTCATAGCAAAGTGTGCAGGAGGTGTCTGCTGAGTTGACCCGTGCATGTTTGCCTCAGCCGTTATGCCGTCTCTTGCACTACGACTGGAGCCATAATTCAGAGCCGGAGGACGCACAGTAGCGATCGTGTAGCCCCATCACGTCACAGGTGTCAGTCATGCTCAGTTAGTTAGTGCGTGTTAGTTTTCTTGTTGTTAGTAAAGGCTCCGTGGCTGTGTCCCAAATGTCTTAGTCTCCTGTATCCTGCAGACAGGTGTGTCTGAAACACTGTGACTGATCCAAATGAGTGAAAATATCAGTCAGTAATGTCAGAGTAAAACTAATCAATGAATTTCTCATTCTCATCCAATAGGGTTTTCTTCTGCGGTGCAATGTTCCTGCACCTTAAGAAGTTTTTTTGGGACTGTAGCCAGAACACAGAGTGAAACACTGGAGGGTTTGTTAGTGTCAGGGAGGAAGCTCACTCGTCCAGAGCAAACCAAAAGCGGTTATGGGTAAAGGGCGGAGGGCTGCAGGCTGCCACGTTGGGAGCAGATGCTCCGACAGATGTGGTGGATTGGGGATGGAGGAGTCTTACCTCTGGGGTACTGAGGAGGGGAGGAGGGGTTTCAGAGAGGACTCTTATAAAACCCTTGGGACACACAAGATAAGGCATTTCCAGCTGCATCGGGTTAGACCAGGATCAGGAAAGGGTTGAGAGGAGGAGAGTCAGAGGGAGAGAGATACTGAGGCCAGTCTGTATTCATACAAACCTCCTCTACCATGAACCCACATTATTTTACTCACCACAGAAGCAAGATATAATAGAGGGTGTAATGTTCTTATATTGACTTGTGATGTAATTGTATACTTCAGTTGGCTGGATATCAGTTTGTACATTTTTATCCAAACAGTCTTTCTTATCACACTCAAAATCTGTGCCTTCGCTGTGCAGCTGGCGAATGTTTGGCCCTTTCACAGGACGAGCATCGAGCCTAAGAAGATCGTTTGTAAATGCTTTGCTCTGATAACATGCAAATTGCTGCTTTAATGAGGTGTTTGCATATATCCTCTAAGTGGCATCCAGGATAATTCTCAGTCCTTGTGGGTAAAAATCTGCTGTTTAAGTAAAAAAAAAAAAAGAAGAAGCCTGCTGTTGCAGCCACAATCATTAACAAGCCTCTCTCAGGTCAGAGGCGGCCATTAAGGCTTCTTGGTACATAATGATGCTGTGCTGTAGACTGGGCTGAAATACTAATCATGTTCAGCTGCTGGACAACAGCAATCTTTGTAAACAAGATGTATTAAGTGTAATACAGTATGCAACCCAGGCATCCTGTTGGCATGCGTTCAACAGGAAACACAAAAATACTTCTGTAATTATTTTCACAGCTTTTTTTAAGCTTGGGAGAAATTTTGACTTCCTTTATCTTTGTTGGTTTGTGGACTTTGATTATGTCAGGAGTGTTTCCTTACATGTGACAGGGCCAGATTGAGTTTTCATACAGCCCTGTCAATTAAACAAGCTGCGCTATTACTCCTCTACATTGGACACCTGCAGATTTTAATGAGGACTGGCACTGATGCGCACTGGCTAGGGACACATTCACAAAGCATTTATTCCTGCTTTGGTACATATAAAAAGACAGCCTGAGACTTAAATGTCAGTGTTAAGATGCCTGTGAGAGCTGTAATGAGAGAGGCGGAGCCAAAGGAGATTCTCCACAGGGGATTTAAGGCGATGGAGATGAAACTGTCGCGTGGACTGATCTCAAAGCGAGGCAGCGAGTTTCTGTTTCCTCGCCTTCTCTCTCTCTCTCTCACATATCCCTGGGAGATTTCCTCTTACTCTCTCCGCCTGTCTCCCTCTGACCGGCTCAGCACAGATAGTCTGCTGCTAATCCACTGAGGCCGAAGCTAAAACAGGAGCTAATGAGATTAAGATGCTGCAGGTTTCTTTTCTCCCCCCCCCCCCTCTCTCTCTACCCAGGGCTGCTCTTCATTTATCAGCTCTACGACATGTGCCTGTTTCTAACCTCCTACTTGCAAATGTGTTTTCAGACTAACTCTTGACTCGAAAACGCCTGGTAATTGAATAAGATGACGCAAAGGCACAACTGCTGACCTTCCTCCTCTTCAGACAAACAATCATGATCTCACTAGTCTGCGTCGGGTACCAATTTCCAGGTCTCTTATTCTGCAAAGAAATAAAGTACAGAGTGGTCTCCCTTCGCTGCCAACATCCGAGGAGCTCTCTGCTTGCTGTTACTTTCAACCTCCAACTCAAACCAGACTTTTAAGCATGCAGCTTTGATTGCTTTGGGTTTTTCCTTTGTCATTTGCCCCAGAATTTAAAGCAGAGGCGAACAAAGCCAGGGCTAAAGCAATGAAGTTATGTTTTATGATGTTCAAAGAATTATTACCCAGCCCGCACCGCTCTATAATAAATACCCTCATTGCCACTTAATTAATTTTGTCATTCAAGCTGCTCCTTCAGCACCCACAGCTAAAATATTTGATTTGCTGCAGTAGAAGAAGAAACTTCGACCTGAACTGCTGCTACCCAGAACAGACTTTGAGCCTTTTCAATAGCTTCAGCTTTGTGTGTGTGTGTGTGTGTGTGTGTGTAATGTAAAAGATGTTGGAAGATGTCTGAAATATGATGTCTGTAATTAACTGGTGAAATAATAAGGTGGCGCACAAAGGTAATTACAACTACACTCAGGCATCCACACACACACACACACACTCTGTGACTATGGTAGAATCAGACGATGAGCTAACTGATTAAGTGTAAATCTATCAGTGCTCGACACACTGCATTTCACCCATTTCAGTGAGTATATGTGTGACGACTATTCTTATTTTCATCCCTCACCCTGTTGAAGAACGATTCTGTATGCCCCCCCCCACACACACACACACTCCCACACAAAACTTCTCCACACTGTATTTACTCCAGCCCTCATTCAGACCATTTATCCACCATGATGGTGACACAAACCAAGAAATATGTGTGCGTAATCCTACTAATCCATCCCACTCTCCCTATGAATGTCTTCTAGGCCTGTCCATGGGGTCTCTGTCTGCCATGTAGTGAGGAGGGAAATGAACAAGGCTTTACGAGCCGAGCCCACCCGGGGCTTTAATTAGAACGAAGTAAGTGGAATGAGCTCGGTCTACATCCTGCCATATCAAGTTAACCCTCTGCGCTACGTGAAGTCCGCCTATTGTTAACGGCTTTGTTTTTCATTTTTCATTTAGGAAAAAAAAAAAAAAATACATGTGTGTTTATTAAGCTGGGAAATAGAAAAACCACAACATGTAAACACCATTAGCTCCTCGCCAACTAACTCATGGCTGAACTTGCCCTTTGTTCCTCTCTGCACCATTCCCACATTCATTTAAAACCTCATAACCAGCAAATTATATCCTCCTTGTTTACATGAACCCTCCGCTTAAATTCTCTCTCCTTACTCCTCATTGACATGACTGTAATAAGCTGTGATTGACTGCGCGGGAGCGGGGAGTGTGGAGCACGCCCTGCTTCCCACGCGGGGAAATGCAAGCTGGTGCTGATTAGAGCTCCTGGTGCGGAGGGTGGGAAACCCCTCTCTTTTGAGTGGCTCGGAGCTTTGCATCTGATGAGAGAGAGCGGGGGAGAGAGAGCGGCGGTGTACGGAGAGCAAGAGAGCTCTTTTATTTAATTGAAGTGTGTCTGCGTAAATCAAAACGAAACATACACAGGCTCATCAGACTGCACGTGTGTGTGTGTGTGTGTGTGTGTGTGTGTGTGTGTGTGTGTGTGTGTGTGTGTACAGATCTTCCTCTCTAGGCTACGTGTGTGTTTGTGCCGAGGCAGAGAGATGACGCACAGTGAACAGCAGATGCTCCCATTAATTAGATGTAATGATCACACAAGTAATAACTAGGAGGTCTGACTGGAGGAAGAGTTGATTAATCTGAATGCTGGCTAATTAATGCATTAGTTGACGTGGTGTGAAGCCAGGCCTGGAGAGCTACCACTGAATCGCAAGCAGGAGACACCAGTGGGTATCTGCACAGAATACAGGGTGTCTCTCAAACATGTAAATCATAAACGCCTCTGTTTTTGAAACTTATACAAACGATTTGAGGACCGCCCGCACCGATGCCGATCAGAGAAAATGAAATACACTCTGCCAGGGCCCTGTGCTCCTGAATTTTCGAGACTTACCTTCTGTTTCCTCCTCTCCTTCCGCTTGTCCTCTGTGTCCTGCAGCATCTTTTCTCTCCACAGGTCAAAGAAGTAGGATGGATTGGTGTAGAACTTCAGGCCCTCCTTCCCGTCGTCCCTGTGGGTTCGAAGCCACATTTTAAACAAACTGGTTTGGGTTTCTGTTTCCGGTGTCTGTTTACATTTGTCATGAATAATAGCTCATGTGCCGTGTTATCGTTCATTCTCTCTCATCCGTCTTCCTCACTCTCATTACAGAGCTCCTCGTGGATGGCGGGAGTGGCGATGTTAGGGATGATGGGGGGAGGAAATGATAAAAAGAAGCAGGTATTTATCACCTTTAATGGAGGAAATAGCATTTACATTTAGTCATAGCTTTAGGCTCCATGTCATTTTAAGGGTCTCCTGCATCTGCAGGTGTCACGTGACGTTTTGGATCCAATTCTGGTTATGGGATCACAGCTGCAGCAAAATGAGGCTAGTTTAATTAGCCAAGGGTGTTTAATAAGCCACTGATACATATGTTTAAACATACGTTTTACCAAAAAGCTGCTAAATAGCCTCTCAGCAGAATGAGTTTATAGCCTCATCCCATTCTAAATTTACTGTGAGCCCAAACTTGAACTCCTGGTGCAGCTGCCAAGCATTGGGAGGCAATTAGTTGATGATGACAGCGATAAGAGCAAGAACACGAGAGCATGAAAAGGAGAATCTTCAAACGGCAGGAGTGGAAAGTTTAATGATATGCAACACAACAAAGGGAAGAAAACAGAATCAAACAATGAGATAAGGCAAGGGCGGAGAAACAGCCACTGCAGTGTGTGTCTACGTGCAAGCACAGTGGGTAGTATTGGAGGGTTGGTGCATGTGATTATGCATGGTAGTCACTGCGTGTGTGTGTGTTAGAGAGAGACGGAGAACACAGTATCTTAGTGTGGAAGTCAGAGCCCGAGGAGAGGAGAGACGAATGGGAAGAATTAAATGAGAAGAAAAGAGTCATGAGGCTGTAAGACAGGGAGTGAATGAATGGAGAAGCAACTGAAAAGATCAAGCAGCAGTATTTTATAAATTATGAATCATAAGAATGTAATGGTCGGCCATGATAATCCTAATCAGCCATTCAGCGCGGAGGAACAAATCAGCGCTGCAGTCAGAACTGAAGGAAATTCATTAATTCATCATGGAAACACCAAACGAGCGGAAGATGTCACGTCACGACATTCCGTTTATCTGGAGATGACTTGCTGCGTGTGAACGTTCTTCAGCTGTGTCTGGCAACTTACTAATTACAGCGGGACGTTAATCAATTAATTGGCCGACAGCAGATTTGCTGAAACAATAATGATCCATTCATTGTTTCCTAACTGTCGAAATGGGATTGTTTCCTGTTTCGTCTGCGTGTTTAATAAGCAAGTGAACGTTTTGGGGTTCTCTGGACGGTTTGTCTGACAAATTAATTGTGGAAGGCAACTAATGAGGAATTACAGTATTATAGGTAGATATTGATGGTTAAATTAATTTTGTTTTGGTGTTTCCTTCTAACAAATTTATGAGATCTAGTTCTTAACCCACAAGCGGCTGGTGTTCAGGAGGTGGAGCGGGTGTTAATATCCTTGAATGCCTGTGGTGGTATGGATGGTAAATGATGAAGCAGCTTTTTCACCGGTTTGATCCCCAACTTCTCCTCTGAAGTGAGGTCATCAAGACTAGAAGAATAATTTAGTTTGTATATTTTTAATATCTAATTCAACCAACAGCATTAAATCTGTTGTTTTAATTCAAACGGATCAGTATTGAAGATAAAACAGGACCTGTAGAAGATGGTGGGGATAAAGGCTCAGTGAGAAAACCTGCATGTCGAGACCCAGAGGTTAAAAACACAACAGATACACAACAGCTTACACCTGCACCTGTCTTCTTCCAGTGCATGTGCAGGAAAAAATAGAGACTGCGTTTGGCCTGAAACCTTCTGTAACAGGCTTGGACATGGGGACAGTATTAAGTGTCACGTAAGACGCTTGAGGTGCAAAAGAAAAATTGAAGTGAGACTATAAAAAAAGGAGCATGCTGAAAAAAAACAGCAGGGTGAGAAGGCAGAGGAATAAAAGGGGAAGGAGTGCTGGTCTCAGTGGCCAGTAGAGCTTTTTATGGATTATTCATCTTCACATGTTTCTGCCTCTATTACTCTGCCCACCCGGCTCAACCTCAGGAGCCAGGAGAGAAAGTCTGCCTGCTCTCAAGCAGAAAACCAGTCATATTCTATAGTTTCAAAAACCTGAAAGATTTGAAAATCTGCTTGTGTCGCAACCATAAAAACACAGTTCTATATGTTCTTCGACGCGCTCACGCTACGAGATCTGAAAATAAAGGCCCATTGCATCCTTCAGAGTATTAACAACATAATCGTTCCAGAGGCAGCGACCCAGGCAGGGTTAAATGGACCCATAATTCCTGCAGTGTGAGGCTGTCTTAAGTGTTTCTTGTGCTTGATAAAAGCTTTTATGTTCAGAAATATAGCACTAAAGCATGTGTCAAATAAGAGCCACGATTCAAGGCCATTTACATTAACAATGGGGGAGCAGTCATTCTCTCTTTGAGCCAATACAAAAAATACTAATGGAGTATTTCCATTAGAAAGACGGCGTACGAATGCATCCAGCCGCTATCACGCTGCGTTCAGGAAAGATGGAACAACAGCACTCCATCATCTCCACCCACCATCTTCTCAAATACGACTCGTGTGTGTGTGTGTGTTGTGATTTTATTTTACAGCGGAGAAGTGACTGGATCCATACCTGTAGGGGGTGAGGATGTTGAGGGGCGGCGGCTGCTCGCAGGTCTCAAAAGTCTCCTGCAGAGGGATGGGCAGCGACGTGCGGTCGAAAAGCTGCTGGTCCTGAATTGTGGAACTCCTGAACGCCTTTCTCATGGTGATGTCCTGAAGAGACACTGTGGGAAGGACGGAGAAGAAGAGGTGACGATGAGTCAAAGTTTGGCTTTTGGCTTTCTTCCTTACAGTGTTTCTTGGACACACATTTCCACCATCTACTGTAGTGTTTCTCTCATGAACACCATGTAACTCCAACTCATTATCGCAAGATCAAGATCAGCGTTGACATAATCACTCAGATAGCAATACGCAGTCACCACTAATCACCATCCCATGCGCTAACTCTTCATTGTTGTCCTAATTGGCTGATTTCAGTTCCCCCCTGAAAGCAAACCAACACATGGCAGCTACGCTGAGCAAAGCTAAACCAAGTTAGATGAGACTGAGGTCATCTGTTGGAGGCTGTGGGAATAATTGCCCTTCTTTCATTCAGGAACAGCTGACATTTTCTGAGGGCAGGAGAATAACAGAGGGAAATCGATGCTGCGCAGCTGAAGCTTTCAAAAAAAAACAGGTTGTTGAAATTGCTAAAGGCGAAGAGGCAAGGAAAAAAAAAAACAACAGAGTGATGCTAACCCTCGATCTGGTCGAGTTAAAAAAAAAAAAAAAAAAGACTTGGAAATAAATCTGGAACGTTGCAATGGGATCTGAATTATACATGAAGGAGGGACAAATGGATACGCTTTGCTGCTGCCCAGGGGAAAAAAGCCATGTGGCCTTAAGGAAAAAGTATTGTTATAGTCTGTTGTATCACGTACAAAACTAAATCCAATACTTACCTATAACCTACATAATGCACTGCAGAGTTATTTAAAACTGAGCCAAGAAAATAACATTTACCTTAATGGAAAAAAACAAACAAAGACGCTTTAGAAAAGCCAAAGAAAGGATCGGCAACAGCAATCTGATCCTCTACACTGCAGCCGGATAATGACTTCCACAGCCACCTGAGGCTCTGAAGTATCATTACTAACAAACAATATCAGGGAGCCAAGGATTCAGTAAGTAACACTGCAGGACAGAGAGCGAAGAGGAGGTTAATATGACTACACGAACACAGAGGGTTAAGTAGTGGAACCACGGGAGTGAAACACGGCGAGAACAGCGAGGGAGGAGTGATGTAAAATAGTGCAAGGCTGTGAAAACACGTGAAAACACACAGTATCTATGGAAGACACATAGGGTAATCTGAGTGGAGCCTGTGGGGGGGGGGGTTGGACTTCACAGAGAAACAGACCCGGACAGAAAGCCCTTAGACAAACACCGTGAACAGCATTCTGTGTTGAGCCGACATGGCCACAGGAGAAAACGAAGGGTGGTCGCCGGGTTTTCTTTTTTCCTGCTGCCTCCATGATTCATGAAAAAGGCCAAATCTGCTGCTGTTTTGAAGACATGTTCGCTCTGTTCGTCCTCCAAGAAGGCTCCATTCATTGATTGCATTTGAAATGGACTGTGAGTGTGTGAGTCATCAGAGAAAGAAGTCCTGAAATATATGACAGTGTGTTTACACAATGTTAGGAATGGCAATTTATTGGCCAAGTTTGTTTCCTTATCCAAATAAGTTTGACTCTTCTGGCTGTTTGTTTAAAACTTGTCCAACCTGTCCAACTGCTGCTGTTTCTTTACCCATCTTCCTCATTGGTGCTGTGGAGTTCCCACAACCCAGCAGTTTGTGTGTGAGTACATAACATTCAGCAGTAGCATCAACTCAAAATATAGATATATAATAATAAGGGGGAATTATGCTTAAATGTCTACATCATGCTTCATCCGAGATCAGCAGCATGAGACGTGACTAATGACCAGAAGGGCAAAAATCAAAGCCACGGCAGCATGGAAATGAGACTGTCCACAGTAATCACAGAGGAGAGAAATATTAGCGGGAGGAAGGAGCGGTGGAGCGATCAAAAAAATGGTCAATGTAGCTCGGAGGGGAGAGAACTTGGAAGTGATCACTTTGGATGGACTGAAGAGCATTTTACTTTTTGTCAGGATGAGGAAACTACTGAGAAACCGGCAGAGTACAGTGGAGTATAACCAGATAACACCATGCTGGGGGGGCTAGAGGGGCCCAGAGACGGAATGGTGCGTGTCAATCTGTGTCCCTGTGTGCCGACTGTCGAACAGGAGCGCAGCCTCCTGCTGCCCCGGTGCGTTTAGAAGGAGCGGAGTGCTGTCAGGTGGTGTGACAAGTACGTGCAGGAGTGAAAAACACGATTGGGCCACTGCAGAGGAGTGTGTCGGGATGTGTCTGCTGCAGAGTGAGGCGACTGTAAAACCCCATAAAACCCCACAGTGCACTTATCAATGCAGGCAGAAACACACACACACACATGCACGGATCCTAACATGATGTTCTACGTGCTAATGAGGAAATATAATTTATTCAGCTGAACTACCAAATCAAAAGGCATTCAGGTGGGAGAGAGAATGTGAGTGTGTGTTGGGACAGTGATTCAGCTTGTGTGTGTGTGTTTGTTTCAGGTCGAGCAGCGCCAGGTTCACCAGCAGCCTCTGATCTCCGCCTGCGAAGCTCCTTATCGGTGAGCGAGTGGTATGTAGTTTATCTCTCCCTCTCGTATCTTTCCCCTGGTCAGATAGCATCTCGCTAAAACACCTTCAGTCAAAGGGAGGCGAGGAAGTTCTTGTCACACACACACGCGCTCCTCCAGCCTCGCTATAAGTTTCAGGAGAACGTATCACATCTCCCCCTGTTTCATCCCCTCACTCGCAGATGCGCTCCTATTCAGAGGCAGCTAGGATAAGAAAAAGGCCAAGGCCAAGCTGTCTCTTAGCATGCAGGCGCGTCTCTCTCTCTCTCTCTCTCTCCTGTTGTACTCCGATGCAAATGCTGCCCTATATTTCCCCCACTCTGCGAACGACTTCCTGCAGCGCCGAATCGCTGTTGCCTCGCTGCGAGCTCGAAGAGCAGAGGAGGAGATGGGTAAATAGACGACGGGGCTAATATGGAAATGTGCAAAAAGGGCAAGCAGGAACTCAGTTTTCTTCCTTTTTTGTCCTCTCTACAAAATACAGAAGTTCACGCCGACCATCTGCAGCTAGCATGGGGACACTGCGTAGGGACATATCTGTTCTGAATGACTGTGTACAAAGTGTGCGCATGCCTTTGAGCCATTACAACCACAAATTATACTTCGAATCTCTGAGGCATAAATGTAACTATTTTCCCAAGTGTCATTGCCAAATGGTGAGGGCGACCGAAAGAGACACATCTGATCATGTGTGGATAATGAGTGGAACAAAAATCCCCTGTTAGAGTCACACGTTTACACCGTTTATACACACACTGTCACCGGCCTGGGCTCACAGACAATGCTGTGAAGGAATGTTTGGTCTCGGTGCAGGTATGTGCTCGCCACAGTGCTCGATTTTAGTTGACAATTTATCTTTCTGTAAATTGTTTGCATATTTCCTTGATTAGGCCTTTTTTTTTAACAGTTGTGGAAGTAAAGTTTAATTAAATAGATTAGAGCCCGACGGAAAGACAAGAGCAAGATGAAGAGGGGGATAAGGAAAAGTAATATGCCAGAGGTAATCAGACTCGAGGAGAGTTAACGAGCACTGAAAGAAAAAGAAAGAACTGAAGAGAAAAAGAAACAGTTCGCCGATCGAAGAATAAGTAGGAACCTCTTTCATCAGCGAGGACTCAAAGAAAACGGATGCAGAGAGAGAGAGAGAGAGAGAGAGAGAGAGACTCTGAAGTACATAAAGAAACGGTTAGAGTGGTGGCTTTGTGGCCTTCCATAATGGCCCGCAGCCGGTGCAATGATATAACGGAGCCATTACATAGGGGAAACAGGCCATTAGTTTGGCTGGCTGGAGTGATAGGAGGAAGAGAGGCTGACAGCACACAAATAGCATCCACACAAGATGGAGGGGGAGCGCAGATCAATCAGAAAGATGAGAGAGAGCTGGGGAGGACAACCGGGGGCGGGGTGACAGTCATGAGACGAGAGGAGGAAGAGGAGGATGGGAGTGGAGATCTAAAGGGCAAAGTAAGGAACAATACCCTTTAACAGCTTAAGGGTCAGCGGGGTGCGGGCAAGGTGTGCGCGTGTGAGATTGAGCATTCGTAAATCCGTGTGACAAAGCACATTTGACCTCGACCGCAGCGCCACCGGTGACACGGCATACATCATTCCGGCCATCTCTCTGACCTTCAGCGAAGCATCCCTCATCTCGTCCACCGTCTCACCCTCTGATTCCTTCTGTGCTTCAGACTACGGTAAACAACAGTTCACTCCGACCGATTCCATGCAGAGCTTGAGCTGCTTTGAATCTGGCAAACTCAGTGTGGTCACAAGTTGATGTTCATTCAAAATGCGTGACAGACACTTCGCTGGTGTTCTTCACAGCCTCAGTGAGAAACTGAGTTTCATCATGAGGGCCGCCGGGACGTTTTGCTTTATCACAGCCTGTCGCTGAGATGGACATATTGGGATTCAGCTTTTTGTTTGTCAGAAAAGATGTTCATTTATTTTTATTTTTCAATTCATGAACTAGGATTGGTTGTAATTGCAGAAGATCTAAGGTTATTCATAATGAAGATATCACAGGATATAATATAATATATGCAAAGTCATTTAAGTTGTTGTCATCTGGTTCACATGTGTCACGTCTAGAATGAAAACGTTCACGAGACAATTGTTTCCATGAATGTGGTACCTGGATGACCGAGGAACTTCTGGGCCATGTGCTCTCTCTCTCTCTGAGTGTGCTTCTAGTTTAATATAAAATTCAATAAATTGCAATATAAAACCTATTAAAATTTAAATGATTCAACAGCCATGAATATTTTAACAAATATCAGCAATTCCATAAAAATAATGCCGTGATAATTGTCGCGAGATTTAATTTGCACATTAAAAAGTTAACACCAGATATAAACAAGCAATTTGCTTCCAGGATGAGATGTTCTTTCCCAGAGTGTGACTCGACAGCTCGTCCCCAAATTTTAAAAGGTCCATTAAAGTTTTAGAGGCCTTCAAAGACGCTTGTGACACGTTCTGGGGACAGTATCTGCAAAATTTGGATTGTGTCTTTTGTCCTTTGTCCTCTCTCCCTGCCCCCATCATCCAATCTTCATCCCTCCACAGTCCTGATTTATGGTCCCGCTCCTGCCTGCACTCATTCCCCTCTCTTTCTCTCCTCCTCCTCGCGTGCAGACCACAGATGCACACAGACAATTACAAGGCAAGTTGTCCACTTGCGCTAAAAGCATACGCTTTGTACAACATGTGTGCAAAGCGATGTGCGTTTGAGAGTGTGAGGGTTTAAAAAAAATGCGTGGGTGGGAATAAAATGGGGCATTTACAGGAATGGTTCTCAATCCCGTCCCGCAGCCGTCCGTCTTTCTGTCACATCCGTCTGACTGCTTCCCTCTTTAGCAGGCGACACGACACACTGCGCTGCAACACTGCTTCGCTGTTATAGTTGCTTTATGTCTCAAATCTTTAATGGATAATAGCCAGAATAGAGAGGAGGGAAGTGCAGGTTTTTTCTCCATGTACAAGACAACTTCATTTGGATATGAATGAATGCAGAGGCGTCGAACTGAGTGGAAAATCTGTGTAACCTGCAGAGGAGGCCGTTTCCACCTGGCCCAGAAAATTCTGCGGTGCGATCCTTTTACACTCCACTGGTTCTTTGCTGCAGTGCCCTTATGCACCCATCCCTCTTTCCTTCCATCTTTCTTACTACCCCCACCCCCCCAACCCCTTCCGCACTCTTAAACTGCAACTGAGCTGATCCTTATCCACCGCCTCTCCAGCCAGTGCCTCGGCTGCGAAAGTCTTATTTATGGAGGGAGATGGAGCCGAGGACCACGTGCACGCCCACACAGTCTGACTCACAATCTGTGTGTGAAGACATGAATATGCATGAAAAGCATTCATGCCTGAAACACTAAAAAAGGTACTGCTGTTACCTGGGTGTTCCCAATGAAATGAATGGTAATGTCCTCTGCAGGCTCTGGGTGCATGAGTTATTAAACTAGATCACGGACAATTATTCAATTGGCACAGCGAGAGCATTTGGACAAGTTGAGCAGAGAGGGGTGGGGGGAAGAGGTGCATGACTGGCAGAGAAGATAAGAGGTAACATGAAAAAAAAAGGTCAATTCAGAGGACGAAAAGAGGCGAAAGAAGACGAGATGTAATCACAGGAGGAGGAGAAACAATCACCCACTGTGATTAAGAGTCTGTTTCTGACTGACTTTAAAACAAAAACTCATTAATCTGCAAAAAAACAATTCACTGCCTTGTAAAATGTTCACAGGAGAAATATAAGCAGCGTCTCCAGCCCAGTGAGCATTTGACTGTCTGTGTGTCAGTGACAAGGAAGCTGTTAAGTGTAGCGTCGTGCAAAACCGTAAACACATTGCTGGCCCACAGAAAAATCAATTCTGCGCCTTGGAGCATGTTATTACCTTGCTGTGATTCTCCCTTTTTACTTTACACCCACTGCACTCTCCTCTTGCCGCACTATCCTGTCATCCCACCCTCCCTCTCTCCGGATAACCTGGCTTACCCAGCAGCCGATTATCGTGTTCCTGTAACTCCCAGTCTGAGTGTTAAAGCCGAATGAAATTCTGAATGTTTAAAATGAAGGATGGAGGTAATCACGATTAAAAATAACGACCATCTCGCTCTGCCTGTTTCTCCTGATAACTGCCATTAACGCCAACACACACGCAAACAAACCAATACTTCTATTACGTTTATTCAACTAAATGCCAAAGCCCAGGCCCCTCCACACACACACACATATTAACCTGGTTCAGTTGCCTGTCATGGAAAGAAAGGAAGTGGGGCTGTTTGGTGTTTGCTTGTGATTGTGTGTGTTTGTTTGCAGTACTCACATTCTTCCTCTTTGGGGTCAAGCTGTGTGACACTGATGGAAAGGCGGTCCACGCGCTCTTGCAGGGAGTTGACCCGGAAAGAGAAGGAGTGGGCCTCGTTGAACAGCTCTCCAAACAGGTCTTCTGCATATTTACCTACACGCACAAACATTCAGGTAAATGGCCCGAATGTATTTTTACACTCAATTAATTGATGATGACCAACAAATATAATATGTTCTTAGTTACACCGTTCTGAGAGTTTATAGTCCATTACGCTGGCATCCCTTTGTTTTTTTAAGAGGTTTGCTGAAACTCTGACTCAGACAACTGCAGTCAGCTCCAGGCCCAGCCGCTTCATAGCGTCATAATTTTAAAATGTGCAATCACTGATATTGAGAGATGGAGAAACGCTGCGTCAGTTGGTTGTGACCGTAAATCCCTCGGGGAAGCAACTGTTGCGGGCTATCTGTTCTGAGGGAGATGGTGTGTGTGTGTGAGACCATGACTAGAGGAAAAAGAAAGTGTCATTTTGTGAGCATCCAAACTTTTGTCATGCTGAAGGATTTCAATTATCAGCCACCATTTCCTCCAGGAACCGAATTAGACTTTTAACTAAGGGTTCATGTCACAGCACATTAGTGTTTCTGTCGTTATGTGTGTGTGTGTGTGTGTGTGTGTGTGTGTCAGTGTCCTTGTGCTACTGACTGAGGCTGCTGAGCTGGCGGATGACGTTGGCCAAGGAGATGTTGGTCACGCACTCCAGCTCGTTCTTGATGTTCCTTGGCAGCACCGTGTGGCACAGGTGCCGGGGCTCGATGGTGCGCTTCACCAGCGGCATCCTTCTGCCGCAACACCGCTAACTGCAGGAGTCAGGCGAAGAGGAAGGAGACGGAGGAGAGCTGATGAAAGAAAGAACATGGGATTAGTGCGCGGACCCTTTCCAAACAACATCAAACCAACAGAGTGACAGCGACTTTACCCGCTAACAGCATGTGAGTTATCAAAGCAGAGGGAGGCTGCACGAGCCATTAGCATGGATGGCAGAGAGATGACAGAACACGATGTGGGTTGAAGGATGAGAAATGACACTTTGCAAAGAGGGAAGACTGAGAGAGGACGATGTTTAAACAGAATCCAGGAGTAACGTATACGCAAGTAAACCACAGGGAAGAAGCGTTGTGACGCTGCTAACGGCCATGTTGCCTCATCAGCGCTTGGCCTGCCCACGCAGCCATGCTAATGGCATTAAGGCTGCAGTGCTGGGCTTCAGTGCTGGGCTTCTGAGGCCCGGTTCTTTTACATTAAACGCCAACAGCAAAAAGAATGGACGTGGGGGTGAACTATAGCGTCGTCCGTCATCTGATCCTAGCGTTGAGCATAAATGGCTGGAAAAAAAGGTCAGCGACTATCAAATCTTGAGGGGAAATGACCTTAGCCAACATGTTTCTCTGGTGTCATCTTTGCTTTTCGTTACGGGAGGGATGTGCAGTGATGTGGAGACCAGCTGCTGGGATGGACTGTGATTGACAAGGATGAGGACGTGTTAATTCACTAATTAGACTTTAATTGACATCTGCTTCTTTTAATATCCCCCTGTATTCTTTGCGGCGTTGCCGTCACCGAAGAATAAACACGATTATTGACCGTATCCATGAAACAAAATAGGGCAAGGAGTTCTATTCTCGGTAGTGGCCCAGCTATGGATGCATTGGAGAGAGAGAGGGGGAGAGAGAGTCCACTAAAAAGCTGTGTTGAGGTGATTCATCTTTGAGGTCGCTTAAATGGGGGCATCAATTGCCTTAAAAGGAGAGAATGAGAACATGCACCTCTTGCTAAACCATACTTAAAAGTGGTCTGAATGAGTTGTGGGCGAGACGTTACTGTGATACAAACCCAAACAAAGTGCCAGGTCTCAGCCCAGATTTTTGTCTTTCCTCCCACTCTCTCCATCACCCACACGTGAGTGGATTTTCCATTCCTTCCTGGTTGGGATCATCTATTAACCGTAGCTGGAGGATTTGGTTGAGTTGGGCAGAGCCTTTTCTTTATTTTCTATGCACTAAACCAGGTTAGCTGCAGCAACAAAGTAAATAATCATATTTTTCCCAAAACCTTTCCTAATGACTCAAATGAATTGATTTACCCCTCTTTAAAACATTCCCTCATTTGTGATTTACATGGATCATATACCACATATCAGAGCACAGTGTATTTACACATGTCCGCCACATCAGTTTACTTCATGGGAACAGTAAGTGTATGTTTACTGTGTCTCTGTGTCTGTGCAGGTGTACAGAGAGAAAGAGGGAAGAGAGGGAAAGAAAAATGAAATCAGTCAATCAGAACTCTGTCTGTCTCTTCGCCAAGCATGTACACTAGCTTATTCAACACAAAGAACAGACACACTCACTCAGGGATGATGACAAGTGTATCTGCCAGGCGAGCTCACACTGTTTTCATTCCCCTCCCCGCGCTTCTCTCCTCCCTAATCTTCTCAATAAAGGACTGTGTTGTCTTTTTAAAAAAAACTTTCATCCTACTTACAGGGTCATGAGTTATTTCTGAGGATGAGGGAGAACAGATTTGTCCCAACAGTGGGTAAAAGAAACAGTGTGTGAAACTAGGCGTTCAGGGGGTGTTGGAAGAAAGATGGCAGAGAGAGAGATGACCAGTTTTAACCGTGAAGATCAAATATTTGAAATTCCTTTTATATGACTTTTCAGAAGACAAATGATTCATGGCCCACACGGGTGGGGGGGGGGGGGGTATGGATTCATATCCAATCCAGCAGGAGGATATGAAGGATAATGATCAGTCACTCCAACTCTCAGAGCGCCATAACATAAAAGCACACAGAAAAATGAGGTAAGCGATGATATTGATTCTGCCAGCCTGGGTTCCTCAGGGTGGACTTTCAATATGGCAGGGATGCTCAGTTTCTTCTTTTGGTCTCAAATTGGGATTTATGAATGTTGTAAAAAGTCAGATGCTCTGAGGTTGTGCTCCAAGTCAAGCAATTAGAGGTTCCAGCCAAAAGCTACAGGAATTATCGACTTTTATTTGCGTCATATCCACTTTTAACATGACTCTGACTTTCCCTGCTATAACTTCAGGGGCAACATGAGCATGGTTCACAGCAGATGGTCAATGGAGCGCAGTTTCACCGTTTATCTTTGGATACGCCAACAACTTAAATATCTGCAACACTTCCTGTGCCCATTTCAAAGTCGTAGCCCTCCTGCTTTTCTGTTGACTCGATCCAAACATTTGCTTTAACAAGGTATTATTTCTATTGCAGGACCAGAAGATGCAAAGCATGCATTCCAGAATGCTCCTCCGCTGCAGACAAGCAACAGACACGCCTGTGTGAACAACAGACAGTCATCTCTTTCATCTGCCATATAATAAGCCGTCGATCCGTCTGTGGACAGTTAAGCTAGCTAGCTCTGGACGCGAGATATGCTCCGAGTGAGAAGAGGTGTTTGAATGGGGTGGTGCCGTCCGCGTGAGGTACTTAAGGTAGGTGGGACTACTTGTGGCGGACGGACACGTTTCACCAGCCAATCAGGATTGGCGGAATGAGATTAATGCTTCTGAGGTCTGCAGCGGGGCGTGCATCCCATAGTGAGACATCGAACGGAATATTATGAAAGAGAACTTCAGGGGCAACATGAGCATGGTTCACAGCAGATGGTCAATGGAGCGCAGTTTCACCGTTTATCTTTGGATACGCCAACAACTTAAATATCTGCAACACTTCCTGTGCCCATTTCAAAGTCGTAGCCCTCCTGCTTTTCTGTTGACTCGATCCAAACATTTGCTTTAACAAGGTATTATTTCTATTGCAGGACCAGAAGATGCAAAGCATGCATTCCAGAATGCTCCTCCGCTGCAGACAAGCAACAGACACGCCTGTGTGAACAACAGACAGTCATCTCTTTCATCTGCCATATAATAAGCTCATTTAGATTATTCCATGGCACATCGTCAGTAAGTAAACATTGAGAAAACCCTCCGACCATCTCACTGTGATTAATGACTGCAGCAAACCTCTTTGTCGATTGGACATAAGTTAACTCAGGACTGGGGCAGATTTTCTGTACACACAGGCAAACACAAGCACCCACATAATGTATGCACTCACACATGCACATTCATGTTTCATTTGCCCGGTGAGGTTTCCATCCTCCACTGTGACATATGACAAGTTCCTGTGAGAACACGCTTACCTGTCATCTTGGTTCTGACAGGGTGTGAAAGTACAAAACAAAATAGACCGAGAGAGAAAGAAAGAGAGGGAGAGTCAACTGGAGAACGAGATGGAATCATGAGCAGTTACTGCATGGACAAACAGGCTTAATGAGCAACACTTGCACTTCTCCCGCAACACAAACCACTTAATGAGTAATCACTTTAAAAGGTTTGCCCTGCAAAGAGTGCGCCACCACCAGAGAAATGTGGGATGTTCATCACACCGAGTTAATGTCAAATGGAGGATAAAATGGTTTCCACTAACGCTGGAGCTCAGATGTTCCCACAAATGTAATGTCATGAGATGGGAAACAATGAGGAAATGTGTCAGTGCAGCAGAGAGATTACTTACTCATAGCTAATCGAACTGACAGTCAATTACATACAAAAGCAAACCACTACACCTACAACTGTGATATCGATGCGGGTAATGCTGAGTAGCAGCCTGTACTCAGAGCTAATAAAAGTAGCCATCTGGCAAGCTCATAGCCTTTGACTTAAGCTATGTGAATTATCTTTTATGCGTCTGTCAAACCAAAGGCCTTTCACATTATCCCTGATTAAGAGCTTAGCTTGTGAAATGATCCACGCTTAAAACATAATGTAGATTATGCCCCGCAAACTGGATCTGACGATGAAAGGCCAGACTGGACAATTAATCAAACCAAACACGTGCGGTTAATCAAACTACTGCACTTGAACAGCAAAGTTTTATCCCAATATCGCTGGATGAAAAAGAGGTGTCAACTTGTAAAGGCAGAAATATTTTGTCCCTAAGATCCATCGTAGAATACATTAAATCTACTGCTCCTGTATTCACGCCACCCTTAATCCTCAATGAGGCAGACATCGTCCCATGATTGTAAAAACCTCTGATTCAGCACATCCACTGCTGCGTTCTTCATGTGTGAGGCCAAATCTAAAACTGGCTTCACAGGCACTGAACCTTAACCCCCCTAACCTTAACCCTTGAATGATACAAGGCAGAAGGAACGCTATAAAAATAACACATTCCAACCTCAGGTGGATCCTGAATCAATCTGTGCTTTACCAGAAAAAAACAAGAAGAAGGCCTTTACTGCAGCTCAGAGCAATATCTAACGATCAGGGAAATTAGTCACATACCTGCTACTTCCTTCTCCTTTTCTTTCTTTTATTTATTCCATCCGGACTAGCCAGCCTCTCCCCTCCCTCTACACACCCTTTACCACTGTCCCTCTACTTTTACGGTCCATTCATCTTGGGTGGTGCATCCCGCTGTCGCCTATCACCATGGCAGCAGCTGCAGTGGGATCTCATTGGTCACCTTATAAAATCCCAAGAGAGGCAGGGGCAAAGAGGGTGGGAGGGGTGGAATGGGTAAAGGGAAGAATGAAAGCGTTAAAGAACCCAGGGTGATGGACAGAGGGAAGAGAGGGGGAATAAGACAGAGATTGGAGGACTCCCCTTCAGTTTTGTAATCGCACAAAGAAGGATTTGGGAGGACACGTGCCACAGGAGAGAGCAAGGGGTCTCCATCGGTGCAGCTCATTGCACTTTGGACATTATGTCCAACGACAGGCTTTAATGAATCATAATGGAGCATTTATGCACTCATACTACTACACAATATGGCTGCAGAGCCCTCAATAAGGTGGAGGTCAAGAGCCCTTCATTTAGAGGGCTTGGAGGACACGCCCTTGATACCCCCTCTGCTAGGATTACACACACACACACACACAAAATAGCCTATGAGGCATGAACAAGCACAGCATGTCAAGAAAGCCCTAACAATTCTATTTAGCCCAGGCTTGCTATCCCAGTGACTGGTTATGTAAAACTGGAAAAGCACCAGTACTAGATTGGCGACAGAGCAAGAAAGGATCAGTTAACCAGCAAGGGTGCTGGTTGGAGCTGAAATGAAACGGCTTAATGCTTTCTCAAACCACGGAGCTCTCATCAGTAAGTGATGTAAAATTCATGGTCTGAACAGTGAGTCAAGCTGATCGTCTCATTTCATCACTATGGAAGCCAAGTGGGTGAAGCCAACATAAAACACAGATGAATAGTGGCTGCAGGATACACAAAGTTTAATTTCAGACTTGAAATAATAAAAATATTATTTGAAACCAGTTAGCACTATGGTAATAAATCCAAATATTATAATTAGAAGCAAGCAGTAATGCCAGGTGTAGAATCTCTAAACAGCCCACAGTCATAAAAAAACCCTCAAACCACTGCCTACACCCAGCAAGCCAATTATTTATAGTCTGAGTTTTGTAAACTAATACGTCTTTTATATGAATTTTTAGGAGGAAACTGAAATCAATGCTTGTTTAAGACCTGGAGAAACCCTTTGAGTGTGATCACAGTACACATGACGACACAACATCGTGGGTCACATGATTTTTTTGTCCAATTGCAGTAAATTGTACAAAGTCTGAGGCCGCACAAGTCTGAGCTGAACCGTGAATTTGGAGAACCATTAAATCCCGATACAAAGAACATTTACAAAAACATGCTGTTCCCTCTCTGAAGCCCTTCTCCAGGCCCAACTTCCAGCTTGTGGTTTCATTCTCTTATGCCAAATGATCCTGAACGTTTTGTCCTTCGTCCAGTGACTCTGGGAACAAGGCTTTTACGACGGCAGACTTTTCTTTCGACACTAACAGCTGCAAACACGGACATCTAATCGAGGAAGCTGGCAGCCAATGGCAGAGCGAGCAGAGATCAAACTGGCAACGCGTACCAGCAGCTGGTTCGAATCAGTCATGCAGATATGCAGAGCAATGGAAAAGCAACACTGCTCATTTTCCACAGGAAACAAAGACAGAAGGGTAAAGAAATGAAGATTAACAAACTATAAAACGGTCGAGCCGAGTGCTTTGTGACTGCAGAGCCTTGAGGAAAACTAACATGTCCAGCTCATCTCGATTCAAATGAGTCATCCATAAATTTTAAATGCAATTTGTTCCTTCTCTGTCATTAGCACATGAGGTAAGAATTACATCTGTGTTCATTTTAAAATGACTCAAATACCCCGACACCTTTTTTCATAAGCTATTCAAAATTCAAATGCTCTGTCTCTCTGTCTTTAACAAAGTCAGATGTTGGAAAGGAGGAGTCGTGGGACATTTTGATTCAAAGAGACTGAGGTGTTGACAGCTCCACAAAAGGGAAGTCAAATCACCTTGAATCCTCACCCAGGTTAGTGGACATGGCACGTGCCGAAATAAAAAGCCAAAACTTAAACTCAAATCATTTTTCTTTCATTCTCAGGGATAATTGAGATACATTTGGTTTTAAGAACTCATTTGATGCTAGAAAACATTTCAAAAGATGGCAGCATCCATAGGTTTTGGGCTTTATCTTTGTTCAAGAAGTTATCCATCTAATTTATATGTAGTCTATGGTCCAAATTTGCCCGCTGTTCTCCACACCTGATCATTGTACCACACATCTCTTGAGGACGGATCGATTTTTCCTCCTGCCACTGTGACCATTCACAACACAATACTATACTGCTTTCAAACCTGGTTATAAAACAATGTCAGGCATATACTGTTGTGCTTATGCTGTGCTGGGAGTAGTGGGAAAAGCAGTGGAGAGCCGACATATCTTTATAGTTCCCGCTGCACATGTGCAAAACACATCAAAATGCACCAATACGCTGATCATGCTGTGACTCTCAGGGCAGTAGCCATCAAAGCTACATGTAATTGTAAATCAATATTCCATAAATAATCCTGCACACACATCAACCCCTCACATCTGAGCCTACCATCTCCCTCCATCACAGCTCATCATGTTGGGAGAACAAATTCTGGCATGTGCCAATGTGTTTTACTGCCAATTAAAATTCTGTAGCAGTCGGTGCCCCTTGAGCGGTGAGATGACACTTTCAGACCCTCACCAATGAGATGCTATAACATAACCGTGCACATTCCGCTTGTTGTGCTAAAAATACACGTGCAGCAGCAGCCCTGTCAGGATGGGTGCAGACAGCTATGCTAACTAGATTTCCTGGTGGGAGGAAACTTAACATAATGCTAGCGGCGAGGGATGCAGGTATATAATAAATGCATTTCCTTGCCTCAGTAACCCTGAATTTCTCACTGCCCCGCGTCTTGTAACATGCTTTTTGACACATGCTCAAAAAAAAAAAAAAAAGGCTGTATTGTGCTGAAAGCCTTTCTCGAGCTTCCCCACCTCAGCTTGCCTTGGTCTGAGGCCATTTTCATGCACACGTTAAACAGTAAGCTGTCCCAGTCGGGCAGGGGTGTGAAGAAGGCAGCGATTTCGCTCTGCACCATACCTACTGTCTCGACTCGGCCCGCAGGCATGAAAAGGAGCATCCTGGCACCCTGGCTCTGAGATGGTGCTCAGGTAGTCAAATGACACAGAAGAAAAAGCCAAAAATAATTACCAACTGCAGTGTTGACTGAAATTGCTAAATCCCTTGGTGTTGGAGTTTTTTTTTTAAATTAACAATAAAATACAAAACGTGCACTCAGATTACATATTTCAATTGAATTGCTGTTCATGCATCAACAGAAATCAGCTCAAGAACAAGTTGCCTTTGTGCAGCTGTAATAAACACGATGCTTTCCCATCAAAGGTCAAAATCAAAGAATCAAAGCATTTTGTAGATATTTTTTGTGGATGAAAAGAAATACTGTGACTTAACTGTGGAGTTCTATTCATGATGATTTACATTCAGAGCGCGATCAATGGTGAGCCTCGCACCGAATGAGTGGGCGTTGAAAAGAGATAACATCCCTGTAAACCTTTATTAAGCCAACATGTTTAATTCTACGCTAGACATGCACAAGTAAATTCGTGGTGTGCAAATGTGTGCTAACATCAATGAGCGTCTGATGAACAAACAGGCTCAAAGAAGTTTATCTGCCGGGTGCACAGAAACCCACTGGTATGAATAATGAAAGGCGGCTGCTCAATAATAAATGCCTGCATGCTCGCGCTGTGCAGCTGCACTTGTTTGGCCTGTGAGCGAAAATTCATTGTACCAACTCCCTCACTGTTCATACAGACGTGAAGGACATGCACACAAACTAACCACTGCGGCAACCCCTGTCAGTTCCAACTTAACATCACCAAACAGAGGCACACGGGCGTGCTCACAAACCCCAGGCACCGGAGCGCTGCACGAGCCTGTCAACAAGCCTGCTGGAAAGCAAAACACACCTAAACAAAGTGGGAATGCCCGCCAAATGAAATATGAGCCGTTCCATTCATCGCATCCCTTCTTTTGCAAGTCGGTAGATCTTGGAAGGGTGTTGTCCCTTACCAACACGGCTTTGTCAAAGAAGATCGATTCGCTCTCTCGAGCTACATTTGGTGCCACCATATGTGACAGAAGCCGCTTCTCAGTGGTCCAAAACCCAGAAACACCCACTTATCTGCAGTGGGGGATGGATGCTATCAGCATCTATTAATGAAAGGCAATCTCCCTGTAATGGAAGACATTAATTGCCTCTTTTTAGTGGTTTGCACATTTAAAAACCTGCATAATTTTGGTGCAGAAAAGATATGAGTGTATATACCTGGAAGCTATATAACTTGTTTTCTTTCTGCGTAACTAAGGAGAGTTTTAGTCCGAAGGCCTTCAGATTCTTGTGCAAGTTTTAAAAAATACTTTGACAGCTCATGTTGCGAGAAAGATGTTGTCCAGAGAGAGCGACAGTGAGAGAAAGATATCATCTTTTCTCATTGAAATCAATGCTCACAGTAGGGATCTGTGTTCCAGGGCAAAGAGGCGGGACAAGGAAAGAATGAGAGAGGCTCACTGTTGGGGAGCAGCAGTTTATATCTCATTGATGCAGCAATTTCTGTTCACTATATAGCAATCCAGCAGGTATAGTGCGATTCAATCATGTTCAATGTACTGTGCTGCACTGTTTCACATTCATCTGACTGTCGTAAATATCCCATAGGGGGAAGATGTCAAAAGAAATTACTGTCTGAATGTAAAGAGCCATAGATCACAGATATGGCGTTCTGCTTTTTCACCCCTGAAGTGCCCTTTCAAGACTCACCTTTGCATTTCCATCATCACCGCTCTACCTATTGTGCTATCCGTTTCCCTTTGATCAACATCTCAGAACATCTCCTGACAAGAGAATTAATAGAGGAATGTGTTAAAGCTTGGAGGCAAAATGTATTTCAGTCTCTTGTGCACCACTGCCTCTTGGACGGAGGGAATGTGTAAACACTTGCAAAAAAAAAAACCTAACTGTTAAATCGTTCACTTCAGAATGTGCTGAACAAGGCTTTGCCACTTTTAATGGAAAGGCTATACTCGGTTTTAACAGCGTGTTGGTGTCACAGAATGTAGCTAAAGATGGACGACATTCCTGCTCCCTTACAGTTAAGAGCTGCCGGCAGTATAGGTCATTTATCCAACCTCCTCTATGTTAATGGCCGGGACATGGACCACACTTTAAAGTCAAAGTAGGCCAGGGCAGTGATGGTGGCTGTGAGGTAGGGCTAAATAAGTTACATAATGAAAATCAAATGCATAGGGTCGAAAGGAAAGCAGGCGGCATTCGGTCACTGTCCTTGGGATGTCTTCCATCCATAGAAACAGTGCACTCATTAGGGGTCAAACAGATTAGCTGCAGGCATCGTGCAATCTCTGCCCCCCCACCCCACCCCACCGCCCCCAGACACACACTGCAACCACACGTATTCCTGACAGCTCAAAATGCCAATGCTGCAAGGCCTAAATGGGTAGTCAATGCTCTCGGTATAAAAGGGAAAGAACGAGATTTTACACAATAAAACAGCAGAAGACAAAATGCGGTCTAACAGGCTTGTATTAACAGCGCATTACAAGACTGACTCCATTAGGGCCTCGGCCGTCCACTTACTCCGGCATTATATTGAACAGTGATAAAAACACTGCCCGCCCGACGGTTTTTCCAAGGAGCGAGATGCGATTCTGAGATGGAGTCTTACTTAAAGTGTCTGCATGATTCAGTTATATTTAGAGAGCACTGTGTGTGTGAATACAGAGGATCACAGCAGAGACAGGAGACACAATACGGTCTTCAGTCTACAGAGCTGACACGCAGATGCACTCTGCCCATCCGCACAGATCCGTCGTGTCTTGTCCCTGGCGAAGGCGCCCTGGGTGACAATGGGACAGAGAGGAGGGACAAAAGCACCTCTCGTTCTATTTTCTCCCTCCTGCTTTTGGCCCTCGCACTCACATTGTGTGGCTCTCTGCTCGTCTCCAATCGACACGTCTCGAAAAGGAAGGCAAATCAAATTCATCCTGCAGGTACAAGAAACTGACACGCCCCTATTCCCTGGCCTGGGCTTCCTTTTCTTCTCTGCTTCTCAGTGGGAATATTTCAATGCCCCAGTGTTTTCTGAGGCTGGATTTTGTGTGTGTGTGTGAACTGGCTTTGTTTGCTCTTGGATACAAGTTTTTGTTAGGCTGAAATATGTGCTCTTCTGAATGCTGATCGCCTGTACTAGGCCAATATGCAGGCAGATGGTAAACAGGGGAGAAAGAGGAGGTATTGCATGAAGGACAGGTCCCGGGATGAAATCAAAATGGGGACGTGACTTAATTTCTTTGCTTTACTTTTTACTTTGCAGGCAACAGCATTATGATAAACCTGAAACAAAACAGGGCAAGACTGTGACCACACTCCAAAGTATTACGAACCAAAAGACGTTTCCAATTGTCAAAGTAACAAAAACAAAGTTTTCCAATTTATTTCAGTTGGACTGGCTGGGGGGGGGATGATTTACTGAAATGAACCTGCAAAGATTGTCCCTATTCTTATGCCTGATCCATGCTGCATTTGGAAATTTTAATTTGAAGCCCAAGGCCACATCTGCTTCCTCTCACGTTACCTTTGTTTGAACTCCCAGTAGATCTGCATTACAAAGTCCGGTCAAGCCCCAGACGCTGCCGATGCCCAACTAAGACATAATACTGACCACAAAACTGGCAGGCAGCAGTAGCCTCATGGGAGGCAGCGCTGACTTATATAAAGAGGGGCGTAGGAAGGAGAGGAGTGTACCATATAGACGTGTGAGAAACAGATGAAGGGAGACGGGAGTGGAGTGACACAGACAAGACACAGACAGAGATTACAAACACACAGGAAGCTAGAAAAGAGTACCGCAGAGTCAGACAGATGAAAAAAGAGGTGCCTCAGCAGCCGTGGAGGCTGAGGCCCCGGCGGTGAGGCCAGGCCTGTCTGTCAGCACCTATCTGTCCTCCCGAGGCGAAGCAACACAAACCAGGCTCCTGCCTCGGGTCGCCTCTAACATTTATACAACTGCACATAATAATAAAATGACTTTTGACCTTACTCCCCACTGCAGGGTGGACCCGTGCTGGGCTGTGACTTCACTGGTTAACGAGTTTAATTGTTTAACAGAGGTTAGTAGCACTGCAGACAACTCATGCCAAGCTCATTTATTTTTGGTAACACTGGTGTGGCATTCATCCAAAATAGAACTGACTAAGACACACACAAATGTGGCTTACTCTACATACCCTCACTGAAATTCTGCTTTATATCTCATAAATGAGTGATGTCCAGATCAATCCAAACTGTTCATCTAAATCAAACATCAGACAGTAGTCAGAAGTACTTGCCTCGTCGTCCTGTTGGAATCTTGGTCCCAAATAGCATTACCTGCCAAATCACAGGCTTGTTATGACTGCAGTCCATCTGGTGCAGTTCACAGGACTCACAGCTCTCCGTGGTGTGTTTGCTTTCTCACACACGATTCTGTGATTGCTTCCAAATAATTGATCACTGTTTTTTTTACAATACATACGTATATCCATAATAGATAAGAGAGGAAAGTAATCTTGTGGGTATAGCTTCTTTTTCGCAGCAACAACTATAAAGCCTTGTCTGTGAGATCATCAGATGTGCACATTTGCCACGTCATGCCATGCGTGCACTGCACGTAAACTTGTGAAGTAAAGCTTATGCAGTGATGGGAGGACTGTGCAACTACATGAAAGTGCATGTGATTAATTAGAAAGTCTGCAGCGATGGCAACATGGAAAAAAAACATCAGCACCTACATTGTGAAAACAGACAAAATATATATTAATTGCTAACACTTCATGTTCTCTGCCATAAGACTTTGGTCACCAACAGCGGCTACGTCAAAAAGTAAGATGGTTCACGTTAGCAGATCCCTGGCTGGCCGCATGGCTTCACTCCGACCTCGGAGGCACTGAATCACATTCAGACATCCGCCATCTTGACCATCGACGAGCACCAGCGCACAGAAAATGCAGGGGCCTACACATGTGACATAACGCACGTGAGCACACTCTGGTACGCCATCGCTCCAGAGCAAGGACAAAGACATGACGCTTTTGGACCCTGGCAACGTCAAGACAGATTATCTATAGGTCGTCAGCATCACCGATGTACAGGAGTGCAAAGACACAAGATGCTTTCAGTCTTATATAATAATAGCGCTGACACACCGAGCTGTGGGCATGTGTCTATAAATGAGAGACTTATGTAAGAGTCTGCTGTTGTCTCTATCCCGTTGCTCGCCGTGGTGCGGCTGGCCCTGATTTCAGTGTCATGTAGTTGAAATTCTAATAATGCGTAGATAAGCACAAACAACCGCCACCTTCACGTCTTTGCGTTTTCTCTCAGCACGGCACTGAATGGAGGAGCGAGATTGTGTTAGTCATCCTATGAAGCAGAACATCCACTGACTGTCTATCTTTAGCAGATGTGTCTTTCACCGGTAAGACTTCCCTCACCTCCATCTGACCCCTACTCTGCAGCAATTATCTGTCCGAGTGAACTGACAGCTTTGCACTTAGATAAGCAAACAAAGATGAAATGATTGTGGAGAAGGACCAGAAAGCGCGGGCTTTTTTTTTTTTCCCTTCCAGAGTGAATTCGGTATTTCCCCTTTAATAATCAACGACAAAAAGAAAGGCGGGCTCGCCTCCGCTTCCGAGGAGAAGAGGCAGACACTGGCTGTCCCTGCCGGGCGTATGTCCAGCACAAATCAGACGAGCCTTGTTTTCGGGCCTCATGGAAATCCAAAGCGGAGCTGGATCCTTGCTGTGGGCCGTAAATGAACAACCAAATATTGGCTCCTAATTAAGAGCAGCAGTTGTCTGTGTGCACGGGCACCCCCGCTGTGAAATTGTGGACAAACACCCTAGGACACTAAGTGGCTACTTCCCCTGTTGCTCTCCATCTCTTTTCTTAGCGCTCTGTGCTGTTCCCTCCAGCTTCCCTTTATATCACAAGCCAAGGCCTCGCTCTGTTATTCTTTGTGTCTCTCGCTTTTTAGGCAGTTTATAGTACATGAACATGAAAGAGAAAACAGGAGTGGGTTTAAATGCAACATGCCGAGATATGAATTAGGTGCTTGGAGCAAAACCTTTCCATAGATTTTATTTTTATACTCAATTCTTATTTCTGTGCCTTCACAATCTTTACGCTTACAGTTCCTTTTGCTTGCTACCAAGAACAAGTGAAAAGAAAAATGGGCGCTTTATGAAAATCCTTATGAAAATTCACCGTGTCGGTAATTGAATACTAATGCCTGAGTCCTGACGAGGGGGATTCAAGCTGCGGCCGGGATAAACGTGCCTTGCCTTCAATTTCTTCGGCTTCCATCAATCATCACAAATCACCACGACAACCAGGGCACCAGTCGTTCCAGCCCAATAAGAACCCATCACAGCATACAGATATTCAGAGAGAGAGTGGGGAGAAAATATAAAGGGAATAACCTTTCTGTAACGTCACCGATCATGGTGTACTTTTGTGTAATTTTGCATATTCAAGTCTATTCAAATAGTTCTGTTTGCAGCATGTAGAGCCTGAACAGAAACACAGTGACCTGAGAGGGCGGCCACATTGCTTTTCTCTAAAACACAAACACAAACACATGAGCACTGTATTCCCCAAACTAACACATGAAATACAGCTAACAAGACAAATCTTTCTAAAGTGCATTAGAGTCTCGAATGACAGAACATTTGCATGTACGCAAACACAGCAGCTGTGGTCGACAACACTGGCAGACGAGGGTTTGCGTCACAGATTAGCTACGAATTAAGAGACCGGAGAGAACTGCAGGTGGTAAGAGTTCCTTAACAGGAAAACAGAGACAGAGATGAGGCTCAGTTCCCACAGTCGAGTCAGAGCAGCTCCAAGCTCTGACAGACAATTGAGGTTTTGCCCTGTTTGCATTGGCAGCGACACCGTCAGACATGTCGATATCAGAGATATCCTGTCTGCTCATTGAGGGACCCCGACACTGCCCCCTGCACCTCCGCAGAGTGAAAGAGAGAGAATGAAAGACTTAAAGAAAAAGAATGGAAGGCTGAGAGGTGCTGAGGCACCGCAGGAAGACTGAGAGTAAGAGCAGTAGAAAACTGTAGTGACTCTGATTCTGGGGTTATACGGGCAAGATGGTAAATGTCGATTTTGAAAACTCAAACGTGTTGTGTTTATCATTAAGGGCATTTCACATGTGCTTAATTTTTGTTTCTGGAACTGCAGAATAAGCGCTATGTGCTGGATTGAAAATTTAGCTTAGAGAGACAAACAACGATGGATAGATACACGGACAAAGAGGGGGACGGGGGTGAGGGGTGGAGGCAGTGGCAGAAAAACACAAGGAACACTGTAGTCAAACCCAGTAACTAAGCCCTGGTTTCCCTCTGTCAGGCCAGTTCAGACCTCGGACAGAAGCCGTATTATAGAGCTGTGGATCTGGCCAAGAGGAAGAACAATAGCCTCTGTGTGCTGGAGCCTCTGGAGCATCTTAACAGCTGGGAGATAGGAGGTCTCTCTGTGGCCGCACTAAATGCCATGTAAAGGGGCGTTGCGATCTTCAATTTTAACTCCCTGCCTTTCCCACAATCCCTGACCCCATCTCCTGGCCGCCACCTCCGTGTGCCAGGCAGCCATCACTCTCTATTTTACTCTCACCTCGTCTTTTCCTCCTCTCACCACACACTCTCATTATGGACTCTGTTTTTCTGTTTCCTGCCACCATCCCTCGCCACCTCTGCGGAGAAAGGCAAACGAGAGCTACTGACAGGGAGATAGTCTTCTTGTTAGCATGAGAAAGCCAGAGACTGGCAGGAGATCAGAGCAATGTCAACAAATAAGAGAGGTCCAAAAGCCTCCACAGGAGGCATGCCAAGGCTCCTCTATCACGAGGGCCCTCTGAAACACAGGGAAAAAAATAAGAACTGAAAGACTGTGCAGGAATGTCATCCCTCGCAGCAAAGAGTTCACAAACAGCAACACATAAAACCATGCCGCTGTTTTTATTCTGTTCTGGCACTAAAGCTGTAGGTGAGACCATTCACCGAGAACTGAAATCCACGTGTCAAAGAGCAGGTTACTTAGCAAGACCCTTCACCCTTCCTGTTTTCTAGCTAAGGTTTATATTTTTCCAGTAGGCTCAAAGAAGCTCCACATATTTTGAGAAAGGCTCAGGAGCAAATGAAAAGAACTTGCCTGGCACACAGCAAGGCCTCCACAGACAGACTTCAGCACGCATACTCTCAGAACAGAAGCGTGGCATCAGTCACCAGTTCTGCTAATGTCACTATTAGGGAAGAGACACAGTAGAACGTCTTGAGGCCATCTTTAAATTCTGTGCTGTTGTGAAAACGTATCTTATAGCTCCCACTCAGTCATGTGATAGTGTGGATTCCTCTGCTGTGGACAGATCATTTTAACAGCTGCAAGGGGTCAAAGCCACTTTTACATGCATTAACTTCCCTGACTATACTTTTATTTATAGTCAGTTATTTATTTTCCCTTCCTGATGCATATCAGCTGATACTAGGTACCAATATGATACCCGAGCATTTGAGAAAAGAACAATTTGCATGATGTATTTTAACTATCCCTGTGGAAGTGATAAGTGTTATTCTTGCTGGCACACGTTGCTGTTTCACTAGTGGGACTTTCCAGTGTGCAATACTGCCAAATTTATGATTTTATCCAGTTCTGGCTAATACAACACTGCCGGACAGCGCAACAGCCGTAGCGGCTTGAAGTGGTGAGAAGAAAGAAGTAGGGATTTCTGGTAAAAGGAAATTGCAGTTTTATCAAGGTTGAAGTAATGCAATTTAAAGACGTGGTATTGGATTGGCGTATTAACTGTGATATCAGTATAATGTAGACATTTTTTAATGTTGGTATTGGTATAGGGACTCTCGTTTTTCTTGACAAGAGACACATTAGAAACATTAGTGCAAATTCAGTGTATTGTAAATGACATTATAATCGACTAAACTCCTCTTTAGAAACAACAATGACGTGATCTGAACTGACCTGAGGAATGTATAGCTGAACTAACATGTAATAACTATGATTTGATCCTCCTTAGTCCATCTTCTTATGTCTGCCGTGCATTCTCACCAGACTGAGAGTAATTTTAATACATCACATGAAAAACTGACCTCACTAATCTACTGTCAAACACAGCGTACACAGACTTTTATCAATGGCTCTGCAGCTGCTGTCTCCAAAGGTAATTCATTCATCACCGACCGCTGATGGGAACACACATTTCCAGCACAGTTTGCTGCAACGGCACCACTGTGTTTCAAACAACAGCAGCATCCTGTGACTCCCACTGATTTCTTTTAAATGGACAGGACACTGGAAATACTGTCGGCCTAACGCGAGCCACATGGCACCACATGAGCAGGCGTCATGTAATGACACATCGAGGCTGTCTCCAACTATAAAAGCAAGATCACAGCCGCTGAAGGACGCTGCTCCTCATGCCCACTTCTTCTTCTTCTGCTGCTGCTGCACTTGAAGTAGTACAAAGAAGGTTTCAAATTTCGCAAAGCATGATTTTCACTGGGCTGTGAGGGCTACCATCCCCCCATGACTGCAAACCCAAGCTGGCTGAAATAGACCCCAGCCCCTATATCCTCCTCTCTCTCTCTCTCTCTCTCTCTCTCTCTCTCTCTTCAGAAGCAAGTCAATGCATCCTTAGCAAGAGAAAAATTAAAACCACCTATTGCCTTGGTCAGCCTCCAACTCTAGAATGCACTACGTGATAAATATATTACATGTAATAAATGACATGTGGCTTTTTTTTCTATGCAATTTCAGAGACATTGCAAATATTTGCTCTCCGGTTTCTCACCAACACGATGCCCCCCCCCCTCCCTCCCTTCAGTCTGCATGTGTCAAGACGCTGCTGCAGCTCATGCAGATGTGCAGCCCTGCAGTTTATCGGCACTTCAAAACAGCCGTATTGCACATGTATTTTCTCGGTAATGCACCTTTCAGTGGCGCACGCTGGGTTTGGGCTACTTCACGCTCCTGCAACAACGCCGCTGCCACATTAGTCACCTGGGTGCACTGGGTTAGTCGCAGCCAGGCAGTGATGGCCAGGCAGGGTTGAATTACCAGCAGCGTTTATATCGGTCAAGTGAGCGGTTGAAAACATGGTGACTCTGGTTGAATACATGCTCTAGCTGCTGCTGCCGAAGATGCAGAGAGGTTAAGAGGTGACGTTCCCAAAGTCACATTTCAAGTTACAATAGAATGTGACTAAGGGACAAAATGTTCGTTTTTTAAATTGTCTTTTTTACCTGATATGTTTGGTAAAAAAATTATTCCTCTTTACTGTCCGTCCATCCTCACTGAGCTGCGGAGCATGCCCCCGTGTCCAAGGCTTTAAATCCCCGGCTCGGCTCCATATTTGTTCGGGTCTCTGACATCAGATGAAGTCCTGCTGCTGGAAGAGGAGAGCGACCCGGGGACTCTGTGTTTCCGAAGGGACGCTCCGGAGAACCGCGGGTGGAATCCGGGGTTAGATTCGCTCCAGCGATGCCGAGAGCTGGTTCGGGAGAAAAAAGCAAACGGCGTGAAATTCACCCATGTGCGGCGCACGCGCTGTCTTCGACGTGCGGAGCGTGAAGCGATGTTAATTCTCGGGGAAACGTCCCCATTGTTTTCAGGGATAATGGTACGTGCCACTCTATTGTTGGGGGCGCGAGAGGAGAGGAGCGTCCCGAGCCACTGACACGCGCTCGTGGGTTCCTCGTGGGGACGTGCGCGCTCGCTGTATTGGCTCGTTACCTGATCCGGTCGATCACGGGACCTTCAATTCGATTATATCGATCAAATCGATATAGCACATTTACTACACTCCTAATCACTGGGGATGTTTTTTTTTTTTTTTTTTTTTTTTTTTTTTTTTACATCTCCCTTGCTCGTGATTCGAGAACGCGTTTACTATATAACATTCAAAAGATTCCATATGTTGACACTTGTGCCATCTCTTGTATTAAGTCTTGTTGATAGGCGTCGTCTTTGTTCTATTACTTTACTGTGTATCCTTTATTTACCGTACTGCACCGTTTTTAGTTACTTCATGTTTATTACGTTCTTTGTTGAAACGGTTTTGTTTTTTTTATTGCCCTTACTATGCTGTTGCAATTTGAGATCATATCTATCTATCTATCTATCTATTACAATGTAATGTATGTCTCCAAATTGTACGCCAATGATGCTGTTGTAAGGTTAAAAAAAACCTTTTCTTTTTTTAACCCATAGCGGAAGTCCTGCCCTCCCACTTCCGTCGAATTCACAACATCCAATATGTCTGCCGCCATAACTTCCCTCGTTTCGTACGGCAGCGATTCGGATTCTGAGAATGAGTCGGAATCGAAAACCAGTTCTGTGGAAGTTGACCCAGTGGACCCGGACGCTATGGCCCACCTCAAGCCTCTTCAGTCGGCACCCACCATGACTTTGGCTATTCTCAATTCCGCTCCCGAGGTCGCGGTTAAGGTAAGCTAACGCTGCTAGCTAACATTAGCTAACATTACATTGAAATAGTTCACCTTTGGTCGCGTTTTGCTTGAATATTGTAAATGTACTTTTTCAGTGAATTCAAAAAATACTCGAGTATTGATTTACCAAATCGAGATATACGTTGTAAACCAAAACCAAACCAAACCAAAGTTCTAGCGGCAAACCCTGAGCTAGGAGCTAGTGAGGAGGATGTTGTGCATTAGCCTTTATAGAATGAAACAATAACTTTCGTATCGTTTGGAAGGACGAACAGTATATTATCAACACTATCTCTGCGATGAGTGTTTGCTTTTCCATTCAATATCCGATTCCCCCACCGATTGAGCTGATGCTGCTTGTAAATCACAAAGTTTCCATCGTATTTCAGGAGTGTGTGGAGACTGGCGTACATCTGGACCCTGCGCTGAAAGAAGTCACCTACAACCCGACATATGAAACCATGTTTGCACCAGAGGTAATATTGCGCTGAGCTCAACCGAATAGCAAATAGATTAACCTCTGTGTTTATACACGAGGTGTAATGATGCCACCATCATCTGCACCTTTTCTGAAGTTGTTTCTGATTTCGTACTTTACCTGCACAATTTAGACTGCTTTTTTGTAGGTCCGGGTTGTTGTTCATTTTGATCACTTTGATCCTTTTGTTGTCTTTTATTTTTTATTGTGTATTATTTATATTTATAATTTTCTACTTTCATGTATGTATTGCTGTTTCTGCTTTTGCTACTCCATTATTTCCCAGTGTGGGATGACTAAAGTACTGATCTGTATTTGAAAGAGTAGCAACTATCCTCCCTGTATGAATGTGATGGTTAGACGTCATTGTTGAAGAATTTGGTTTAGTTTCAACTATTTTAAAAGCAAATGCATATAGAGAATGACAATCTTGTGCAACCTAGTTACCAAGACTAAATTAATAAGTCATTACAATCGAATGGAAGGGCCCTGCCACTCATGGTTTCATAAAAGCATTATATAAGTGTTTTGTATTCCTAGTTTGGACCAAAGAATCCATTCAAAAGTCAGCAGATGGCTGCCCCCAGGAATATGTTGTCTGGCTTCGCAGAACCTGCTCACGTCAACGACTTCATGTTTGAACAACAAAGAAGGACATTCTCCACCTTTGGTAAAAAAAAAATCCCATCTCTGAACTCTGTTACTGGTTTGATTGATATGTAAACCAAACCTTTTTTTAACTCTGTTCACTCCTTTAATAGGTTATGCTTTAGATCCCTCTGTTGACACACACCACGTATCCACAAGTACCTACATTGGTGCTGTAGAGGACGCTGAGAAAAATAAAGGTAATGATCAAAAGCAATTTGTTCACCTGGCTCCAAACTGAAAACTATACCTTGAGACAATCATAATTCTAATTAATATCTTGTTGCTCTCCCTTAAGGGTTAACTGTGTTTGAGAGTGGACATAAAAAATCAGAGAAAAGGAAAAAGGTCAAAGGTGGAGAAGCAGGAGAGATTGACAACTTCCTTGGGCCCTGGGCAAAATATGCTGATGAGAAGGATTTGGCCAAACCAACAGAGGTATGTTTAGACCTTTATATTGTTGCTGAAATTGATCCTTTCCACACAATCAAGTTTTTCCCTTTTCTCTAAGGTATACGTGTGCAGTCATGCACTTTAATGTGTTTTTGTGTTTGTATCCAAGAACATAAATGTTTGTAACCTTGGTAATGATGCATTTTATTTACAGGCAGAGAAGAAAGAGCTGGATGAAATCTTGGCCAAGAGACAGAAGAAGGGGAAGAATGAGGACGAGTTTCCAGCAGAGGAAAAGACTATTCTCCATGGTACTGTTGCTCTCTTGGATTTATGCATTTGAATGGCTATAGTACTCATTGAATGGATCAAATATCCAACCATTTTATGTGAAGTTTGAAATCCTGTTTTGTTTTGTGATCCATGTTAAAACAGAGCAGGGATTTGCTAAATTGGTGTAATTGTTTTCAACTGCTTTCTTTCTTTTTTAAAAACACATCCAGATGCCGCAGGATGTTTCACCCGTTTTGTCTTCTTTTGTTCTTCCTACAGTTAAAGACATGTATGATTACCAGGGCAGGTCCTACCTCCACATTCCACAGGATGTGGGCATCAACCTGCGTTCTTCAGAAGTTCCAGACAAGTGTTACCTGCCAAAGAAACAGATTCATGTCTGGTCTGGACACACCAAGGTAAGGCACAATCATTTGATTCTGTTTGTGTATTGTCCAATATCTGCCAGCTATATAAACTTCCAGCTGTAAAACTCCCTACACTGGCATTGCTGACAAGCTTACAGCAGACTGATTTTGACATGCAAAATAAGAATTGGGCCACATGAAATGAGATTCTTTTTAGCAGTGGTTTTGGTTTTCTATGGTAGTCCATATAAACCTGGGCACTAAAAAGATAACAGCCTCATATGCACAGATTGTCTCAGACATATCAGTCTCATTCAGAAAACTGTCTTATAATTCAAATATAAAGGCCGACATTGGGTTATTCCAAGAGAGATTTGATTCATGCCTCCGATCTGCCAATGTGCTTCGGGGAGAGAGAAATCACTCAAGTTTTAAATTGGCTCCTATCAGCTTCTTGTGGGAAGCTGCAGCCCTCAGTGTTTAATTTGAAATACAAAGAGTTTTAAAGGCTATGTGGAAGTGCTGATGTTGAGATAGTATGGATCCAGGCCATCCAGTGCCACCAAGTTTTATTTGGTATATTTTAGGAAAGTTTTGCAACTTGAAAAGCCACCATCATTCTGTATGCCCTGGTTTCATTATGAGTCAGTCAATGTCACTCTGTAATACCTTTAATAGCAGTTGTAGAACATTTCTGCTCTGTGTGTAGTTCAATTCATAACAAAAATATTTTATGTTCATCTCTAAAGAATGCACAAACATGTAGTTGCAGGTCAGAGGGGGTCGGTGACTGTAGTTGTGACTATCATGCCCATGATAAAGACACTTACATGATTAAAACTCTGAATTTACTTTATTTCTCAGGGTGTCAGCGCGATCCGACTATTTCCTCTTTCTGGCCATCTACTGCTCTCCTCCTCCATGGACTGCAAGATCAAGGTAAATTCTGTCATTTCTAAATCTCAGCATTGTAAATATATAAGTTATGTTATGTGTTTTGATATGGTTGATAACAAGGTCAGGATATGAACCGTAACAGCTCTTTTGGTTGGCTAGCTTGCTCTTGGTGCGGGGACAACAGTGAATTAATGTGTTGGCCACAATGCTCTCAAATCTCTTTTCATTTTTTCCTCCCTCTCTCCACAGCTGTGGGAAGTATACGGGGAGAGGAGATGTATACGGACCTTTATTGGTGAGTAAGCCAAGATCTCTGGTTCTAATTCTAGTGAAGCGTGGCTATCATAGCTGAGTAAAAATGGTGACCTAATATTCTGAAAGCGTAAAGTATAATATTTTACATACAACAGCACATGATTAACAAACAGCCTTTTGGGAAATGCAAAGCAGCTACAGACTGAGCTCAGCGTTGCTCCCACACTAATGACGTGTCTGATGACTGTTGACGGGAAGTGTCGGATCTTTTTTTCTAGCGGGATCTGGGCTGTTTAGGCTAATGCATGCAGGTCACCCTTACACTCTTCCAGAGACGGCACGCTGTCAGAATAGAGATTGTTTGCAGCCACGGTTCTGCTTGTCAGCTCCTTCACAAAATATGCATAATTCAGCAGCCCAGGGGCCGCAGGGAACGAGGGGCAGGGGAGAGCACAAGACACAAAAAAGAAATTGGTGTTACAGGAAGAGAGAAAACGACTTAGGCGAGAATAGCCTGACTTCAGCCTGTGTTGTTGTGTGTAAGAGCAGGCAGCAGATATACAGCTGACGATGTTAATAGTTTTTTTTCTGTCAGACATGCATTAGAAGTGCAAATGCAAATGTCTTGTAATACCCATTATCATTATACAATGCTTTAATGTTTATCTGTGTATTCCTACATACACATACAACACTGGCTTTGCACTGTCAGCAAGCAGGCGGACACTTACCCTCAGTGGGCCCTGTTATATCAGGGGAAGCAGTGCAATCCTGATAAAAAGCCAGCTTTAACAAGGGGGAGCATCTATGAGCACTGAGCCCACTGGGACTTCACATCTCCCGCGCTGTTTGTGAAAAAGCCAAAAGGCTACGTATACTGGGATAAGGAAGAGAATAAAAGAAGGTGGAAATGTGGTCTCCCTCCCCTGTCTCCTTCCTTACCTGAAACCAGATTTAATTTCCCTCAAATGAATGGGATAGGCACCTGGAGGAGACTTTGGAAATAAAACATATGAAGAAAATATGTATTTGTTTGTAATGTTCGTGTGAATTTCCTCTGTGTGTTAGGCCACAGCAAAGCAGTACGAGACATTTGCTTCAACAACAGCGGGACCCAGTTCCTCAGCGCTGCCTATGACCGCTACCTGAAACTGTGGGACACTGAAACAGGTAGGCTGGTCACCGATGTGCACCACTTGAATATCTCACAATGTTTGTGACAATATCCCATCAAGTATTTAATATAAGTTGCAAGTAATCTCCTTGATCGAATCCCTGGCATGACTTCCCTCTGATCACCCATCTCTCTCCACCCCTCTGAACCTCAGAGTGCCTGTCCAGCAGAGGGCAGGAGAGAGTTAAACCCCCTACTTGTCGATATCAGGACCCTGTGTATCGATATTTTTTTATAGTACTGATGTAATAAGTAAATTATTTAAGGCAGCTCCACATAAAAAATTGATTCAGAGGGGGATGGGCGTAGGGGGTCGTCATTGTAATTTCCTGTTCACTCAGCTCCAACAGTGGTGGCAGCATCGGCCCCATGGTGATTCATCTGTGCTGAATGAACACATTGTGTTACGCCTGAGCTCTTTCTGTCTGTAGGGACAGCTGCAGACTTATAAACAACTCAAGTTTACCTTTCTGGAGCATTGACTTTCAATTTGCTTCCCTCCACAGGCCAGTGTATTGCCCCCTTCACCAACAGAAAGGTCCCGTACTGCGTGAAGTTCAACCCGGATGAGGAGAAGCAGAACCTTTTTGTGGCTGGCATGTCGGACAAGAAGATTGTTCAGGTAGAGTTGTTATTTCCTGGAGCCCCCACCTTTCCCAATGTATTCCCTAGTAGTACAGATATAAACAGGAATTCCTTTGTGTACCATTGTGTACCATTCCATTGGAAGTAATACATAATTACATCTTCTCCATTTGGCAGTGGGACATTAGAACGAAGGAGGTGGTTCAGGAGTATGACCGTCACCTGGGAGCCGTCAACACCATCACCTTTGTGGATGAGAATCGTCGGTTTGTCAGCACATCAGATGACAAAAGTCTGAGAGTGTGGGAGTGGTAAGTACAGACTACTTGAAAAAAATGTATTTGGATTTGAACCTGACTGCCTTAAGCTGTTTGCTGCAATAATACTAAGCAAGGCATGTGATCCCACTCATCCTCATTGAGCTGCATTTTTGGAGTTGGCACGTCTCTTTGTGTCTTTTCAATAAAAACCAAGGACAGAATAATCAAACACAAAACTTATATTATGTCCTGGACCATTTCCTGAAGAAGTCATGAACCTCTCTTTTCATTAGACCTTAATAAGAAGAGCAGACATCAACAAACCTCCAAATGACCCTGCACTGTGCTGCTCACCCAGCTGTGCTGCTTAATGTGCCCTGAGTCGTAGCCTCTGCCACAGTTTGCCTGCTTCGCATGCATCTGTTACTCTGTTTGTTTTCTTACCCCTGGAGTGAACATCGTCCAGTGACAATTTTCCAACATAATCCCCTGTTATTGAAGATGCACTTAAATGACTTGGCGATCAAATAATGTTAAAAAAATAATCATTTGAAATTCACCTTCCTGTGTGGAAATTACCAAAACAAGAAGCCCATATGGTTTTTAGTGAGATCATTTATTTGATCTCATTAAAAACTCATTTATGTTGAGTCTGTCTGTGTTTAATTTATTTCATTCTGCATTATATAGATTTGTCTCTGTTTTTCTCCACAATGAGAACTATGTGGATTAGCCCCTCAAATGGTTTCTCACACAAGCTTCAAGTCAGAAAGTTGAAGGGCTTAATAAAAATAACGACAAATATGTGGAGCAATTCGCAAAGTATCCCATGACTCGACTTTCTATGCTTTGGGTCCCATGGGCCTTTGTAGTGCAGCGTGGGAGCGAGCTTGCAACTGGCATGTTGGGCTAAAGACTGGCTTTACTGTCCTTCTTTCTCCCACGAATGCCATCTGGCTCTGAGCTCTGCTTTTCCTCCTTCCTCTTGGATCCATTCCCCTCTTGTGAGAGCTGGTACATACCAGCTTTCAGACTGAATTCCCCAGAACAGTCTCACATCATCAGAGTTGAACCCAGCACTGGCAGGGACAGGCAGTGTTGGAGGAAATGCCAGATGGTTAGAAAACATTGTGACGCAGCAAAGTGACAAGTCATTGAAATCACAGTGCAAAATGTCCACTTGTGATTTGAGATTCTGTGCTTGTTCTTACACGCATATTCATGAGCGTTCTGGGGGAGGCTACTTAATCTGCAGGAGAGGTTCGTCACCAGGGAGCGTAGAATCAGTGCACATGCTGGCCGAGAATTATAATCAATATGTAATGTTCCACACTGGGAATTGGATTGATCCTAAAGATGTCATTTAGAGAAGGATGACACTGATGAGGGCTTCCGCACTCTAAGGTGTCCTTGGAATGAAGGAGCAGGAAATCAAACCAACGCCCTTCTCGGTAGTGAACGATGCTCCAGAGCCACAGCCATCCAATCCCAATTTGCTTGATGGCATAATAATCAAGACGAGACAAAACAAGTTCTCCCTCACAGCTCATGTGACGTCAGTTCACTGAGAACATATTAAGTTGCTGTGAAATGTAAATCCACAATTTCTTACCGGAAGGCAGAATTAGCATTTTCCCAGAGTCTCATCAGGCAGCTGCCTCCGTCTCACCCAGTCGTTCCCTGGGTCAGGGTCCGCAGCTGCTCTGCCTGAAAAACCTGGCTTCATGAGTAAAATATTCAAAAATCATGTTTCTGTCTGTGCCACTGTCCCTGAGCTTGATCAACGTGAAACACAGCGAACAAGAGTAAATCATCTATGATTCATGAGCTTCTCTTGTGTATAGAGTGTTTGTCATGTGCTTCTTCCTCACACACCGCTTTCCAGAAAACAACAAAATATTCACATTGGTCCTTGTCTGAGGTTTAGAGCCGGAGATCTGATGGCTTTGTTATCTTGTCAGAGTTGAGCTTGTCTGCAGACATTGGCTCTGACAAACCCAAGGGGCCCTTTAATGCCTGCTTGTATGCGCACACATGAATCTCAGTGTTTTATCTGTTATCTGTCTGAGGGACAGCATTTCTCATTTGTCTGAAGTTCTTCAAAGTCCATTTTTGGTCTTAGCCTCTTCACTCCAGCTGTTACTTCCCAGTGAACAAAACAGACGGGGCTTTATTTCAAGCAGATAGCAGGATGTGTTTATGGCTGTAGCTCTTACTAGAAAAAAAAAACACACTAAGACAGAAAGACACATTTTGACTGCAGCGAGTTATAAAAGGTCAGCAGAAAAAACACAAATTGGCAAGCTGTCCTGCTGGCAGACACACACACACACTGAAATGTAAATGTGAATAATCTTCTGCAGACAATTCAAGATGAAATAGCCAAGTTCCCCCTCTCTCCCAAAGCGGGGAGACAAAACGGATTAATAAATAATTGGACTCCAACAAAGTCGTTGGTGCAGCATCAAACGCTTGTTTCAATACAGTAGATGTAAAACCTACCCCACCTGATCTTTCCCTTCAGCCGTCCCCTCTTCAGAAGCACGTGTTTAAGCAGCTGCAGTGTGAATCAAACCACAGCTCTTTGAACATTGTTTTTTTTCTCCTGCTCAGGTTGTTCTCTGATCCAGTGTTTAACCCATTTTCCACAGTAATCACTCTGCTTTGTGCCTTTTTCAGGGACATCCCTGTGGACTTCAAGTACATTGCTGAGCCCAGTATGCACTCCATGCCAGCTGTGACACTCTCTCCCAATGGTGAGTAGACAAACCATGGCAACACAGACGCAGTGCAGGGAGCTCTTGGGAGAATAAACCTATATTGCCTGATTGAAGCTGCTGGCCATTGCTCAGCAGAGCTAAAATAACGGGGCCGCCTGATTCAGTGAATTAAAGGAGTGAGAAGGAAACAGTCACCGCATCCGTAAAGAGCCCAATTAAGAAATATAGACAGACTAGCATAATTAAAAACATATATGTCTTTATACATGTAATACATACATGACCTGATTCTTCCAATCCTGTTTGCTCCGGGTGCACAGACGACCCGCAGAGCGCCGTGCAAACACTCCATGCTATGGTGGAGGCAAGGGAGTGAATTGCTGAGCACACAGCAGCCAGCAGTTTCAATGAATGTCATGTCAGTGTGCATCAAAGAAGGATGAGGGGAAACTAAAGTGGATAAAGATTAGGATTTAAAGTTCTCAGTCCCTGTTATGGATTTACATCAGTTGGGTTCCATAAAGTATGAAATGTGAGGGGAATAAAGCAGGAGCTGTGGGACTAGGGAATCCTGTTAGCAGTGGATTCAGGTGAGCTAGCATGAACAGGCTTCCACTGAAAGAGGTCTCTGATCCTTCATAAATAATAACACTTGCTTGACACAACGCTTTGAGGGTTTGTTGGATATATGCCTGAGAGTTGGTTATGGAACTATTCACTTAGTTATGGTCCAGACAAGCAGAGGGACTAGTACTGCCTTCATGTTTATCATTTGTAGGCAAATTATGTTGTATAGACATACAAGAGAAAATGTGAGCTCAACTTGTGTCTGGGGTCCTGTTCAGACCTGGTTTTAGTGTGTGTCCTGATTTGTCCTGTGTCACCACAACTAGGATTAAAATCTGAGTGTCTCACTTACCATCAGGTGCATCATTTGTGTTTGTTAAGACCAAATGATCTTTTCTATCCGGTCTGAGTGGAGAGATACGTCAGCTGTCAATGTGTGTCTGTCTGTGTGCTGGCACAGGAGAGTGATGTCGGCAGCGATTGAATTTGTCACTGTGGAATAACATTTTACCCATTTAGATTGAAATCATTATGTGGTTGTCAGCGTGGATATTGGAACTGCGGGCACTAACAACCGCTTTTGAGTCATGCTGATGACTCATTGGATGTGACTTGAGTAGGGAGCCCGTTGCATTTACATTCACACAGGCAAAAGTATGTAAACACAGAGGACGCAGCCGGGTGCATTCACACTTGTACTCAGCGCAGTCCACTTGTGATTGGATAAACTGCCTCTGCAGAGGAATTATACATGTTTTTCTAGTGGGAAACCACTGAGTGTTCTCTAATGTCTTAATGGCACCCAGCCCACAAAGCACCACATGCGCGATCTCTCTCCTCTCGCCACCGTCGTCATCAAACTGACAGAGCCTTAGTTCGCTGGTGACACTGGTGACGTTGTGCTTATTCCGCACTAATCGCAGCTGACGGTTGTGGACAATGGTGTCTTTTTCATGATTTTTGTGGAAGAGGATATAAGAGGGGACACACACACATATTCACCCACCAACACCGGAGCTCTTCCTCATATCATATTAATAATTTCCAGCATGTTTCCTTTCAAGAAGTGCACCGAGTCATGTAATGCTTTGACACTGGAGCGTTGCCTCTTATCACTGTGTAGTGGCTTGAGACCGCAGCGTTGTCAGGAGCTGAAACACTCTGTAAAGTCGATCTTAACTCAAAACCTCTTTTCATTTTTCACAACTCTACGCCTTAATCTTCCCAATTTAACGATGGCAGAATGATGAGTTCATAACCTTTCTCAGACGGCCGTCCACTCACAAGCACACGTCCGCATCCTTCGGGCCAGCGAACTGCCAGTGGCCAGAGGCACTTTAAGGTTTTCACTGTGACCTTATAAAGACTTATTTTTTCTCTCATGAACAAACATCTCAGGGACCTTATGAGGACATTTAATAAGACTTGGTTCAAAAGTTCACTTTGAATTAAAGATGAGGTGATGAGATGTTTCTAATGTCAAGCTCACTGCTCAGTGAACTTCCTCAAATAGTTGTGTGTCAGTGTGCTGTAATGCTGTTTGTCTGTTTTTCTCCGCAGGTAAATGGCTTGCCTGCCAGTCTATGGACAACCAGATTCTTATTTTCGGAGCCCAGAACCGCTTCAGGCTGAACAAGAAGAAGGTCTTCAAGGGCCACATGGTGGCTGGCTATGCCTGCCAAGTGGACTTCTCCCCAGACATGAGGTAAACCTTTTGTCACTCAATTTTTGTGATGAAAGGAAATATAAGTGTGCTGAGTGCCAGACTCTCATGGTCCATCAAGAGTTTATAATAGCTGATGAGTAAACATTGGCTTTCTTCGGCACAGAGGAATGATTGGAGCTGTTTTAATGAAATGCAGAAAAACCTAAAAATATCATCATGAGCAAAAAGAGAACAAACTGCAGGAAGCAATTTAGTCTAGAAAAAGGCACAACAACTTTAACAGCTTTAGACAGATGCTTCCGCTCACTTCCCTTTACACCACCAAGAGTCTCTTCATAATATCCACTGTATGAGTTCCCCAAGGAGAGATAAGTAGGACAGATCAGCTCCCTAGTTTTAGCCAAAATACCCATTAAGACGTGTTTTCTCTGGCCTCTCACCCACCACCCACATGTGTGCGAACAGGTGTCCTCAGTAGCCATGGCAACATGGCAACTCTTGGCCAGACTACACACCAAAAATTGTAAAACTCCCACTGTTTGGCAGGTGAAGCGTAGAGTGGAGGTTTTTTTTTTTTTTTTTTATAGAAGCCCTAATGTTTCTAATTTTTTTTTTTTCCTTCTCTCAGTTATGTGGTCTCAGGAGATGCAGATGGAAAGCTGAACATCTGGGATTGGAAGACCACCAAGCTTTACCACAGGATCAAGGCTCACGACAAGGTTTGCATCAGCGCCCTGTGGCATCCGCACGAAACCTCTAAGGTCATCACCTGTGGCTGGGATGGGCAAATCAAACTCTGGGACTAGAAACTGCTCGGGGTGGAGTATGAGGGGCAGTGCAGGGAGGGTTTCTTGTCCCATGGGTTTTGTTAACATTTTTTTAGTGAATGCCACAGGACTGGTATCCAGTCTAAATGTTGCAGTGTTTATTGTATCCCAGAAGAGCTCAGATATGAACTCCTGTAATGTATCTGTACAAAGATGAACACACCACACACTTTTAAAGCTTGTTTCTACTACAACAAACACATTTTAGGGCTACTTTGGCTTTTTTTTTTTTAAGTAAATGTTTTAATTTTAATTGGCAGTGCTCTGTTTAGTCAGCATTTGTAATCCATTTGTTCTCAAGTGTCTTGACCATCCCTTTGTGGAAATAAACATTCTGTGAAATTTTCTTTTTAGAAGTATGTCACATTTTTGGCATTGCATCATGGGAGTTGCAGTCACCACCACCATTGCTTATCAAAATGTTAGACACTAATAATTGTGAGCAATTACAAGCGATCAGATATGAATCAGTAAAAAGTAGACTTGCCGGTAAGTTAACAAGCTTGAAAAGTTTGGATAAAGCAATTGCTAAACTCAACGAAAAATACAACTTGGGTCCAGTTGTTTTTAGACATTTTAATGAAGAAATTCTTGCACATTAACAACACTATAACATTTAAAACGCAACATGGTTTAACACTTTATGAAAAAACAGCATTCGTTGTTTCTTTGTTTTATTAAGTTATATCAAAAATATTTGATCTTTGTTTAGTGTCAAGATTTGTACTGCCTGTTTTGATTTTGTGGTAAAGGCTGATCTAATGTCAAAAGAATTTTCTACCTAATCTGGAAGGAAAATGGTGATTGAAGTGTCGGCCACTTATCCTCATTCAAATATCCAATATGCACGCTGTGTAGTAGAGATTGTTTTGAAAATGCAGTTATTCATAATGTTGAGTTGTCATGTTCCAGACATCTTTTTCCTCCAGAGCAGATCCCATCTTCCTTCCTCCCTCGACAACTGTGTGGATTCATCCGCTGTTCTGCCGGCTGCCGTCTCTCGGCTCTGTGTAGACTTACATTATCTGGCTAACATCAGGCACGACCACACTGCCACAGCTGAGAGTGACTCAGGCTGACCTGCAGCCAGCAGCACAGCCACTTTGAGGTAGAACACAGAGACGCCTCTGCAGGCAATTACTCTGCCCCCTCTACACGACAGAGGTCATCACAGGCCAGGAGAGGCAGAGCGGGAGGAAAAGTGGGAGCAGGGATTGTTTAACGGCTTAACGGAAAGGTCATGCCAGATGAGAGCAGGTGTGCTACAGCAACAATTCATGCTTACACTGAAACACTTCCATGTTCCACAATTCTGCAGTTTTTTTTATTTGCTTCTGTCACACTGGCGTCCTTCAAGGCTTCCACTGCGTGTTCACCCAGCTCAGTGTGTAAACGCTGCTGGCGTTGAGGATATTCTTGTGCAGGAAGAGGTGTGGCTTGGCTGGGTCGTTGTGCACGTGGAAGAGGCGGAAGTCGGCCCGTTCCAGCTCCTTGAGCAGGCTGAACCAGTACCGCACCACCGACGGGTCGTCGCCGCCCACCTCGAAACCGGCCCAGTGCAGGTGAACCTCCAGCAGCATCTGCCCCACCGAGTCCAGAACTCCCTCCAGAACCATGTTCTCCAAGATCTTCCACTCCGCGCTCTCCATGTCCGCCTTCAGCACGTCCACCTAGAAGACGCAGGGACGATAATAACTGAGCGACGCTGAAAGGTGAAGATGAGTAAGTATCGTTAATGATGGGTCGAGTGAGAGGGAAATGTTTCATAAGAAGAACCTTAATAGGCGCCACAGGTCATATTCATTTAAAGAGAATCGTGCAAGCCTGAGGTTTAACCTCAGGAATCCCAGGATTCATCTGAATTGCTAAAAATGTCCATTGTCTGACCTTGGCATGTTTGTATTCTTTAATTCCACATTTTCTCAGCTAGTTTATTCTGAAGTAGTGATACAACCTGAGGAGAGATTTAGATGAGCGTAGGAAAAGAAGGCCCGCAGGATTGTCAAGTGTTATCACATTAATCCTTAGAGATTCCAGCTGAAGGAAACTCACAGCTCTGCCTTTGTGAGACGCGTTCACATTTCTGCAGCTCAACGGAGAAGATCGTCTGGCAGCGTGACAGCACTGATATTAAAGTGGCCAAGAAATTCCTCTCCAACTGATGCCTTTGCTGGTGCTCCAGAATTCCCAGGCCTCATTAGTGGAACAGAACAAGTCATAGAGACTCAGAAAAGTCTTATCTGTGGAGGACCAGTCCAAATGTTGTCCCTTGTCCTCCCCAGCGGGCCCCCCGAGCTCCCACAAGCAGAGATGGGTTTCTTAATTGGACAGAACCCTTGTAATGGCAAATAATGTTGGCTTTGTCATGTGGTGATGTATCCGCTCGTCTCTGAGGGAAGTGACTCGGTCTGTGAGCGCGTGCAGCGTTGTTGGGTTGGATGTCGCCGTGTTTTTCAGAGCAAGCAGTTCACGCAGCTTCTGTCAGAACAATGTGCGCTTCTGTTTTTTTCCTCCCCAATGTTTTTGATGTAAATTGCCTCCCTGTCTCTATGGTCCCTGATTCCGACGCTGCGGGGGAACATGCAAACTCTAGAAGGTGTCCTGTCTCAGTCGGCGAGGGTCAAATCATGTCTGAGAGATGGGAACTTAACACAGACCGCTGGGAAAGCTTAACAAATGATTTAGGCTCTTGCACATGATTTTTCTCACTTGGCAAGAAGTTAACTGATTAAAAAAACAAACAAACAAGAATGCTGTCTTACATTTCCATCATGGTGCCAAGTGTCATTTGAAAGGAATGTGTGGAAACAGCAGCTGCGTGTCTCCCGGCCTGTTAAGCATCTCATTTGTTTAATCCGTGCTAAAGCCTTGCAGAATGCGTAGAAGTTGTTTTTCTTCCAGCAGCTTTATGGTGATAAGTTCATCCACCCATCAATTATCTACGCCGCTTATGCTTAATGGGTCGAAGGGGGAGCTGGAGCCATCCCAGCTGACTTTGAGATTTGAGCCAAGAACCCTCTGCCTGTGCCAATTAAAACCTTGTTTTCCTCTTAATCATAAATAACTATCCTACTTTACGCGAGGTAGCGTGCGTAACCCATTTACTGCTATCCTGAGCAGAAAAAGACTGCCGCTTTGCTTGTCCAATTCAAATTCCAGAACACGACTTCCCAAACCAAACTGTGCTCTACAATTGCGGATTTGATTGACCTCTGGAGGATATTTTCATTTCCTCCAAGTGACTCATGTAAAAAAGTAATCAAAAACACACCCAGTAATTATTTCTGAGCTGGAATAAGGAAAATATACATTGGATGACGGCTGAGACATTTTTGCACGACGGCAGCACCTTTACTGAAGATTAAAGTTTGCTGTGTTTGTGTTCGACTGATTTCTAATTGCTGAGTAGTGCTGATCCTGTTGCACGATCCAATTACTGACACGATCAATGGCCCCTTTCAGCAAATGAGATGTGACACGCTGCCGCTGACGTTCGTCCCTGCTGTGACATAGTGCACCGTCTCTGCTGGTCAGCACGGCGCTGCTCGGCCGACGAGTCGTCGCCGTGACTTATTAAACCAAAGACCCAGATAAGAACCGCTGCACTCATGCATATTTTGACCTTTCCATCACTGACTGCTGCTTCTCCCTTCACAGCCACTGCTGCTGCTGCTGCTGCTGCTCACACCTCCGGCACAACATGTACTCGCATTCAAACCTCACTACAGGGAGGCATGTGTGGGGCTCTGCATTTAAAGCAGGTGAGTGCTGCCGTCCATCACACAGCATTATGTAAAAATCCACCTCAGTTTACTTGTCAAACACACACACACACACAAAAAGTCCTCTTTATATGATATAGTAAATGGGTAAATTTGTCATCATGGGAATACATTTTAAAACAGGACAAAGGTTAGCATGCGGCGTCACAGCTGAACGGGGCCAGTTTGTAGATGATTTGTCTTAAGTCTGTATATACCTGCTGAAACTAACTGTCCTTCTCATGAGGTGGAGATGATAATTCGATTACCTGCGTAAGAGAAGCTGTGGCTTCTTTGACCTTGAATCATTATTCAGGCCCAGTCCTCGACGGGGATGTTTACCGGATCTATGAGCGAGCGTGTGTTTATTAGTATGCATGCACTCAGTGGGCCGTGTGTGTGTGATTGATCCTATATGCAGATTCTTATCTGATGAGGCGCGCCCCATGGGGAGGAGGAGGAGGAGGACATAAAAAATAATAGATGAATGTTTATTCACCTGGAGATGGACAACAGAGGAATACAGCGTGATGAGCTGGATGGTGTTAGGATACACAGGATGGTGCTTGCGTTTGCACGCAGCTAATGGAGTGAAGCTGACTCAGTAACAAAGAGAAACCTGCTTTGTGTCCTTCCAGCTGGTTTTTACGGCGCATAGGATTAACTCTTACCTGTCTGTGTCCAAAGTCGTTCAGGATGGTGGCCAGTTTCTTTGTGCTGGCGTACTGACGCTGGGCCGCGGCCCCCGGGTTGGGGTCCCTCCAGTCCACGGAGAGCCGATGGAGCCACATGTCGGCCTGCTGCAGGTGGGGCTGCTTCAGGCCCGGATCGAAGCAGTGGACCTCGCACCCCGAGCTGGCGAGGGAGCGCTCCAGGGTCCGGTCTTCCTCCCCCAACCTGCAGATGGCACAGGAGAGGAACATCAAGTATCTAAGAGGTGAGCTGCAATCCCTTCTCAGACCAAACCAAGATGGGTTTATGTAATGAGGGCTGAAATTGTTCCATCACTGATGAGATCAGTCGTTTCAGTGATATTTTCTGCTCAGTTGTCCACGGGAAGGACGGGAAGTGGGCCAAGAAAGAACCCATTACATTCTGGCATGGATCTGGACAAAGATCAGGATCCAGGTTTTTTTTTCAAAGTGAGATGGATTGTTTGTTTAATGTTTTCCTAGAGAATAATTGATTATTATTTGGGGCCTGAATAATCTGGTACGGGTGGTCCAGATCTTCTGACATCATACTGTTACGTATTTAGAACAATACTCAGCCCAGGACAGGGCGAAATGTTGCTTCATAACTTCAGCACGTTACATTATATTCACTCAGAGTCAAACGAATTCTGCTGCATTTTACTGAATGGTGGCGGTTTCTCAACTCAAATAAAATCCTCCACATCCCCGTCACCCGAAGGCGCCGCGGGCCAGAGCGCAATCACGATGAGGCTAAATGCATTTTAACACGGAAAACATTTGATCAAAGAGCCCAGACATCGGCCCTGTGATGTGGTGCTGCGAAAGCTGTCACAGAACCTGAAATGCGCCAGAGTGGATTCTCAGAATGAAATGCCACTGACAGGCTCCAAAACAAACACAGCGGCTGTTTGATGCTGACATGACCCTGACAGTTAAAAGCCACAAACAAATCAATCCTCCACAAAGCAAAGATCAGAGGCTTTTATCGGTGGGGACGCGTCATGTTTCTCTTTCTGTCCTGCTTTGGTTTGACGCTGCTCTCGTTTGTTCTGCTCCTGTAATGTGTGTAAATGAAAGTCGACAGGCGCATTACCACCTCTTTCTTTTTCACCTCCCTCACTTTCCCAACTCCCCCTGCCACTGCTGTTTATCCCTTATCGCGCTCCTTCCTCGGCTCCTTCCTCCTCTTCCTCCTCCTTTCTCACCCGCTGCCTTCCCATATTCCCCTGCGTCTTATTTGTGCTTCGACAGTGCTCTGTAATTGTGGCAGAGGGAGTAGATTTCACAGTCCGGGTCTTTTACAGATGGGTCCCTGAACCCCCCCTCGCTGTGACAGGGAGATTGAGACGCAGCCGCATGTCTCTTTTCTGCCGCGCTGAACAGTTCCTCCGTTCTCTGGCGAGGTCACCGCAGTGACAATGTAGATGACAGGGATCAGTGTGGAGTGGCCTCAGGGCAGGAGTTGGTGCATCAGAGGCTGTTCTGGATGCTGATGCTGATAAAGGAGCGTCTGTACTTATAATATCCTCTCTCATGACACGGGGGTGATAAGAGATATATAAAGAGATCCTGACTCGATGCCATAGCGACCGAGTCTGTGTGTTGTCACGTGTGTGATGTGTAAATCCGATCTTTACGCCGGTCCTCGTACTGAACTGTTTAGTCAACAGCCTGTCTGGATGTTGTGAACGCTGGAGACAAGTATGGTTAACAAACGCTGGGTGGGCTGACAAGCTGTTCGCTGGCTGTCCCGCCACGTTTTGCTTTTTCACCCTCACTCCTCCATCTTCTCTTATTTTTATCACCCCCCCCTCGGCTCCATTGTTTCTGAGCTGTTGTAAAAATACTTCTGCCTTCACAGATGCTTTCAGGCGTGCAGGGAACCTTTCTGGACATCCTCCTGCAGTCTCCCACATGGGCTGTATGTGAAAATGAGGAGCGCAGTGGCGCCTGACATTTTCTCCAAGTTTCCTGCCAGCACAATTTGGGGGTAGCACATGTGAGAGTCATATCTTACCCATGACACCCATCTCTCTCTGCTTGGCTGCTGACTGTGGCGTTGGATGTTCTCCAATCCAAATTATGTGATTTGTGCAGCGGAAATGATCTGTAATGCCCCGCCTCCTGTGGCCTGAGCCCTCGTCTGAATGAGATGTTCCTGTTGCTGTGACAGTGGACACCATCCTCCTGGGTTCTTGATGTGTTACAAACTAAAAAACGTTCTGCACCTTCTCCTGGGTTCGGTCTAAAAATGTCTCGGTCCCCCTCTCTCGCGTCACCACCCAGAGCATCACATAGCTTGATCAGTGAGTGATGAGGGGCAGGTACTGTTTAATTCCCTGGCTGTGCTTTCGTCTACATTACTGCTCCACGTTTTCACCACCGCCACGTCGCTTTCAGCCTGTGAGGAAAGCCGTAAATGTGAATCAGGGTTTTTTTTTTTTTTTTAACTCCTCCAACAAAACTCTTTTCAGTGCTTGTTGTTCCAAGATGAGGCTGAATGTTAGCCAGAGAGGATGCGCGTTAAAAAAAAAAAAACTCATTGTGAGACCTCTGTCTGCTACCGTGTCCTTCAGGGTGAACAAAGAGGTGGTGATTAGTTGAGGGAGTTTTTTTTTTTTTTTTAAATCTGAGAGAATTGTAAAGCAGTGAAATGACCCTGGCAGATGTTTACATGTTATCTTTTGAAGCAGCGTCAGGGCTCCTCATCTCATCATTCTCTGCTCCCCTGCATGAAGTGTGAACCAGCCCAATGAGCCATAGTTCATGGACTGTATTTATATTTTCCAGGATTATTGACTCGCTCACATCCACAATTAATGGTAGTTACAGCGAGGATTGACAGACCAATCAGGGAACAGCTGCTCTGCCTGCCCGGGCACAGCCGTCATCTAACGGCACGCATACAGCTAACCTTCACACACAAAGCTATGCACACATACTGCATTCAGCAGTGGACACGCACACACACACACACACACAAACTTCATAGTATTTGGTATTTGTCTGTAATTAAAGCCAGTCTTGTGTGTGAGGCAGTGGACAATAGAGTAATAGAGTCCAGGGTTTTGTAGGTCTCAGAATCCTCCTGAGAAAAAGACACGTGTGTGGTGTTCGTGCATGTGTGTGTGAGTGTGTCATGCATCTAGGTCAGACAGGGGACACAGGGAGGAGAAAATCTCTTGCTGTATTTGGAGGAGTGGAGACTTCAGAGGGAAGTTTGACGTGATTGAACTGTTACGCTCGACTATCTGGGTGTTTCTCCTCGTTACTCGTAAAGTTTCTGCTTTTCGTCTGGCTTAGTTTTCTCCTGTCACTGCATTAGCCAGAGTTTAGGGGTGACAATAGAATTCACCGTGGAGGTCTTATGGGATCAGTCAGATAAGAGGGAGAATGGTTCTGCAGCTTTCATTGATCGAGCGCTGTGCCTGAGCGGCCTTCCATCCATCCATCAGTCAGCCAGAGGATATCAGAAATCTTTTTCTCCGATCTCGCCTTTTGCGAGACACACAATGATTTCCCACATCAGGATCCTAACCCTTTGACTGCACCTGTGCCATCTCTCAACAGCCAAATTAATAAGCTCCTCGCTCCTGCAGATAAATCACTTTCAGGGTTTTGAGGCCCAGCATGACGGGGTGGAACTGATCTGTGACACAAAATAAACCGGGCCTCCGATCTTAGCCTGGCCAAGCTGCTCTTTATTTAAGATTTCTTACAACTCAAGACTTGTTCGGACTCAGAAATCTATCTGCACCGTGACCCTGAGAGTTCAGCTCGATGCTTTTACCTCTGTGAAAGAAATAGAGATGCTGAATAAATAAAAGATCACAACTAGTTACTGAGGAGAGCTGACTGAAAATAGCCAGTGCTGCTGCCTTTTCCCCCGGCTGAGGACGATTGGAGAGCCTAGAACATATTATGCCCAGGATTCCTCCAGAGGACATAGGCAACACATTAATCTAGTAAAGCAAGAACACATGTGAGTGTTCGTCTCTACGCACCCGAAAGAGTAGATCCGGCAGCGTTTGCTTTGGATCCTGTGGGTGAGGCTGTACTTCGGGTCCAGGCACACAGCCCAGGCCCTCTTTGACCCCTCAGCAGCTTCTTCATGAGCCAGCGATGAACAAACCACCTGCACAGATAAGAATGTTCACATTTTATTACCTTTTTTTTTAATAGATGAAAAGGAGCAAGACCTCTTTTTCAAAGTACTGTTGTGTTCCCCGAGTCCTGCCTTGTTAGTATATAGTGTACGATACGAACCAAACAAATACTACAGTGGGAAAAAGAGATATTTCCCCTGGAGGTTTAGAGGATATTAAAAAAGAATGAACCTTCTGGTTTCTTTAAGCTCCGTCTGCTGCCAAGGGAGGAACAAGCACAATCTTTAAATGCAAACTCAACGAGATGTGTGCATGTTACAGCTATAGAAATGTAAAGTAAGAACAACAGAGAAATGATTAGCTCCTTACCAAAATATCCACTTGTCAGGGAACAGTGAGCTCGCTACTCCAGCCTCTTATATAACGGCATCTATTATTCACTTGAAATGGACTTTTTCTCCATGTGAGCCTTCGTTATGCGTATTTACATTTTGAGTTTGGATTTCACAGTTTCACACAGTCTCTCTCAGACTCACTGTTCTTTGATGCAGCTTTTAGAATAAACAGCTGGAAGGATGAAGGGATAAGAGTAGACGCAGGAGGGAAGGAGAGGATAATATGAAGGAATGTGGTTGCAGGTGAGGAAGGTGGGACACTCTTCGCCCTTTAAGCTCGACCAGGGTGAGGACAGAGAGGGGACGAAGGGACGTGGGCAAGGATACAGGAAGAGAGACGATGTGGGTATAGGGTTGAGCAGAGGGAAGAATGGAGAAGAGTAAATGAAAGGAAAACAAGGTGGGTAGATGAATGTGAGATTGGGTTTAATGTCGGCACCTCCTCAGAGCCCGTCTGCTATTATCTGTTGCTGCATTAGCACAAAACATAAATGGCATCGCTGGCTGTGGGAGTGTTGGCTTCAGTGGACATTCTGTCTGCATACAAATGCAGATACTGTACATTTAAAAGGCTGATAAATGGCTTGAAATCTTGTCCCCCTCCCACGGTTTGACAGACAAACTGAAGTATCTAGACGTGGATGTGGCCCTGCTCCCGGTCAGAGGACAGCTGTGCTCTGTGCACGTGGGCGCTGCAGCAGTGTATTTAAATGAATTTGGGAACACGCTTCATTATGCTCATCACTGTTCATTTGTTCCAGTTGAAAGCATGGAGCAGCACACACACATACACAAACACTGAACTGCTGAATCGCTCTTAATTATTTTTGCCACTTTACATCTGCAGACATATTGGTGGAAACTGAGACAATCTGCTCCACTGTTTGTGACCATCTTAATGAAAATACTGACAGCAGGATTACTACAGCTACTGACTCAGGTACTTGACAATACTTCTCTCATCTATGTGTGTGTGTGTGTGTGTGTATGTACCAGTGCATGTGACTGCTATTGATTGGACAGTTATGTCCCAAAACATCTCTTGGAGTAACGTCTCCACCAGCCACCGTGTCAGTCAGCATTACAGCCGAGGACGCTGCTATGCCCCGGCTAACTCCCTCCGCCCTCGCCTGTCACAGTCTATGATGGACAGTTCCCTTCAACTGCCCCCCCCCCCCACACACACACACACACACACACACACACACCCGTGTCCTGAGGTGAAGTCGTCTGCTTTGTGAAAGATGAGTGCTAAGTTAGTAGAACCCTGCTGTAGCTCTGCTGTGTGAGTTGGAGGAAAACAAATGGCGGATTTATCCTCAAGTCAGTTTCATTACAACAAGAAGCACGTGTAATCCTAAAAATAAACCCTGTCACAATGTGGCACAGAAAATTAGGCCTCTCTCGATCCCTCTGCAGCCGTCAGTTTATCATATCGAACATCTCGATCCATTCGCGGTGATTTAATTTACCGCCGCGGTCCGACAAACAAACCCTAACTCACGCTGATTGAGAATGAATAGAGGGGCCGTGAGTTCCATCTGTATGGAAATCAATAGAGTAATGAATTATGTGTGTGCTCCCAAACAAGACCAATAACCATCGGCTGAATGTGAACAAGCAGCCAGCGTGTGACAGAAACGGGCTCATTCTGGTTTCTACAGTGCAGCAACAAAGACCTTTCAAAATAAGACACACAACTAATTCCTTCTCTATTCATGCATCTGTTTAGAGTATTTGCTTAATTTGAACTATACGCAACCAAAATGTTCTTTTCCTTGATGGGACATGGTAGACACATTTATGAAGTAACAAAGCTGACATATAAATGGTAGTAGTGGAGTAATACTGCTCTCTCTGGTGTGGAAGCATAAAAAAAATCCTCGTATAAATATCCAGCAGGTTCTAAATGTTAGAGCCTGTGAGACTTGGATTGATTCTGACTCACTTGTGGTGTTGTGATGTAGCTGAGGAACCTTCTGGCTTCGTCCTCCAGAGAATGACTCTCACTGGCCCATGGCTCCAGCTCTATGTGCCACCGAGGAATCTACACACACACACACACACACACACACACACACACACACAGAAACGAGAAAGAAAACTGACAATTAACAAATACCGAGTGGGCCACTAGAAAAAGAAAATCCATACAAGGACAACAACAAAGGGAGCTTTATTCTTTCAGGTATTAGAAACCACTTGTGCAAAACCACGGATGGAACTAGGTCACAATGTGCTCCAAGCAGGATTTTCCTCTCCACCTGTGTATTAGTAAGAAATAAACTGCTGAATTCATAGTTGTTTTGAGTAAAATGGGGGGCTGCAGTTTATTCGTATGCGTCCTGTACTGTGAGGTGTAGATGAATAGATAAAGTTCATCTGGGTCTGACGTTGGAAAATCGAGACTTCACCATCTGCTGGCTGGAGCAGAGCCTGGTGAGGCACTGCTGTGCGAACACATTCCTGGAACCTGGCGGAGCCCGGATTCTGCAGGAATCTGTCTGTTTGTGATTAGAGGAGAAGCCTCCAGACGGCAGAGCGGTGATGATGCGTTTGTATCAGATGCTCTAAAAGCAGAGTTGATTAGCAGCCGCGGTGTAAATCACAACGTGTGATCTCACGCCTCCTGCCTGTGCGAGTGTTTTATGAGCACCACAGTCGTGTTTGTGGGTTTGTTTGATGCTGCTGTGGAGAACAATGTGTGAGAGGTGCTATGGTGAAGTCAGGTTTGTTTGGGAAAATCAACTAATATCATGTGTTGGAGCTCATTCGCGTGTTTCCACGTCTCGGCCTCCTCACGGTGACGCCCTGCACTTCAGCCCTGTGATGGCACGCACAAGCCAACAGGCTTCATAGTTCACATGGTTTCAAATATAATCCCTGAAAAAAAATGAGGCTTGGTTTGATTTGCACGGAAACTGAAGCGTGGAGTCTTGATTGCCAATGGAGAAGCAGCTCACGGTGCTTCTTCCACACACCCTGGCATGTTTGTTTTTCAGCTCCTCCATATACATTTCATTCAGACCACATCTCTCTGTCTAAACCCACAATCTGACAACAAATCCCAGACGGAAACACGGAAGCAGAGACCCCTTTTCCAATCAAACACACCGAAAAAACGTATGTCAGTCTGCTGTTAGCACCTAAATAAATAATATCTGCTGTTCCACATCAGGGGGACAACTGAAAAGCTCCCAGAACTCCCCGTCTCTACGCTGCAAAGCTGCTGTCGGGTGCAGGTTGAGGCAGGGCTGCTGATCACAGGCCAGATATCTGGGACAATAGACTCAGTGGGAGGTTGCAGCGCGTTTGAACTGGAGGGGAACAGGAGCGGTGGGAGAAAAAGTGGAGAAGCACCGGAGAAGGGACAGAGATCAGGGTCGAAGTCACGCACAAACACACACGTGTGTGTGTGGGTCTGAACTTTAGAGGAGAGAAGGGAGGGAGTGAGGTGGAGGTGCTAAAGTTTTCTGATTTAAAGACTTGACTGTAGTGTGTGTGTGTGTGTGTGTGTGTGTTATGCCTCTGAGCTCTCCTTAAACTGCTGAATCATCACTGAGCGTTGATGAGGTCGGTGATAAGCCCCATTTTCAGTCAAGTTACAACAGGCCGTCAGCACCTCAGGGACAGCGAAGAGAAGCGGTGTTGATAAAAACACACAGGAAATCATTCAGAGAGGGCGGGACCGGGACGCTCACACCTTCACGACATAAATAGGCACCCAGCCCCAGCCTGGGTCTGGTTTACACCCAGAATAAAGTCTTGACAGAGACAAGACATAAGAGAGAAGCAAATGATATTGTATTAAGACAATGATGCAGCAATAGTGTGAGCATTAAATCATAAAGTATAATCAATGAAAATCAAGACAAGAGATTGAGAAGAAAGACTTATAATAATATTGTCTTAAGAAAATAGCAGCAAGGAGCCCCTGCGCTCATAATGTTCTGACTTTTCTCTCAACTCTCCATCTCTTCCCCACAGTAAGTGTCCCTGCATGGAACACCTGAAGAGCCAGCTGAGCACAGTGAGTGACAGAAGTGGACATGGCAGGTCAAGTGGAAACCCTGGAACAAGGTCAAAAAATGAAGCTGAAATACCAGTCGAGGTGAAAGTGCTGAAAAAGAAGTTGGAGCTGAAAAGCCATTTGAAGTGTGAGTGAAATCAGCGCCAGTTCAAGAGGGAGAAAGGAAAAAAAACAAAGAAATTGCCAGCGCGCTGCTGGGGGATTTGCTTTTGAAATATTTGGTATGCACGCTGGAATAAACTGAAGTGGCAGCTGCAGCATATTTTTATTTACCACGCTGCTGTCTCTCCTGCTTGTTTGATTTCTCAGGGATTCACAAGCGATGGCTGATTTCTGATCTGGCTCTCTGTCCTGCGGCCCCTCCGCTGGGTCTGCATGTCTTCATGGAGGATGGGCCGTTCGCAGATCGGTGCCTCTCAGCCTGGGTGTGAGAGAGAGGTGTGAGCAGCCAGGCCGAGTGTGAATAATCCCCCCCCGGGGGAAGGGAGGATGGATGGGCGAACAAGAGGTGACTGGATAAAAACAAGCGAGGACTGTCTGCCAGAGCGGGTGAGGAGGAGAAGTGGGAGGTTGAGGGGGAGGGAGAGGGCGGAGTTGAAAATGAGGGAATGACCCTGACGTCCAGAGGTGGAAGTGGAGCTGCACACCTGGGTATGGATTTTGTGCAGAGAATAAACAAAGTCGATGCGAGGCGGCCGATGGCAGCGTGGTCAGGGCACAGTCAGCGCTTCAGTAAACAAACAGCAGAGCATCAAATGTCTCGGAGCAGCCACAGGTGGCCTGTGTTTGCCCGTCTGGAAACCGTGCAGCCATTCAGAAAATATCCATTTATATATCATTATCCTCATTTGTAACTACCGTCAGAGAAATGCCACCACACTCCACGTGATGAGTATTTAGATGGGTTTTATCTTGTGGTCAGATCAGCCTTGTTCATTTAAATAACAGTGCATGCTGGGTATTGGATCCCCATTATTGTCTTATATTAAAAGGATTTGTAAAGCGGCGCGATATGACGATACACACACGATAAACACAACAAATCAGCCACACTAAGCTCCATCATTCTGACTAATCTTTGAGATGCCGGGGACTAATCTTTGAGTCAGGCCCGGCCCAGCTGCCTCTGCCTCCTGCAGTCGTCTCTATTCCCCCGGCTCGTCGGCCGATCCCAGCTCACTGCCAGAGCACGCGGAGACACAGAGAGGGTATAACAGAATTAAAGCGGGGGGGGGATTACGCTGATCTTTTTTAATAAAGGCGGTAATCTCTGAAGAAGTTGAGCCCCGGTCTCAGAGGCAGAGTGATGGGAGAAGCCTGTGAAGGAGTGGAGGGTGAGGGTGGGGGGTGCAGATGGAGAGATGATGTGTGTGAGAGAAACAGAAAGGACAGAAAAGTTTCAAAGACAGACATTTTCTTGAAATTTTTGTGTGAGAAATATTTTTCTAAAATGCAGTACGGATGATGGTGTTAATGGTTAAAAGAAGCATTCTGCTGCTGGTGGCCCTGTCTGCTAGATCCCTACAGTCATTTGTGTTTTCAACGGAGCATGAGAAACTGCAGCGCTCATCAGAAAACAGATAATCGGTCGGCCCCTTTCAAAGTCAATGTTTTGACATGTTGTAGCTTGTGCCAGCAACTTGTATATCTGTAAAAGTGCTCTGTTGCCTTGGAAACACCGCCACCATGCATGCATCAATGCATCGAATCATGGTTCTGTAGGGTTAGATTAAAAAAAGAGATTGACAGTGCTCAGGACACATGGTCGCCTGATTCCATCCAGATGGGGTCTTATGACGCGCTCTCAGTTCCGTGTGTGTGTGTGTGTGTGTTGGAATTTTTCCACGAGAGAATCTTCCTGGACAACGTCCCAGATTTCAGATCAGTGTTTGATGTCTTGTTGGCAGGAGTGCAGGGAACATGCTGTGCACAATACGATGCTCATGCTTCCAGAGCAGTAGCTGCAGAAACAGAAGGGGGGCTATTTTCTGTCTCAGCTCTTTCAATAACTTTTTTTTTTCCTAGCTGTGTCTTGCACATAAATGGTGACTGTGGAGAGAAGTGTATTTCGAGCGACGCTCCTGCTTGTTTTGAGTGATTAGCGCCCAGTCATCGTTACGGAGCTGTCTCCACCTGCCCTCGGCTCGGTGCTAACGCTTCTAATTTTGCATCCTCGCTCTGCCTGGTCCCCATTCTAACTCAGCGTCATCTATCAGATCAGGTTTCACAGATTTACAGCGAGAGACAGGCGGGGAGACGAAGGCAGAGAAGAGTGTTTTGAGCCCCGCAGGCTCTTTAAATGGTCATCCTTCAGGTTCACTGGGCTTCTCTGTTGCCGCTGGGGCCTAAGTGCTGCTGCTGAGTGTCTCTGTTGTCTTTGCAACCAGACACAGGCGGGTTACGGTGAATGTCAAACGCAGCTGAAATGGGCTTCTGCGACACACACAGAGCGCCCTTTTCCAGGAGCAGGTCTCCTGCGTTCGTGGATGCAGCGGCGTAGGTGAGGATGAGAGCGAGCCCCCTCGCGTCTCATTTCAGAGGTCAATGCGCCCATTCATATCAGCCGGGAGGGAGGCCGCTAACTTTCTGGAATGTTCCAGACAAGGCCTCCGTGTCTGAGGGGGAGCATTGTTCGGTCACGACGCTGGACTTGATAGTTTGACACTGACTTTTCCCCCCTTCCTGTGGGCATCTTTGTTGGAGAGCACACAACAGACCCTCTGTTTATTCAGTCAGCAACATAAAGTGCATTGATCGGCCTCTCTTTCTCCATGTACAGCTTGGTATATATAAATTAATATAAATATAGATCCTCGATTAAATAATAATTTTATCTTCCAGAATTCTCTCTGGTTTTCTGAGGTAACAGTGACCCTGACCTTTGACCTCTGACCCCCAAAGTCTATCCAGGTCATCCTTTAGTCCAAGTGAATGTTGGTGTCAAAGTTGAAGCGAAGAATGTGACTGACGGCTGTCGCTGATCCAGAAGCAAGGTGAGTGACATCGTTTATTTTGCTCAAACAAACATTGGGGAGGTGGTTTATTGTGACGTATAAATAACCTGCAGCCTGACCCAGGTGACATCTTCCAACCAGGCGATGATGTCTTGTGACTCCCCCGGTTCCCCACACGCCCACGAGGTCAAAGAAGCCTGAGGACCGACTCTGGTCACACCTTTGGGATTACAGAAGTCAAACCCTCTCATTCTTTTCCAACAGCCTCTCTCCTCCCTCCTCTTCACTCCCTGTTTCTCAGACACGACCAAGGTCAATGGGTTTCTGCGATAGAAATTCCGCCGGGGGCCCGATACTGGTCCGGTATGGTACAAACGGCCCCTTTTGTCTGCTCTCATTACTATTTGCATGAAAGTAATTGATGCTTGCCTCACAGATACTTAAATCCATCTAATTAAAATAAAGAATTTGAAACTAGCAAGCTGCTCTGGGTAATACATGTTTTTGATTTTCAGCGATTAACATAATCAAAAGCTTTACTGAAACAGAGAGATTACGAGTTCAGTCAGAGGGCCAAGTCCCTTGTGTCTAAATCCCCTCTTCAGTTTTTTCTCGGCTGCTGTGGAACAAAAAGAAAATATGTGGCTCGTACTTCAGACAATCTGCTGTTGTCGTCAGCAGGAGGATTAAAAAAAAAAAAAGAAAAGGGGGTTTCTGCTAATAGACGCTATCGCCTGTAGTGAGGTCGTGTAAAACAAGACAAGAAGATCAGTTGCTGCCTTCTGGCATCTCGTCACATCGCCGGGTCTTTCGTTTTTCATGTTTTAGAAGCCACGCGGCCTCAAAGCATCCACGGCGCCGCATCTCCTGTCAGTGGGCTGTGAGGCTGAGTGACAGCCTGGGCCCGTTTCAGTGAGGTCTGGAAGAAGCCTGCGCTCAGATACCTCCACCGTGAAATGGTGCCATTCCCCCACTGTGGAGCGAGGCCATTAAGAATTGATGCGATGGCAATGCAGCAGAAGAGCTACGCGTGTAACAGTTTAACATCAATAATTCATTCCTTCATTGCTAATTCGGCTCCTCTCCAGTCGCAAGGTATATGAGACGATCCAGATTTTCATTTTTTGACGATGAGAAAATAAGTCTTACATCTCAGATATTACATTTTTTTTTAAGCTACCATTCTGATTATGTTCTCTTGCAGGACTGAGTGCAGTTGGAAGTTGACAACACGAGAGGGATGAGACACTCACACAGCTCACAGGTGGGTCAAGATCTGTCCTGTTGTGGATGCATCCGTCCGATCGGTGTGAACATTTGTCATCTGTCTACACTTTTCCGAGTACTCCCTCTTCTCCACTCTCCTCCTTATTTATGGGAGTGTCAGACAGCTAAGAGATTAAATTCCCTTTAGATTGGTCATTACTAGAATAAACCCTCAGGCTCCCTCTCTCTCTATCTATCTGTCTCCATACTCACACAGAGTTTATAGAATTTGTCAGCAACAGTTTTCCATGTCACCTTTCTACTCGACAGCTTCATGAGTGCCTTTTCAAATGAGCTTGGCCTTTCTGAGCGATCTCTACCTTCATTTCGCAGAGCAAAGAAGAAAAAAAGAAAGAAAAGAAAACCCTCAACTTTTGCCATTTTCAAAGTACAGTGAAAACGACAGAGCAGCTGTGTCACCTTGTAGTAAACAGAGTGTATTTAAAAAAAAATAAAAAAAAAATAAAAACATCAGTAACTCAGCAGGGGACCCAAAACACTTCTCTACAGGGGTGAGATGGAACTGGCATCGCTATACGTGTGTCTCAGTAGTACATGCATGTTCATAGTAGTACACTTCTTTGGTAGTCCTCTATATCTACAGTAGATAATAAATATGACATTTAGAACACTTCTCTGTTCCCTGGACAAACTTTAATTCTATTGTGCTGTTTGCGTCTTCACTAACGATGGCAGCTGCAAACATTGTCCCTGTGTGCGTTTAATTAATTATCTAATCCGACGAGTTGTTTGCTTTTACGACCGTGTCCATAAATACAGCCGCGCAGCCTTGTTGAGTTTTACTGCGCTTATCAAAAACCGAGGCACATTCCGGGCTTCGCGTCTCACAGCGTGAGCGAATGTGACAGGATGTAAACGGTGACTGAGGGGACGACGTGAGTGGCAATTTACAGAGAGCACGAGCACGCCAAGCGTTGAAGGACAGCAGAGAAAAACACACCATGCTACATGTGATGCTGTAAAATGTGTGATCAGTCTGAGCCCACACCAATTTTTGTTTAAAGTGAACTGCAACAAGCTCCCTCTGACACTGCTATCTATGCTAGCTATGTGCAAAGATGTACTGCAGAGACGCTTTTGTAAACTGGCGTTCACCTCTTTCACCTTCGCCCACGAATTCTCGAGCTTTTATAGGAATGCTCGCTGGAGTTCCGTCTTTGCTTTTTCACCAAGGTCAGCGGAAGCGTCCTTGATGTCGTGCTTTATTTCATTCACTGTGAAAGGGGGTGTAAGTGGAAGAGAGAAACTAAGACAGATGTGGGTTAGAAGTGTGTGTGTGGGGGGGGGGGGGTTAACATTGAGACAGAGGGGAGAGATGAGAGGGCACGAATAAGGATGGGGGCACGGAGAGCAGGAGTTGGGCGACATGACAGAGCCAGAGAGCGAGTGATCGTCAAGATCTGAGGGGCGAGAAAACAAGAAGAGGAATGTGCACGAAGGAAAACAGAGAAAAGAGACAGAGAGGGAGTTAAACGGCAGCAGCACACGACACAGACGTTTAGCTGAGGGCCCCTCCAGGGCGTCTTATATGACAAATCTTGTGTTAGGACGCACGGGGAGAGAGCATATGGTGGGATGCATTATTGATGGTGGAGGAGTGCTGATCTCTCAGTGTGACATAATCGCCCTGCAGTGATTTCCAGGGCATTTAAAACTCGGTTAGTTTTAAATCATTTAAGACAAAAGCGAACAAGAAAATCTGAAAGCTTCGGAGGCAGAGAGGGAGGAGAGGCAGACTTGTTGTGCTGGGTGGAGGGGGGGTTTGATGATAATTGGCCGTGAAAAGGGAACAAAAGGGAGACGTATGGACGCGGGGATCAGATGACAAAATCGAGGAGAAAAGAGCAGCGACGGAGCAAAGAGAGGGGGAAATGAAAAGCACAAAAGAGAAGGAAGAGGGAGTTTTGTTAAGCCGGTGCTTTAACACGCCCTTCAAAGGTCAAGGGTCAAGCCCATGGAGTGTGTGAGCGTGTTAGTGTGTGTGAATAGCTGTGTTTGCTCCAGAGGATATTGCATCTGAATGGACTTTTGTTCCGGCCGACTTTGTGTATAGATTTGCAGCTGATACGAGCGCGGGCAGTGTTTGTGTGGAGGTGACAGCAGTTTCAATGGTGCACATTAATCAAAAAAAAAACTGTAAATGCAGCTTTTCTCCGGCCGCAAACCCCGCGCTGACAAACTCTATTTTTCAACTTCAAAGCGTCTCACAGGCACTCATTGAAAATGCATCGATTCTGGACGCCTGTCCCTCCCTCATCACCCTCCAGGGATTACTGGGATTTGAGCCGGTGGCTCGCAGACACAGAATGAAAGCTCTTTATTGAGCCGCTCAATAGAGTTAAGATCGGATGACTTTACGAGAATCTAAATCGCAGCAACTTCGGACGCAGGAGATGAGGTGTGATATTTAACATACCTTTCTGCGCGGGCTGAGAGGAGGCGCCTCTCCGTCCTCGTCCCTCTTCTTCGTCGGACTCTCCTTCTTCAGCGTCCGAACATAAGAGATTCTCCTTTTGATGCTCCTGTCCCGCTCCTCCACTTCTGCAGACACCCGCTTGGTTCTGCTTTGCTGGCCCAGGTTCTGATCGGACGGGACGGGACGAGCCGGGGGCTCGGGAGTTCCAGGCCAACCTGTCTCCAGGAGGACATGAACGCACATGCACACAGCAGTGAGCAGAACACCCAGACGCAGCAGCAGCCCCAGGGATGGTCGCTCTCTGCCCATGTCCCTTCCCAATATTTGCCCCCCTCTGTCTCTCCGGCTCACATCAGTCCATGTCCTCAACCAGAAGTGTTAATTTGTCCCTTGCTTTCTCTATCCCATTCTTCATGTCCTTCTTGTCGAGCAGTCGTCCTGCTGTTCTGATCTCTTCTTCCCGTGCTGCCTCTCCTCCTTCTCCTCTGGTCCAAAGTCCACCATCCGACCTGAAGAGCTGAGTTAATGAGTCAAAAGCGAGTGAAGAAACACCCCTGCTCCGGAACCAGCACACGTGTGCTCCTGTGTGTGAACTTGTGTGTGATTGAGAAGAGGGATGTGTGCCGACCTTCTTTGAAAAACTTTGGGAACTCCCTCCTCACACTCCCATTTCTCCCCCTTTCCCTAAACACACACGCCCCTTTAATTTGCCTTCGAGCTCTCTCCAGCTACACACACACACACACACACACACACACACACACACACACTGTTGCTTTGCACCCTCCCTGCCCACTCTCAGGTTTCTGTGTAACTCTAGATGTGGGCAGGACCTGCAGCTCCACTCAGGGCCCAGCATGCACTTCTCTTCCCTCTCACTCTGCATACGGAATAATAGAACTTTGACTTAAATCGATTTGCGAGTCCAAAATGTTTTAGTTTTTTTTTCATTTTTGCTGCAGCACATTGACATATTAAATATTATGAAACAATTAAAAAGTTATATTCAAATTCACAGCAGTGAATTCTATTTATTGCAAGGGTTATTTAGAAAGATTTGTTAAATTACATATTTTTTGCCTCCACAAAATGAAGTTATTACCTTTTGTGCATGTGCAGAAACTGAAATTAGCCTCTGCCAGTACGCGCATAATTCCTTCTGCCCTTGCAATCCCCACAGACCACTCGCTGAAACTAGCCTCTATGATATGGATTTTCCTGCACATGTATCTGCAAGCCAACAGCCAGCGGCCCAAATTGTCTTCACCAGTCACTTAATTCACTTTCCTTCACTAAATCTGCAGATGTGCTGGAACAAATTTTAAAAAACGGAGCTCCTCCTCGTGCGTCCACCTCATAAATAAGTTACTAACACTTCAAAACAAAAACAGGACACGTCTTCTGTCGGAGCTGCCAAGCAGGATCACTTTTGAACAGTGGATGAAAGTTATTGTTGACGCAAACATTTTCACATCAGCTCAATCAAAGACACGACAGCGCAGTGAGAAGGAGAGTTCTCTCAGCAGTTTGGAATCAATGACTCACCAGTAGCTCTCTACTGCCCCCTTTGGAGTAAAAACGGCACTCCTCCAGCCACTGTGGAGGAGAGGATGCAGATTTATGCAAATGAGAGCTGATGCTTGTGTTGCATTTTTTTTTTCCAATTTCAACTAATTTAATGTCAGAGGACAATAAATCTGCATATCAACAAACACTTCTACTGAAAGTAAGAGATGTGCCATGGACTAACTAACACTGAGCATCTCGTTTTAATATAAGAGAAAGAAAGCAAAGGAGTAAACAGATGCCAGGGAGGAAGCGAACCTCTGGCGATCTCTACTGCCACCAAGTGGTGGTCATGAACATTTCAGACCACATGGATTTGATTAGAACTCGATCTGGGTCTGGGAGAGATTGAAGTGATGTAGGTCATATGGTAACTTCACTGTTAGTGTCTGCAGGATGTGATGAGACAATGGGGAAAGAATGCACCCAGATAAAGTGAGTGGAGAGAACCACAGGACTGGTGCTGAATGGGTTTGTACACGTGTGTGTGTGTGTATGTGTGTAGGTGAGTAGATAAGACTTGACAAACAGATAAGAATGACAGGTTACACATTTCAGGGCAAAATGTCTTCTTCCCCCCAAAAAAAGAAGCGTCTCTGTAGTTGAAGCAACACATGTTGCAATGATTTGTTCGGATCTGAACAAAATCGGCTGCCACATGGGGCACATTTGTTTTTCTCCTTGTGCATGTTCTCATTTCTCTTATCCTCTCTTCCCTTCTCTTCTCTTTTCTTCTCATCTCCTCTTCCTCTGCTCTGCTAAATTCAGGTCGAGACTGCAGAGGTCATGTGAACCGTGGCAGGTGACAGGCGGCGGTGCAAAGGTCAAGCATGAGGTCAAGGTGAGGTCCACTTGTGAAAAAGAGTAATGTGGTTATAGGATGATATGATGCATAGATATTATAATTCATTTAGGATAGCGTTCAGGTCCCGGGCTGAAAGTGAGCAGGTTTTATGGCACAGGTCAAACGAGAACAGGGAAAATGCTTTTTTTGGGGGGGTGGAAATAAACACTGCACCTTGTGCAAACCTATCGACCCCTCGCTCGGTGGGAAGTGACCAGTTGTGACAGGAGCAGGTGAGAGTTGGTGACATCGCAATAGGGCCAAACTACAGAACTGACACACAGCGGCCCTCTGCCCATGTGTCCATCTGCAAACGGGGAGGGGGGAGGTTAAACTCCACTTGGTGTCAGTGACATTTCCTCCCTCTAGATTCCAGAGGGAAACAGAAAATTCCTGAACCTGCACTTACATCCTCTGATTTATGGCACCAGCATCTGTTGCAGATATTAATACCGCTAGTGTATACGCCTGAATAAGACGAAGTGAAATCCAGCCTGGTGGCCCAACATGAAGATTGTGTTTACAGTTATAAAACCAAATTCTCTTGTGTGAATTACAACATTAACAGACCTGCATGTAATTTCAAAATTGCACACCTTTAGCCGTCGCTGTCCATTTGCATAAATTGTTGTTGTATTTTTAAATCCAGGTCTGTTCTCCCTTTGTCATTATTTCCCATGCAGATGGCAAGTCGGCGCGGCGGCAAAGGCAAACACCGACGTGGATGTCCGGCTGAATCCGGCCAAGGCGAGGTGCAGTCAGTCAACACGGCCGCAGCTACTCATTAATCAAAGGGTCCAGTCAGAGCGCTCCCTGACAGAGACTCTGGTTCCCTGCTGCGTGTGTTAACGTGCAGTTGTTGGGGATACCGAGCATGTCTGCGGCTAATGGCATGAACACGTGTCTTCTTGGCGGAGCGCATATGCAGAAGAGTGGCTATTACACGCGTCAGATGTGTGACTCACTCGAAAACTGGACAAAGTAAAGAAAATCTAGCTGCATCTGTGGGTCTGAAGAGAGCTAATTGAGTGATGCTCATTGACCTTGTGAACTCAGCAGCTCATCGACACCAGGCTCAGGTTGTAAACACCAGGCGTATTTACAGCAGCGTTCCGTTTCACAGTCTTCAGGAAAAGTTGACACTGGAACGATCGAGGCCACTATGAATGTTGGGATGATTTCTTTATAAACATGTGCTCACTGGGACATTTGGAGACGCAGGTGCACCACTGAACGCCACAAACTTTCCCAGACCTGGTTGTGTGTTTTCCCCTCTGGTTATAGATAGCCCGATGGAGAGGATTTCCCAACAGCCCAGACGAGACAGCTCTGCGATGATGCCCGGCTAGAGTTTCAGCCTGCAGGGCCCCCCCCACGCTGACCTGGGCCCCCGGTGTCTGAGGTCAGGTGACATGTCAGAGCTATTTTATTGACAAGAGTTAATGAAACATGTTGGTGAAGTGTGAGGTATTTGTTTGGGGGGTATTAAGAGCCACATATTTACAAGCTGGCAGCGTTAGGCTCACAAGAGGGCCAGGAGTTCCACATCACTGCCTGAAGGGTCAAGTGGGTCCTCTCCTCAGTGAGGGAACCGTGTCAATAATATCTTGAGCAACCGAACTAAAGCTGTCACACTATCCTCGTTTCCATTTGCCTTTTTTTTTGGAAGCTCTTTGCGAGTGTGAGCGTGTGCGCGCTTCTCCTCCTCCTCCTCCTCCTCCTCCTCCTCCTCCTCGGCGAGCAGCGTAAACGCCTCAGTCACTGAGCCGCCGGTTAGCGGGGAGAGAGAGAGAGAGAGAGAGAGAGACGCATCGCATCGCAGGGGGAAAATGACGGTGGAGCGATTATTCGACGAGCTCGGACATTTCAACAGGTACGAGACATGTTCTCCTCTTCTGCAGAATCGTTTTGTTATTATTATTTTTTTTTCCTTGCACGAGTCCAGTCGGGTTTCTGCGGCACCATCAACGAACCGTTAACTTCTCAACTCCTCAGGTTGCTTCGGTGCAATGGTGCAGTCGCGACCGTTTCACACTCAACGCTTCCCTCTGCTCTTTCTGCTTTGACCACTTTTCAGTCTGCCAGATGTTTTACTAACAAAACATCCGCTATTTCCCCCCCTCTGCAAACCTGTCACACGTTGAATCACTGGGCTGTCACTTCGTTCATGTGGTTTGTTGCCTTCTATGAAGTAGTGTTGTACTCAAACGTTTCGCCAGAGTGGAGGGATAAAAATGTGCTGAAGTAAAACTCTAAATCCCCAGGGCAGCATTTCTACCAGAGCGTAAACTAAGTGGGTGCTTGCAGAGTGTAGCCTATTCCCACAATGCATTAGTTAACTACTTCATTAACTCTCTCTCTCTCTCTCTATATATATATATATATCAGGAATGTACAACTATTGTCAAACTATTACATATTTCCCCTCCCTCTCTGCTCACACCCCAGAGGCATGCTGTGGCCTCCCACATTCTAAGTTTTCCAGATCTAGGCTAGATCAGTCTCTGATCTTGAACGTATTTTTCCTCTCCAGGTTTCAGGCATGTCTGTATTTTGCGGCCGTGTTCCAGGCCATAGCCTGTGGGATCCACTACCTGTCGTCCGTGTTCCTGGTGGACACCCCAAACTTTGTGTGCGGCGTGCCCAGCAACATCACCGAAGTCCTGTACGGCAACGAGTCGGGGTCGAGCCTGGAAGAGTTCCTGCCGGACTTCAAAGCTGGGAACGGGCCCATGGTGGTGAGGACGGCCGCGGGAGAACAGTGGGAGCTGAGCCGCTGCCACTGCGCCCAGCGCATCAACCCGACGGGCTTCACGTTCGACTTTGACGGGGTGACAACCGTGAAGGCCTGCAATGGGAACTTTGTTTACGACCACAGTGAAGTTCAACAAAGCATAGTGACGGACTGGGACCTGGTGTGTGAGAGAGAGTGGCTGGCCAAGCTGTGCCAGCCCACCTTCATGTTGGGGGTGCTGATCGGTGCGTTGGTGTTTGGGGACATCGCTGACAGGTGAGCCAGGCTGATGAAGAACGAGGAGGAAGTGGAGGGGAATGAATGCTTGATGAATGACCTCATGTGAGACACATGGAGAGAGTTTCTTTTGACATGTGCATGAAAACAAAAGCACATGTTCTCTGTTCTCTGAGGGTCTGTCTTAGTGTCCACGTGGAGTCTTCGGGAGACACGTTGGCCCTTCTGCCTCAACATTAAAATAATAGACAAGCTTCACACCTGTGTAACACCTGAGTGCACAACAAAGTGACCTAAAGAGAAGAGAGGTGTAGGAAAGATGGACGGCCGCTGGATGATGTCATGGAATGTTTCTCTTTCTCCTCCAGGGTCGGCCGCGTGAAGGTTCTCATGTGCACCAGCATCTGTCAGTTTGTGTTCGGAGTGGCTGTAGCGTTCTCTGGAAACTACTATTTCTTCGTGGTGCTCCGTTTCCTCCTCGCTATGGTGAGTTTGGCACGTCTGCCCAAGAGGGTGCATTTTTCTTTTTGCTTTTTTGTTCCACGGACCAGAGCCAGTATACTAAAAAAAAAGAAAAAAAAACAATTCATACAAGTTAGATGACACCAAAAAATCCCAAACTTGGATTATTTTAGATTCAATAAGTGCATCATTTAAACTGTAGACACTGGACCTTTAAACTGAAGGAGGGTTACGGTTGGGAAAGTGCATTTTGCAAGCATTTTAAACATCGGTCTATAAATATTAACACGCTGAAAGAAGTCTTTAAAAGCTCAGAGGGGAGCTGCCTGATTTTCTCCTTTCGGCTTGTAAACAAATTTTCCCCTTCATGTTCGCTTGCGTCCCCAGCGTGTGGGTGTTTCTCAGCCAGTTGCTAATGTTCTCTATGAATATATTAGGATCCTCCCCCTGTTAGTCAGATTACATTCAAGCCAACATCCTTAGCAAAGCAACATGTTTGCTCCGGTATATAAAAAAAGAATGTGAGTAGAACGCTGCAGCTTGAATTAAATATAAATACACTGAATTTCCTCTTCTGCTTTGTACTCGCCAAACAGAAAAGAAGACATGTGAGATGAGTAGAATCAAAAGTTCTCTATTTATTACTGAGTAGCTACAGTGTTTGTGCTAAGCATCCAAACTCAAAAGGAAAATAAACCAAAAGGAATAGTAGTAGTGAAGCCAGCAGTGCCTTTGACGTGTGTTACTTTCCGTGTTCTGTTGCTGTATTCACTGAGTACACGAGGAGATATGAGTGCTCAATAGAACACTTGACTAACTGAAGGAGTCGGTCCAGGTCCAAGGCTGCGTGGCAGAGCCCCTACAGTCCGGCCTCTGTTTCAGTTCCCGCTCGGCTTCTTCTACCATCCCCCTCCCCGGCCGCCCGGTCCTCGTCCACTACAGCTGTTGTTTGTCACACAGACTGTCAGAAGGAGGAGACTCATTCTGCTCAGCCTCCTCTCAACGCGGCGTGCTATTCCGTTTCTTAAGCAGGGTCGCAAAGTTCAATTGCTGACATTACGCTGGGATTGAGAGTTTTCACTGAGGAAGCTGTTGACTTTTAAAGGGATAGTTCAAATAAAACTTGAAATATGTTGGACAAAGAGTTGATACAAAACACAAAACACTTTTGGTATCCAAAATCCAAAATCCAATGCTGGCAAATATGTTTTTTTTTTTCTGTTGTTGTGTTGTTAGATTGACGGAAACCAACTGCTTTCCATCTTTGCTCTCGGCAGGTTTCCAGTGGCTACCTCGTGGTGGTGTTCGTCTACGTTACCGAATTCACCGGCATCAAGGTTCGCACGTGGACCTCCATGCACGTGCACGCAGCCTTCGCAGTTGGGATCATGGTGGTGGCCCTGACTGGTTACCTGGTGCGTGTCTGGTGGATCTACCAGATCATCCTCTCCATCTGCACCTCGCCCTTCCTGCTCTTCTGCTGGAAGTTCCCCGAGACGCCCTTCTACCTGATGGCCAAGGGCCGTTACAGGGAGGCCCAGGCGCTGCTGGACACAATGGCCCGCTTCAACGGCTTGGAGTGCAACCTGAAGGCGGAGGAGCTCCTGGAGCCGGAGGACAGGGAGAATGGCAGAGCTCTCCTGGAGCAGGAGGCAGGGGAGCAGCCGGCGCAGAAGGAAAAAAAGCTGTCCATCCTGGATCTGTTCGGAAGCTGGAGGATGGCGGGCCGCACGTGCACGGTGTGGGCGATCTGGTTCATCGGCAGTTTGGGCTACTATGTCTTCTCCTTAGGTTCTGTCAACTTAGGAGGAAACCAGTACATGAACCTCTTCCTTGCTGGTAGGAAACAAGATCTCATATATTGGCATTTTTAAACCTAGGAATATTATAGAATTCCATGGCAACATTTATTGATAAATCTTCAACTTGCTTTTCCTCGAAAGATGCAGTCGAGTAGCCGTCGGTTCCAATAGCTCAGAGATATACTATCTAGTTATTTTAGTCCTGATATATAGAATATCACCGTGTCAGTGAACCAGTGATAACCTCTGACAGGGTGCTGCTGATTGGCTGTTTCCAGGTGCAGTGGAGCTCCCCTCTTATCTGGTTGGCTGTTTTGCAATGGACCGGATTGGAAGGAAGAAGACTTGTGCCCCAGCTCTGCTCCTCGCGGGGGTCACTTGCATGCTCATCATCGTGGTGCCCTCTGTATGTGTGTCTGTGTTTTACCACTTTTTTCTTCAGTTAGTACTGTGTGTGTGTGTGTGTGTGTGTTTGTTTTGAGCCGTGACCCAAATTAGCTCTGCTCATGGTCGGGTTGAATAACAGCAGGTATTTTTGCTGCCAAGTAAATATGACCTTTCACCTTGATAGACCTGTTGAATATAGCATGGTGAACAAGCCCGAGCTTAAAAAAAAAAACTAGGCCTTGAGTCAGGGGAGGCGTTAGTCAGCATCTGAGTGTAGTAACTCCTGTAACATCACGTAATTATCCCTGACAACCCACACTTTGTTTTTCTGTAGGACATCGAGCTGCTAGCCATCATTCTCAGCATGACGGGGAAGTTTGCCATCGCCATCGCCTTTGGGCTCATCTATCTGTACTCCTGTGAGCTTTACCCAACCATCATCAGGTGAGAAAGAACCAAATCAACACACAAACCTCGACTATGTAGGGATATCTGTTTTTTGTGGATGTTTTAACAAGTAGTTGTCTCGAGTTTGTTTGTATTTTAGGATGATTACGCTAAAGCTATGTGACTTGCCCCAAGAATTTAGAATCCAAAAGTTTTTGTTTTCAAATTCTTTAAGCATGTTTTTAAACATTTTAATTGTTTTGAGGCATGTTTACAGGACTGATGTTCATGGGTTTGTGCAATTTTGTGCAGATCCAAACAAAAATCCTGATCTACAGTGTTGCAAACCTTAATTATTTTAGCCTGTCAATCTTTTTGACTCAATCCTGATGACACTGACTCTGTCTTTTCCAGGTCACTGGCAGTGGGTAGCGGGAGCATGATGTGCCGCGTCGGCAGCGTGGTAGCTCCCTTCTGCGTGTACCTGGCCGACGTCTGGGTCTACCTACCTCAGGTGTGTGTTCTCTTTCTCTGTTCCTGTTTCTCACATTTCATTTAGAAATTTATCCTGGCAAAAAAAACCCATCCATCTTGCTCCATGTCCCCTGTTTAGCTCATCGTGGGAATCCTGGCATTTGTTATCGGAGTGCTCACATTGCTGTTGCCCGAGACCCTGGGCAAACCTCTGACAACCACCTTGGAGGAGGCCGAAGCTCTGGGGAGCAAGAAAAAGGATGTGATGGAGATGAACCAACAAGAGGTCAAGGCCTGACACGGCTGGAGACAGACAGGTGAAGAGAATGGAAGTTATAGGAAGAAAGTGATGGCTGTAACATATATTTTAGTTCATTGGAAGAAAAATCCAAGATTTATCAGAACTCTTGAAATGACTAGACCAGAACTAGAAAAAGAAGCTGTCCTGTCAACAAATAGAATCCAGAATATACCAAATGCTACCTTTACCTGTATATTATATTATCACCATGAACACAAAAGGATGTTTTATTCTCTTATGGAAGAAGGGCCTGTTTAAAGCTACTTGTTCATTTTGTCAACTCGTTTCTGTATCTCAGGGCATCCATCTTTTTCTGGATATTTTTGTGGAACTATCAATATGAAGGTGTTTACACTCTGTTAGGCGTGTTTGAGTCAGTATCCGAGTTTTCATGAAATCGAGATGTTGAGCATATGGAAGGAAGGAGAACGTAATAGTGTTACTTCATGTTCCTGAGCCAAGGTGTGTTCTCCAGTGTTTGGACCAAAGACAGGAATGAACCACAGTATGGAGACATATCCACCTTCTTTGAGATATTGTAGGACAGCATGCCCTCATGCTGTTTTTTGTTTCATATCTGTTGTGATGCAAACAAAGGTCTTGTGAAAGGTGAAACTAAGAATGAGTTCGAAAAATTTCTACAATCATTATTGTGATGTTTTTGTATGTTTAGTCAGTATTATTCTTACTTCATTTTCCAAAAATAAATATGATGGCTAAAGCTGGCTTTGACAAATGTTATTTTCTTTTAAGTAAAAAACAGAATATAATTTTGCAAATAACGTAATTTCCGGACTATAACCCACACCTGATTACAAGCCACCCCCAGTACATTTTTATAGTCAGGTGCACCTGACTATAAGCGGCACCTGACTATAAGGCGCACCGGACTATAAGGCGCATGTTTTCATTGATTTCTGGTCAAAAAAATTTTTTTTTTTGGAAAAAACGACATACTAACCTCTGACTTTTTCGTCGATTTTTGAGATGATTTTTTTTTGAGAAAAAACAACATTTTCAGCATAACGCATGCTACCCTATGCTGTTTTCATTGATTTCTGGGCAAAAAAAAAAATTTTTTTTTTTTGAAAAAAACGACATACTAACCTATGACTTTTTCGTCGATTTTTGAGATGATTTTTTTTTGAGAAAAAACAACATTTTCAGCATAACGCATGCTACCCTATGCTGTTTTCATTGATTTCTGGGCAAAAAAAAAAATTTTTTTTTTTTGAAAAAAACGACATACTAACCTATGACTTTTTCGTCGATTTTTGAGATGATTTTTTTTTGAGAAAAAACAACATTTTCAGCATAACGCATGCTACCCTATGCTGTTTTCATTGATTTCTGGGCAAAAAAAAAAATTTTTTTTTTTTGAAAAAAACGACATACTAACCTATGACTTTTTCGTCGATTTTTGAGATGATTTTTTTTTGAGAAAAAACAACATTTTCAGCATAACGCATGCTACCCTATGCTGTTTTCATTGATTTCTGGGCAAAAAAAAAAATTTTTTTTTTTTGAAAAAAACGACATACTAACCTATGACTTTTTCGTCGATTTTTGAGATGATTTTTTTTTGCGAAAAAACAACATTTTCAGCATAAGACATGCCACCCTATGCTGTTTTCATTGATTTCTGGGCAAAAAAAAAATTTTTTTTTTTGAAAAAAACGACATACTAACCTATGACTTTTTCGTCGATTTTTGAGATGATTTTTTTTGCGAAAAAACAACATTTTTTCAAAAATGCAAAATGATTAAATGTTGAACATTAAAAAAAAGAAAGCTGTTACAATGAACATAATTACACAGTTAAAGTGCTTGAAAACTGTTACACTTATTAGAATCTGCAGTTAGGGTTGATGTTTGTATTCATTACAATGTGTGAAATAAACTGCACTGAAACAAAATGTGTGTGATTGTCTTTTTTTTGAAGGGTTGGGGTTGGGGGGGGGGGGGGCGGATTGGAATAGCGTCAGATATACTTCGCCACACACTCCTTCAGTCTCTCTTTCGTTGTCGCTGTCAGTGTCACTCTCATCCTGAGGCAAATTCACTCGTGAGCTTGTGCTGTCCTCTCCGTCACGCAGCAGACCGGCTTCTCGAAAACCGTTGGTGATGGTGGATTTTTTTCACACTGCTCCACGCTGTCAGGATCCACTGGCAGACTTGTGCAAAAGTTGCTCTTCGCGTGCGGCCAGTTTTGGTGAACGATTTCTCATTAAACTTGTGTCTTCCTCGACACATATATTCCACCTGTCTCGCTCTTACCCTTTCTGCTCAAGCGCCCCTGGCGGGCGTTAGAAAAAATGCATAAATAAGCCGCATCATTGTATAAGCCGCAGGGTTGAAAGCGTGTGACAAAAGTTGTGGCTTATAGTCCGGAAATTACGGTAAGTAATCAGATTACTTTGTAAAAAAAGGTTGTCTGATTTATTTTGAAATTTTATCATATTACTTTTCAAACTGTTCAAAAATGTAGTCCAATTACTTTTGAATATACAAAAAGTAAGAATAGGTTACTTTTTCAAATTTCTTTAGAAAACAGGGAAAATAGCTAACCAATTACTTTTTGACATGTACATGTACTTTTTGAAATTACTTAAATTATTACTTAAAAATGTTTACTTTTTACTTAATCTTTCCTGTTAATGTAAGAACAACATGCCACTTGCGCGTTCTTTTGAGGAGTTAAGTCACATTTTTCTAAATTTAAGAAAGAACTCCATTGGGGACACAGAAGAAGGAAAGAGTGGGCTGTGTCCAGTCTTTGAGTTGTAAGTCTTGTGTAATTTCAAGATGAGGCCTCAGGCACAAATGGCCAAACACATTCATGAAAAAACAAATCATCATCATCACGGGGTCATTAGCTGCAATGGTTAAAGGACATTTATTTTGAAGGCTGTAAAATGATTGACTGCATTAGTTGCTAACCAGTTTTCTGCTGTTGATATAAACCCATTAAAACGCCAATAATCGGTTCATTGCCGCCAGAAACCAAAGATACAGATCATCAAGTTATTGAACATGTTTTTCTTTCCTTCCTGAGAATCTTATCTGGAATGCAAATGAATACAAAATAATAAATTAAACTGGCAAAAAAAGGAAACACAGAACACAAACCAGGACAATGGAGGATTAGGATGGAAAAGTGAAATACAACTACCACAAACTAGCTTATGGTTACTGTTCCTCTGAATGTGATGAAAAACATGCACTCTGGGACTGATGACACAGAGAAAGACATAATCCTATCTGAAATTAAAAGGGAATTTTGATTCCAGTTTTGTGACCGAATCTTTGCTGCCAAATCCCAGGAATGAAAAGTGCAGTATTTTCATAGTTTTTGAAATGCGTTGCAGTAGGAACATTGCTATTTGGCAAGCTCAAACTTTTAAACTTTGGATTAAAACTAACTGGACTCCATAAATGATTTTCCTTTGTTAAATAGCCTCTATTCTCAACTAATGACCCAAGTAAGAGATTGGTTAAAATACATGGCTGGTTCGGTCAAACTCAATCATTCATGCACACGTTGTTGGAATTCTTTGAATTCATAATCGAGTGCTAACTGTTTAACCCTCATTTTTACCTCATATTTAAAAAATGTTAGAAACCAATAGTGACACGGAGCTTCCTCTCACACCGTTGCTGTAACTCTTTACAAGGTTTGGCACTTTCAACAGTCCTGGACGACTAATATACAGACAAGACTTTTGGCACTTTTTAAAAAAAAATTCATGGACACAATTTCCAGCTCTTAGGACGTGAATCCGTTGGTGAAAGTGTGATCCTCTTACTTGGGCAATGTCTCTGAAGTCCACTCGTACAGTAAACACCCTGGCGGCCAACATGTAGAATATCTCCCAACACATTTATCCGTCTGTGCTTATCTCTCCTGGAGATGATAGATTTTTTTGTTTCATTTCACGTAAAAACACTCAAAAAAAACTTTGAAAAACAAAATTTGAGTCAAGCAGAGTAAGCTTAACGTTATTCCCATTGTCAATTTTTAAATAGAGCATTTTTTACCTGTCCTTCTGATAACTCGACCCCACAGTCCTCAGTGCTGAGCCTGCCGTGATAGGAGTCCGGTGCAGATGGAAAACACGTCGTAAAAATAAAAATTTGAAAAAAAAAAAAAAAAAACACGAGCGTCAGGATCCGCACACCCCAAAACACCACCTCTCTTTCTCATGGGATTGCTCAAAGATGGGGGGTGGACGCTCCCCTTCGCTTTCAGGCTGCCTCCAGCCAATCAGCTTCATTTATTTATCTTGGCAATGCTCACCAAACATTGAACAGCCTTTAGGGATGGACCAGCCAACTGTTGGCATCCTCGAGGTCTGCGTCCAGCTCCTCATCTTCATTCAGAGGCTCTGGGGTTCGGAGGGCCAGCTCCCGTAGGAAGGCTGGCGAGTAGGCGGGGGGCTGGGACACGGACTTGAGGCCAATTTTTTTCTTCATGAGGTGGAATTGATCACGGATGAAGTTGTAGAAGTCGTACTCGTAGCGCATGCGGTGATACAGCACCTGCAGGGCCTCTAGAGTGGGCGTGTGTTTACGTACTGTACCCGTCATGTTCCCCATCTTCTTGTAGTCTGAACAAAGAGACAAATCATTTTTCTAAAGAAAAAAACTGTCAACTATACTTAAAAAATTTAATGCGATACTTTGACAATAAAAAGATTTTCACCTGGGCTCTTGTAAATGTTGAGCACTCCAGTAAAGTAATGAGGTAAGAGCCTCTCCAGCATGAGCAGAACATCCTCCAGCTCCTCCAGGATCCCCACCAGGAGGTAGTTCTCCAGAACGTTCTGTTTGGCCCTTTCCAAAGCCCACACCCCCGGCTCCCTGGAGGAGGAAGATGACAGAAAATAAAACATATAAACATATAAACAAACAAAATGTTTATAGACGAGACATAAAATCCGTGGCAATCGCCTGAATACTACAATGTCGCAGGGAGCAAAAATCGGAGATTAGAACTGTACCTGCATTGCGGATGTTGTCCACAGAAGTAGGGAATGATGTAGAAAACTCTGGGGTTGGAGCACTCAGGGTAGTTCTCTAAAATGCACACATTGATGTCCTGGAAGCAGATGAATAAAATGGATTTTTTTTTTGTGTTTTGCAAAAACTACTGAACACAGTTGGGACAAAGTTTTTCTTTTGTAGAATTTAAATATGGGATCATACGAGTCATTCTACTTTATGTTATTAATAATGTCATTCTATTTTATAACCTAACAATGTATTTGAGAGTGGAGTGTCCGAACAGAAATTTTTTTCACATTATTGTATGACAAAGTTTTTGAATCTTGTCTCAAGGAAGAAAAATCCCAAAGAGAATTGTAATGATCTGCTTCTGCCACAAGGGTGAGCCCTTCCCTTGCGAACTCAGATTCCTCCTAGGTCTCATCAGAGGAACTACAGTCCTGAACAACATCCTGTGCTCAAAGATAAACTCCGTCGCATCAGCGACCCTCAGAGGCTCATTCCAAACAAGAAAACAAACAAATGAGTGTTTTGATTCTTCTGGAAGAATCAAAAGGAAGGCCGTGAGATCAGGGTTGCAAACCCTCGTCTGAACGTGGTAGACACAAATAATGAAAGGGGAAAAATAACACAGGAAAGATTAAAAACAAACTTGCAGGGGTGACGCGGGCCAAGCGCTGAGTGCTGCGGAACCAGCGGTCAAATCCATGTCAGGTGACGTAAGCTTTATGGATGGAAACAAGTCCCAAGCAACAAAACACTGCGAGAAAGCACGATTCACACACACTCAATGTGTGAGTTTACATAGGGACATTCACACAGAAGCAGTACGTGAAGGTGAATTGAACCTTTAAGTGAAAGTGAAATGATTACATCAGAGCGAGCGCTCTAGATTTATGCGCCGATAAGTCTGTAACGACAGAGCGATTTGTCAAAGGCGCCGCTGAGGCCGGCATGGCCCATCACAGAGATTAAGTCGAGTCAGACAGGACCAGAGGCCCAGACCTTCCCTGGGGACGCAGAGTGCTTCGTAGGGTGAGATGTGAGGGGCCTGCGGGGCTGACACTGGGAGCCAGGTGAGGAAGCATTTAGAGAAGCCCCACTGACAGGTCTTAGAGGGCAAGAATCCATGTGCATCCACATCTGATGCTAACAAACACATTCACACAGACAAAAAACTAGTCAGACATGACATAGATCTTTTTTCTTCCAGCTGTGGAACAATTGTGTCTGTGATTCACTGGCCGCGGAGCTTGTTTGAACTTTACGTTTGTGCTGCACGATGCACAGTGAGTCGGACTTATTGGTGATCAGTGGAGCAAACCACTGAGAAAGCTCTTCAAAAGAAACCACAACAAATCCCCAGAGGACGCTTCAGAGGACAGAGCAGAACTACGCTTTTGTTCGTGTGTACGGGTCGTGTCCGGACTTGCGATGCGCTTGCCCACCGTTTCTCGGATTCATAATTTCGAGAGCACTTTCTTGTGCTTTTTGTCGTTCGTTAATCAAAGAATGGTGGTTTGGATGGATCCAGTGTTGTAAATCCTAAGAGCATCTTCTTGCCCTACAGTGTCTACACTGTTCTCTTTGTGACGACTGTTGTTCTTTAAAAAAACAAAAGAAAAGAAAAATCTTTTTTGGCCGTTTCAGAAAAGATAAAACACTGGCAAAGATTTCAAAGGAAAGTCAAGTAACAGTCGCTGAAGTGTTGTGCGTTTGAAGTCCATTCTTACATTCAACTCTGCGCTCACCAGGCTAGAAACAGACACGGCGAACAGACTCCAAAAAGCCTTTTTCTACCCAATCAAGGACAGCCCAAAAAAACCCCTAAAGAAAATCATTACGAGCCAAATTGGAAACTGGATAAAAAAAGGTGAAGAAATGAAAGAAAGGGGGACAGGAAGTGACACGTGTGACACCGCTCCCCCCCTTCACACCTGGCTCTTGGCCAGCAAGTCTGTCCTCCAAGACACTCGATACGGGGACCTGCCTGCCTCGACGTTTCTGGGGCCTCTGGGAATCTGGCCACAACTCATTTCTATACATCTACGTTCCGATCGAAAACGCAGACAATTGGCAGTTTCTTTAGAAAAGCCCATTAGTATTTAGAGGAGAGCTCCAGTATGCACACTCAGGCTCATTGTTCCTATTCTCAGGCTGGATTAGGCCAACTGAGCAGTCACACACACTGAAGGCCCTAATCTCTACAGTGGCTGGTTGCCTCAATGGATTCTATGCATGAATTAAATCAGGAGTAATTGATGAGGTGAACCTTTCCCATGGGACACTTTGACTCAGTTTCTATCAGGGAGCATGGGAGCATGGGACCCCGGTCAAATCTCATTTAAACCTGAAATAAATACTTTTTTTCTGTCAGAAAATGAACCGTAAACACATTTTAACAGAATCTTTTCATCAAGTGAGCAAACTGTTGGAACATCCAGCAGTTAGGAAATACTTCTGCCTTTCTGTAAAAAGAAATTTGATGATTCATGGGTTTAGTTTTACTTTTGTTTCACCTTTCCGGGCTAAAATGATTACAGTGACTTTTTACGATGTAGTTGTGTGTTTATTTAGATTTTGCACGTTTCCCTGGAGACAGCAGGTGAGAATGAGAGTGTGAGTGCTTGTTTATCTCTGAACGTTGACCCTGTGATGGACTGGCAACCCCGCCTTTCGCTCAATGTCTGCTGGGGATTTGCTCCAGCTTCGCCTTAAACCCCGAAGAGGATAAGCTGTATAGATAACAGCTGGATTTTAGGATGGAGGGAAGGTTGTTGAATTTAAGTTGATCAGATATACAGATGCTGGAGGTTGAGCTGCTTCGCTGGACATGGGAGCTAAAAACGGATTTTGTTTTCTCATTTGTTGTCTAATTTATCGTTTAGTTGTGAGTTTTTTGCCCTGTCTATGTTGATGATGTTATTATATAAAATAAAAGCTTTGTGGAGCTGCAGGGAAGAGTCTGGTGACCTTTCCGTCACGTCATCAACACCTGATTATATGCAAGCGTGTTGTGTCAGTTGCACCTTAGGCAATTCCCTGTGTGACAGATTCCCCTCCCTTCTTAATGCGGAGGCATGCAGGGACACGGCTGATGCCAGTGAGGCCACTATTATATTTGTGCAAGTGTGTCATTGTATATTTCAGATTAACAGAGAGCAGATGATTTTCACCTGCCATTGGAACCTCACCTGACTGAACCTGTGTTTTGTTTCAACTGTGAGAAATCATCTTCAGACAAAGCACTGTATTGTGGGTATTTTCGCATGCACATTCATGATCATGCACACATGCACACATTGTACATGCAAATGGGAAATAAATACACACTTCAATTTGCATGGCTCTTAAAATAAAGTGACCAGATCAGCCTGGGTTGCCTTTTTTTTAAAACCCTGCTGGATTCCTGGAATAAAAATAATCCAAGTCTTTATGTGACACTTAAAGCAACTGCTACATGTGAGAGCATACTAAGTACACTCTGCATTCATGTGTCCAGTGCATGCCTCTGTGAAGCGTAGTCTATGTGTGTGTGTGTAAAAAGGGGTGTGGGGAGCGACGGAAAATCCAAGCTGACCACAGGAATGTCTCAGTAACACGTGCATCAGGTTCCCTCGGCCACGGCTAGAAAACTGACAGTGTTCTTTCATTGACACCTCGCACAGTCACCCATTGCGGGGCAGGAAGGGCTAATGCACACCAGGCAGGGGACAGATCCTGGATCAGCCGGAGCTCTGTTCACACACCAGGATTCTACAGCTGATGCACACATGTATTAGAAAGGCTATACTAGGGAGGACGTTCACTCTTGGCTGTAAAATCCTAGCCTAAGCACGAGGCGCTGAAACTCTTAATTATTCATATTGAAACAGAAGGAAATATCTCCCTATTATGTAAAAGTGCTGCAGTCTCATCAGTCCCACTAACTAACCCACTACACCTTCTAGTGAACGCGTCTTTTTATTTTACCTGGTCTGTATTTACGTCAAGATATTTATACGGAAGGAGCAAGCTACAGTATGGTTTTACTTCTTCATGCCTCTTCTTCTTCTTGATCATGGAATGTGAGTACGTGTATTGCTTTGTTTTGTAAAATAGTTTTAACTGACACTAAAGTGAGGAGGTCCCCATCGTGTGCGTTAGTTTGTTTGCAGGAATATATAAACGTGTACAACAAAAGTGTATGTCATTTTCTGGTTGAATCTAAGGGGGCTTCTGGGACTTCTGGGCCCTGGAGTTATTCTTTCAGTTCTGTGTACTTCAGTCTTGGGTATATATTTCTAAGTACGTGTTTAACTATACAAATGTGACAAAGGCACATTCTCGCAGCCGCTGTTTACTTGTGATTTAAGTGGAGCTGCTCTGCTGATCAGGTTGTTGCTGATGTAGGCATTTTCTAGGGAATTTAAACAAAAAGTGACGCAGAAACATCACATCCTGTTTTCTAACCACACACGCACGCACGCACACACGCGCGCGCGCACACACACACACACACAGGTAAGCCAGACTGTTGCCACACAGCCCTCCCTCTCCCCCTTTAACTGTAGCGAGGGGCCCCCGTCGTCTGCATACTTTAATAACTCAACTCACATGGTCCAAAAGTCCAAAGGAAAGCAGTGAAATACTTAATTACACCCAGTCAGACTCAAGCCAGTATGACATTCTGGCCGTGGCAGCAGTCATGGCCTCCTGAGCTCGCAGGGTCTCTGGACTGAGGGAGGAATGCTGAGGAGTGGATATTGACTTTCCATCAAATCTGGACCAGGTATTGTCAGAATCATCGTGGTAGGCTTCTAATCTGCATTTATCCATCTTAAATTCCATTCCTACATTAGAGAAATCCATCTGCCAACTGTACTAAATGTACCTTGCGTTCCAATTGTATTGCTGTAGCTGCTCCACTGTGTAAAATCCATGCAGAGATCAAAAATGGCCATATGGTAATTTAAGCATGCCTCCAAATGGCGTGTGCTGATAAATGGGAGCTGCATTGCCCTCAGTGCGGTGCTACAGGGGTAAACAACTCTGCAGGCCACATGCAGGCTGCTGAGTTTGTGATGTGGTTACACTAAATAAGGTCTCTAATTGGAATCATAATCAGATTGAAATATTGGGCTAGCATCAGACTGCCACAGCCTCTCACCCTCCAGCAACAGCACATGTGGAACATCCTTAAAGAGACAGGAATGTGGTTTTAATGCATTTCTGTACAGAATAAATATTTAGTTGTTTATTCAAATTAACGTTTTGCCAAAGTAACAGTGATCTCAAAAGGGCCAGAACTATTATGATGTAATCAATATCAAACACACCTAAAAATGAGGTCCGTGAGATTGTTTAAAGATTAAACACGCGCAATTGTACAACTACAGTCAGTTTCATAATGCTGTCTCTGTGCTACAAATCTGAATGGTTGTAAATGCAACATGATAGGAAATTACAATAAAACATTTCACTTCACGCGCCAACTCAGGCCTGGAGCCAAAGCAGATACGTATTCAAAGCACAATTACTGGCTCAGTCATAAAATAAGCTCTGCTCTGTTAAATACTGCAAACGCATTAGTGTTTCAAACCATAAACATCTGTGGCACTGATCTCATTCATGTCCATACAAGAGGACATTTCAGTTTGGGCACTGGGATCCAGATGAAAAGCAGATTAAAGGATATATTGTAAGTTTGACTCTATAGATAATACAGTTAAAAAGTTTATTACACTTGTAGGATTTTCATTGTGACCACATGAGGCGCTCTATAAGAAGCCACAGCTGGAGTTAATTTACAAGTGCTATTGTTTTACATATGGTGATGACCCATAGAGTGAAGATAAAGGAAAGATGACAGGTCGTGTGGTTTTTCTGGATAGTGGAAGAAGTGGACACATGTCATCCATCTTTATTTACAGTCTATATTAGGGCTTCACTGTTGTAGTACATTTTAAATATATACCAACATCTATCAGTGATGAAAATAAATTTAAAAGTCATTCATCTATATAAATCAGAGGACTAAACACTTCTATATCTCTATATATTATTTTCTAAAACTATTCATCAAATATTTGTCAGGGAAAAAAGACTCACCAGGTATCTCTCATCGTCCTTCATCCCCGGCGTGCGGATGAGGTGGTTCTGCTCGCCCCTCCAGTCTCCAAAGCGACGGAAGAAGTAGTTGGAGAGGAACCTGTTGATGGGGTCCCGGATGATGTTGATATACACAGGCTGCTCTATCCTGAACCTGACGGAGGCAAAATGAAGATGTACGTTAGCTTCTTCTGCCTGTGTGAACCTACACGTGAAATAATTCACACCGGGAGTTCATGAGCTCACTGCACCTGGTGAAGTTGAGGAAGTGAACATGCCGCGTGTAGAGGAACGGCTGAGGGATATTACTGATGTTCTTCATGAGATCCACCTGAAATTAAACAAACACAAATTAATCACGCAATTCCAGAGAGTAAACACATTTAAGAACAACCCTATAATACACCTTGTTTTCATTTATATATAATCCCACTTTGCAGACTGGCCTCACCACAATTTCCATCTTCGCCTTGAGTGCAAAAAAAAAACTAGAGTAAAGTAATATTATTGTTCTGTTCATCTGGCAGCAATCGCCACCACAGCTCGTTTCCCCTCGGTCATGTCACACAACGGAGAGCCAACATTTAAAATGCCGTTATTCCAACTCTGTTCTTCCTCTGCTGAGGAAAAAAAAGAAAAAAACTTCCTGAAGGCTTTCCAGGTCTGCATGGAGAGACAGGCTGACAGCGGCCAAGACAAACGTGAGGTATCACGGCAGCGCCACATTCAGATTCAACAGAGCGTCAGCTGCGGATGAAACATCAACTCCGCGAGCAGAGAAAACTTTTCAGAGGAATCTGATCTTATCTGTCAAGTTCTTCTCTAGTTTGAATTTAATGCCCAGACTAAATCATAACAATGTGACACAGCAACAGCTTTGAAAACACTCGCATGACTCTGTGTGGTTTATTATTGTCATCACTCAAAGATTACAACTCTGCGAACTCTTTCTGAACGCTGTCCAACTTTATTTCATTTCCCCTCGTACCTGATTCCGGGGCTGTGTTCTGCTCTGTCCTGGTGAATCACTCTTTGTGCCGCTCAGAGACCTCTCTGGCAAAAGCCATTGATCCGCAGAGCAACTTCTTTGAATGTGCTGCTCTTATAAACCCTGCACAGGCACCTGTTACGTCAGAGCCGGACTGTTTGGACAGCGACAGTAATATGTGTACTTGTTTATGTGCACAGGGCAGTTAATCTGAGGCCCCAGTCAGATTCGGGCTTCAAACCCTCCCTCTCCTCTATAAACTCAGTAGATTTCCACTCTGCTCTGCTTGCACTTTCTGTGGCTGTCTCCTGCTGCACACTGTCAATTCCAGAACTTTCATTAGTGCTGCACAATTTATTCCAGCACTCCAGGTCCCACAGAGTGGACTCTGTGTGTGCATCAATCCACTTTAAAGCAGTTCATATGGAGAAGAGCCTGGACCATTAGTCGAGACCAATTAGCCAGGAGCTAACCTCTGATGTCCCCCTATGCCCCCTCACTCCGGTCGTGAGCATGTCTCTGTGTTTCCAGGCTGCGGGGAGACAGAGGGACGGTGGTGGAGGACAGTCTGAGATTCCAGGCATACCTGCCACCCCCCTGACCCCCGTCTCTCCTCCCCCCTCACTGCTTCCTGAGCCCCGCGGTGTCCTCACAGGGTTCAGAGAGGGAACCGGAGGAAGAGCACCGACCACAGAGCACAGCTCTGACCCGACGCTCAACTTTGTCTCGATGGCTTATAGAAACAAAACAAAAACGAACCTGGAGAGTCAAACATGACGGTCAGACTGCAGGACTGTCCTCTGCCGTCGACATGGAACACTTGATTCATGGCGGAGGACGAAAACAGAGGGGACATGTCTCCTGTCTCCTGCTTCGTCGTTGGCGCGCTCAAACCCGGAAGTGGCTAACCTGTGCTGGAGGGTACCATCGGATTAACAACAGGGGTTCCCCCGGGGGAAGGCACCAAGTATGGGAGAGATGGAGGGGGGGAGTTGAGTGCCAGTGGACCGATCCTGTTTTATTTGGTTTTTTATTTTATCTAATGGACCCAAGACTGCGTTTGGGAATTTTATTTTTTATAGCTTTGATTTTTAAAAATCAGACCTGCAAATATTGCTGCACAGAGAATTGAGTTGCAACTGAAAAATAAATACATTTTGGGAATAACTGGGGTTTTTTTGTAAACTAAAAATATCCAGAAAAATTGGGACCAGATTTTCCATTAACTCATTAACACCTCCTCTCATTTACTGCGAATATTCCTGCTTCTCACATTCATAACGATTTTCAGGATATTTTACAGGGAGTGTTGGCAAAATAAAGTTCCAAAAAATGCCTGGAGCAACTGAAGCAGACTCTTAAATAATGTCTGGAAAATGTCCAGACCTCAGTCCATGCCTGCTTGAAGCTACGTGAAGCTGCTGAGACGCTCCTGGGTAAGGAGTCCTTAGAGCATTTGCTTGTAAGGGCCCAGACACATTTTGGTGTTTGTGTATCCGTGGCTGAGTGATGCAGATGTACACATGGTCCACGGCTGCAGAGCATCTGTCTGTTGGTTCATATTTTTGGAAACCACAGAATCCCACATTAACACAGACATGCCAACAATGAAGATGCTGTCTTTCTGTCCCCGAGGGTCTTTTTTTTTCAGTTTTCAGGAAATGTCTTAAACCTCTCTATCCCACTAAGCTCACATCCCCGGTACTGAAAGGTACAGATGGGTCCCTATACTGTATGTGGAGTTCTGTGAAGTTCCAAGTGAGGCCGCTCCTCCTTTTTGGCAAACCACAAACAAGACATCAACCCCAGGCAAACCCATTAGCGGACAACTAGTGGGCTGGCAGGAAGACGGTCTACTAACTGTACCCCTGAGCCATGACCACGGCTGATGAGAGCAGCATTTCTGAACTTAGGTGTCGTGCGTCTGAATCTGCATAAGTCCACACGCAGAGAACTACACTCACAGACACAGGCACAGACGGCCACTCGTCAAACCGAGTGTGCACAGACACAGTGGAATGCACGCTGTTTCTGAGGAGCTCTGCTTGGGACCGCTCACAGAGATGTTTTATATCCAGAAAATGAATGAGTGTAACGTGCTCTGCCACTGTGTGTGTGCAGCCAGCGATTCAGGGTTTTGATGAATGGGTAAACAAGTAGCTGTTTCAATATTGACTCTCAACATTTACATCAAATCGGTCGGTAATGGCCCTGCACATTTTTAGCTCCTGCTGACCGTTCACAAACTGTTAGCGGCAGCAGCTTATCCCACAAGGAGCCTGTCAATATAGCGTGATGTGAGGATGTGAGTCATCGCTGCAATACTCCCACACATACACGCAGTTAGTCACTCCTCACCCCGGTGATAGAGCAACCGTTGCGTTAATCTGAAATGTCAATGACAGGAGTGTGTGTGAGGAAGCAAATGATACAGGCAGTCAGACGTCTCTCCGTGAATGCTGCTACTTTGACTATGACGACACTTCTAAGGAAGTGCTGTTTTAACTTTACTGATCTCTGCCCGGTAACAGATATAAATGCAAATATAGAAATCAGCTCCAACCAAGGTCACCATGAACTTGTTGGGCTGGGTAGAGGGATGTCTGGAACACCCTACGCCCCTCTGTGGGGTTCGTGGGAAGAGTCCGAAGAGAAAGATTAAGAGTGCTCAGTTGCTAAAAGTGGTGCGTGCCATGTAGATACGCTTTATGCACATCAGCATTTGCGTTGGCATTCCCAGCAATGCTTCATTGTCTCTCTGTTTTTCTTTTTTCCCCTCTCTTTCTTCTTTCCCCTCTGTAAAGCCAGCGCTCATGTCCTCCAGATATTCCAGGAAATAATAAAGGAGGTTGTTCATCCTTTAGCCTTTTTTTCACCCTGAGTGAAAGACAAACTGAGCGAGCGCCTGCTGCCGTCGTGTTCACTGCAACCACAGAGTAAAGAGCACAATACAAAGCGAATATGCTTCTTCCCAACACTGTGTTACCTTCAGTTTGGACCTTTTACAAGTTTAAGCCCAGCTGAGCGTTATTTTATATTTTATAGAGATGATGAACGCATAAAGTGATAAATGCAGAAGATGATGGAGATGTGATTTCCACAAAACTACTTAAACATCCTCACAAACTTTTCACGTTCATCTGTACCTGCTCATGTTTGGTCAGGCGCGTTTTATTGTGGATGTCCGAGGAGACCAGGTTGAACTGGTGTTTCTCAGCCAGGAGCCTCAATAAGATGACCACCGTCCGGCTGCCGCACTTCCCCACGCGGTTGTAGACCACCTGGCTGGGGAACGGGAGGACCTGCAAACACACACGCAGGAACGTGTTAAACAACACAGGAGGAAAATAATGCCTCATTCTTTAGCTCCTGTGCTTCGTTTAAAGTCTGTCAAGGGCAGCATTCTGTTGATCTGACTACCCCTCCCCAACACAGACAGCATGCATTCTTTCATTTCTCTTCTCAGCTCTGTGAGTCAGAGAGCAATGACTTCAGCAAAATGATAATGACCCGACGAGTGCGCACACACACATGCGCGCACCTCATGAATCACCAGTTAATAAGAAGCATGATTCAGAAATGAAGTGGATGCGATTGTGTAAACACTGATCCGTTATGGTAAATCTCATGTTTGAATAAAGCTCACGGTGAAACTCATTTGTCGGACAAGAAAGCAGGAATGCACTAATGTGGCAATTACCCCTGAGGGCCCATGAGGTTTGCAGAGCTGCCCCCCCCCCCCACGCGCCCCCAAAAAAGAATGAAGACTATCCAAGCGAATTTGCTTTTTAGCAAAAGCAAGAGTGACAATAACTGAAGGGCATTCAAAGGAAATAACGCCAGAGAAGACTTTAAGTACTATAAAATGGAATTTAGAAGATTTCTCCCACACTAAGCAAAGACAGATGAGCAAATGAATGATTCTCAGTGTGTGTGTGTGAGTGAGTGAGCGAGCAAGCGAGAGAGAGAGAGAGCGTGTTGAGCTGGGGGTTAATTGGCTCATGGTGGGGTCGGCCAGTTTATGAACAATTTGGACCGTTTTCTAGGTGAGTGAACGACTTACTGGCTTCACTGACTTTTACAGGATGAATCTGACCTTCGACCTGCTCGTTTCAGCCTCGACTGTGATTGAAAGTTCGCTCATATTTAGTTAACGGCAGGGCTCGCTGACACACACACACAAACTCATTTGTTCCTGTCTCACTCAGGAACAGATCAAAACCGGCGAAGGATTTGTTGATTCAAGAAAGAAAAAAAGGGGGATGAAGAGGAACACACAGCAGGAAAGAGGGGCGTGACTATTCATCTCATGACAGGTCATCACTCACTACTTTTCCCATAATCCCATTTCCGGCTTGCTTTTCTCAGAAACACTGAGTCTACCTGGATGTCATTAGAGGCTGAACTGGTTTGACTTGAGATGCACGTGGGCACACTTTCCCCCGGGAGGAAGCAGCGTCAACTGGAAGAAACACTTTCATAGTGATATACATGCTCGTGCAGGCCTCTACAAGTTTAGTTGACCTACGTGCTTCAGCCTTTGTCACTTCCTGGAACAACATCATCATCATCATCCCAAGTGTTTCTTATGAAATACATGTTTTTTCTCCCTTGTGTTTGTCTTTCCACATTCTAATCGACAAAAGCACTTCCGTAGATTACACTCTAACGGCGCTCCAAAAGAAAAAAAGGATAATAATAACGGTCGGTCTTTTCACTTAACGTTTTTGATCTGTTGATGCAGCATTCCTCAGCCTTTCAAACTACAGTCTTCTTAGTTTTTAACCATGTGGCAGAGGAGTCTTTTGCTTAGTTTACTTTGTTAGTACATATTTCTTGTATCTGTACTTTACCTAAGCAAATGGAGACTCAGCTATAATATGAAGAATCTAGAATTTTCGGTACAATCACCTGCACCATCTTTTAATATGACTCTACTAGTCTTCTATTAAATACTTTTACTCTAGTGGTACATGTACTTGACTACACTTTTATCTCTTCAGTTCCTCCTCCAGCACTGCTTAATAGTCTGGTGTTATATAATGCAAGATAAACATCAGAGATGCCATCAGTAGTCCAGCCAGCACTGACATCACCGACAGGACAAGCTCTCGGTGTTGTTGTTCCCAAAAGATGTCAGGCTTGTGATGCACACTGTGAGAAATGTTTGCAGCGTCGGAGGGTGATAGGGACATTAGTTGATCCAGTGTTTAAAAAAACAAAACAAAAAACCGATTGTGTAAGAGCGTTGTTTCTACCGTGTGCGATCTGGGCGCTCCTACTCCCGAGAGCCCGGCTGTTGTTGTGGTATTTACAGATCTGATGGTGGCGAGCCAAAATCAAGATGACTGATGACTCCTGCACCTTTGCTCTCGCACTCGCTCTCTCTCTCTCTCTCTCTCTCTCTCGCACACACACGCTCCTCCACTTTTATATTCGGGTCTATTTTAATGACCTGCACCAAAAAACAATCCTGCCGCTTTGAGACGTTCTCAGATATGCCATTAGTTGGACAAACCGATGCAGATTATTGCCTCTGTCTTGAGGCCTCGCCACTGGAGCTGAATCCCACTTTCAATCATCTAACAGCAGGTTTCCGAATATGTCCTGGTTTGCCACACATCGGGACCACCACGCACACGATCATCCATCTTCCTCCTGCAGGTCCTGGAAAAACCACAGCAGCACCGCTAACCTGTGCTCTGCCTGGGAAAGGACATCCCGTCTGGTTCGAGTTAAACCCTGCTCTGGGTTCATCGCTCTCTTCTGTGAGCCTCTCATCCCACGCTGAGTGGAGAACAGCATGTTAAGGTTTCAGTCAGGGCACTGTGCAGATTCCCAGCACTTCCTGTTATTAATTTTCGATCAGCTCGTCTTCACTCCCACCCGCAGAAGAAGGGAAAGACTGCAGTTTCCATGTGAGTGCTTTTTGGCAATTAAGATGCATTTATTTTCCTTGCTTGAAAGAAAATGGGAAAGTGATGTAATGTTATGCATGCAGCAAATGGAGACTGAAATGTTTTTATTGGATAAAATAACACGTTTGTCCTGCCTGTTAGTGCATTTCAGTGCAAATGTCTTTGTTTTTGTCTTTTGAATTTATTAAATATGGAAAAATAACTGATTTATTTTAAACATCTTAAAAGATGAATGACAATTCAAGGTCCAACATTAAATTTGGATTAATTATACCTTGGGAAAATGGTGAAATAGTTTTAAAAAAAATCCATATCTTACACTTTAAAAGTGAAAACAAACAAACGGGGTGAAAACACACCTCCTGACATGGATAAAAATACATCTATTGTGGCTGTAAAGTGCTTTGTGTTTAATCTAGAAATGTACAAAAACATGTTCCCTATAAAAAGAGATATATATATATATATATATATATATATAGATGCAGACATTCTTGCAACTGCTCTGAGAGCTGTGTGGTTTTTCCACGCGCTCTCATTTATGTTGAGCTTTCAACTCACTTTCTAATCTTTCCCTGTTTAACCAGAACCCCAGGCCTCAGTGTGCATGCCGCCCCTCTGCTGAAACATTCTCAAACAAAATGATAATGAGAGATGTGGCTGGTGAAGCGTTTGACTCTGCAAAGGCAAAGTCTGACTGGAAGATGAGACGGGATGGGAACGCCTGATCTATCATCAATGCCTCAGCCTATAGTCTGTGTCAATGGAGGCTGTGTGCAGATAAAGTGTGTGAAGATAATGTGGCTGCAGTCGACAGACGCAGTCAAATGTTATGCGAAAGAGCCAGAGTGAAAGGACAGAGCTGAAAGAGGAGTTCATTCATTTCAAACTTGGGAACTTGATGGGTAAAAAAAGAATATTAGCACATAACTCAGCCAAGGCCAAATCCTCTTAAATCCAATCAAGCAGCACTAAATTTTATTTCCTGATACAAATCTGATGAAATATTTCTTATTAAAATGGTGAAAATGGGAAAAAGACATTATCTCATGATGTTAAATAAAAACTGCTGAAAACAAAATCTCTGTGAAGGAAACACAACGTGCTGCTGCTGCTCGTGAGGCTTGCTGCTGTGAAAATCATTTACCTGAACACACTCCGTGTGAAAGTATCGCCAATGTTTAACAAGTCCGTTTTACACTGAGTACATCTCTGCTTTTGACACACAGCACTATACTTTAATTATGAAACAACATTTTCATGAGGAACGTGTTTTATTCAAACTGTAAAAAAAAAAAAAAAAAAAAAAAAAAAAAAAACTGCAAGTCAATTAATCTTTATCACTCCCCTGTGCTTCCTGGAGACTTTCCTCCTCCATGAAAATCCCACTATTCTGAGTCAAAATTAATTCCAGAGCTTCTGTGTTTGTATAACAATGTAAATATTCAGAAGCCAGTCGCCTCAGGACACAGTCAAGCTGCTGCACTCCCAACTTTATCTGCAGCAGGGAGTAGAAATCAATTTATTTACTTTATTTATTTTACTTTATTTTCATTTAATCATTGCAGGGCACTGAAAGAAGACGTTTGGCAACTTACAGAAGTAAAGTGAGACGTGGGAATTTCAAAATAAAAGTCTGTTTCACAAGGTTATTTTCCTTAAAAGATAATGCTGGTATCAAATTCCAGCCATGTCCAGCACGGTTCAGTTCATCGAAATGACACTTTTGTTGTTATCTGTGGAACAAGCACTGTGGTGACTTGGTTTGGCCTGGTGGTCAGAGCAGGCTTTTCAAAGTAAACACAGAACTCTGCATAAAGCCGTCATGTGACCCTCTCTGCTAACTGAGTCTAAACAGCTGCTCACGACGGACACAAACAAACAAGTCTAAGGTTAGCTACGTGCTAAATGCTGAGATCAATAACGCCTCGAAAAGTGCGAAAACAATGAGGTTGGAAATGAGGAAGTGATTTATTAAAGGAGGCGATAATGAACAAGGGTCAAACGGAGGAAGAAAGCGGCTGGCAGAGCAGAGAGGAGAGATAGTCGTGCAGCTGGATGAACACAAGGCTCCTGTGTGTGTACGTGTGCATGTGTGTGTGTGAGAGAGAAACTGCTCAGAGCATTACTGTAGCCCTAAAGCTGAGTCTAGTTTCTATTTAGAGTGAGTTTGTAAAGCAGCTCCTTTACACAGACATGACCCTTATCCTGACCGGACTGGACTGGCTTAGGAAACACAGGGCAGCACATCAGAGAGGGAGCGAGGGAGGGAGGGAGATTAGAATGAAAAAGGAAATGCTTACTCTTGGAACAGTGGGTCCGTGGTCATCCAGGTACGTGGACTCACCTGAAAAAGGAGGACAAGCATTAGGGTTATGAAATATGACCAACCATCTACATATAAAGAGAATGGCTGCAGCAGAATTAACAAACTTTTAATAGTGATGTCAGTTCCCAGAAATGAGCGCACGAAACAAACACGGTGAAACTTGACCTGATGAGCCCCAAAACATGATCTGTGAGGCCACTGTTACCTTGACCTTTGACCCTCAACGACCCAAATCTACACGTGCCAAATTCTAAGCCATATGTTTAAGGTGTTCCTGAGGCCAGCGCAGCGACTCCAGGTCATTAGGACTGCTGCAGCTCATTTATACAATATATAACCCCTGCATGTGAAGCTGTTTTATGTGGAAATAATGGAGGTCATTCAACGCTGCTACACACTGAGCGTGCCTGTGCCCCCCCCCGCCCCACTTCTCTAAATTCAAGCTCAGGCCTCAACACAGCGGCCTTTTCTTTGGCTGCCCGTCCAGACACACAGAGAGAGAGACGCATCACTTCCCATCACATTTACAACCTTCAGGTGGTGGGACAAATTGGACAGCATAGGGGGAATAACGCTATAAAGAGACGGAACACTACAAAACAGAACAGACTGTCTTTGTGTGTCTGAAATGTGAGCCAACACTCTGATGAGAAATGCAAGATCTGTCGCATGGACATACGCAGTCACACACCCACATACATCCTTTGAGCTGGGAGGGTGCTGTACAACTTTTGAAGTAGTGTTTATACTTTAGATAGTGGTGTGTACACTTCGGGTAATTGGCCTTACACTGATCCAATCTGCCTCAGCTTGGCTCTGTTGCAAAGTCACACACACACGCGCACGTACACACAGTATATGTCATATTGTGACTTATTAATTCATCAGGCTCTGGGTGTATAAATACCGACACAGCTGCACTTTGCCCAACCCCAGGAGCCTTTTTTTTTCCACACTCCCTCTTTCTGAGCATCTGCCTCAGTCTCTCTTTCATGATTTCTCACAGATTTCCAGAGGAATGCCGAAAGAGAGCGGAGGGCATGTGTTTGCAGCTCCTCTCTGCGAGGCACTCGAGGTCACGGCGGGGCGAAGATGCAGAGAGGCAAACATCTCTGCGCTTTTCCCTCATCCATCACAGACAACTGCTCCCCACCGACCCACTCCGACCTCCAACCCCTCCCCACCTCCCCACCTCCCGTGTGTGCTTCTCATTAGTGTTTTTTTTTTTTTTGACGGAGGATTGGAACAAACTTTTTCCAGGGCACGAGGCTTGTAAAAGGCTGACAGCTGCCCTGGCATTGACAGAGAGAGGAAAATGAACTCAGCCACTGTACATTACACTGTGCTCTTCTACCTCAATGTCCCCCTTGGACCCCTGTTAGAGGTCGATGAGGAGGACGAGGCTCTAACGGGACTTTGGCTTGACTAAGAAATATCTGGATTTTCTAAATGAGAATAGGCCCCCTAACTCATTATTTTAAGCAGCCTCCAGACGTCTTTCATCCAGGACCCAGGCCTGACGAGCACCCTGACCAGCGTCACACAACAACACTGCCTCCCAGACACCTGTCAGAGGACAGCACAAAGTAAAGAAGCCTATTTGAAACACTAAAAGCCCAACGTTATCAGTCCCTTGACGGAGATTCTAAATTGGCAGAGGACCGCTAACTTGTCAGAGAGAGAGAGAAAGCTCAGACAGATCCTAATCAAGCATTGACTCAGTGACCACAAACTGGCAATCAAAGAGTAGAAAAAAAAAAAAAAAAAAAAATCACAGCAACCGACAGAAGACAGCGCGACACGAGGACGGCACCCAATATCTCAGCGTTACCCAACGTGAGGGGACAGCGAGTCTGTAACATTAAATTAGGACACTGCATTGACTTTCATTCAGTTCACCTCATGATGGTTAAGGTCCTAAAGAGCTTAAAAGCAAACAGGTCCACATATCTAAATGATTGATGCTTTGGTGAATTCATAATTATCCATCTCGCTGTGACGCGTGACTTTATGTTCTACTTCATGTTCATTGTTTCCTCACCCGTGTGTATGAATCCTGTAGAGAAGAAAAGAGGAGAGATCCGTAAGTGGGAGAGGGCGAAGGGGGAAGAATTCACAAATTAAATGGAGGTCAGTGCTGCCTTTGAACTCATCCTCAAGTCGTAGCGTTTGGCTTCCTGTGTGTGTGTCAGAAACTAACTGGAGTGTGTGCATATGCATCGGCATGCAGCTGATTGGTTAATTGGATTACCGAGTCACAAGATCCATGAACTTCCCTCTCATTAGGAACGCCTGCGTGACCATTCGGATGCACAATTGTCTAATCAATACAAAGACATGCATCATCACCGATTCTTCTCCATGACCGGTGGCTGCTAAAACTTTCCTGAGAGGAACCAGGGAAAACAAAGTCTCAATCTATAAAAGGCCACGTCTATCCTCACCAGATGAACACAAGTGTGAAACAGAAACACTTTGATCTGCATAATAGAAGGTTTCTGAAATCAACACCTCGTGATTTCAGCCGGGTGATTTATTCGGCAACAAACTGAGGAGCTGTTGTCATGATTGCTTTTTTCTGCTTGGTCAAAAAACACAAGAGGAACCGATTAGTCAAAATGTGTTGAAAAGGCGCAAACAAAGACTCTTCCCACAAGTCTTAGGACAATAAAATACAAAACACAGCAATAAATCACACATGCACGCACAAGGAGAATATCTGCTGTCCTTGTCCAGGATCTTGTCAAAGCAAATTAACACCCACATCAATTAGTCACCTCATTAGTTGACTCAATTTCTTTTTTCTCCAGTGAAAACGCAGTCATTTGATGTCGCCTGCTGAACGCTAGCGGGTTTTCAAATGAGATTTTAAAGATGTGGGAGACGGTCGACATAGCGACAGACGTAACCGGCTCTTAATCTTTTATTCATGAGTAAAATGCACTTGCTTTACGATCCAGACGAGACGCAGGACCACACACACACGCGGCGTTCAGACACATGGTGGCGACTTCGGAATAAATAAAACATGTTTTGCATTGATAATAAAAGAACAATATCAAACATTTCCACCTGTCACGGGAGAAAAAATCCGGTTCTAATGAAGCTTCCCTGCAGCTCACCCTCATTAGCTACTGAACATTTTTGCTGTCACTAGATCTGATTTTCTTTTAATGTAAATATAACGTTGCTAAGGATACAGCCGTGCACTAATGAAGAGAACGTTGAAAATAAACTGTTAGGATAGATTTATATGTGAGTGATGAAAATACCAGTGTGTCATAGATATCTATCTCCGTTTCCAGAGCAGGCTTCCAGAATCATTCCTCCCTGTGGAATTCTCCCCCTCGGTGTTGGCCTGCTTCAGGAATGCTACAGTAAGTTCAGAAACTTCATAAACATGCATTTAGAGCGCAGACCGTTTCATTTGCTTTGTGAAATTGGCGACCGAGCTAAGTAGAGCTTAGGAAAGAACACATCCCAGAATAGGCCGAGGTGGGAGCGGAAAACCACACAGGAATGGCTGTGGAGCGCAGCGCCAAGAGGACGGGAGCGGGGCCGGAGTCGGAGGGGCCTTTTCGCTTTGCTGTGGGACACGACTCCCGAGCAAAAGATTGGACGGTTTCAGAGCCGCCGCCATGGAATGTGGAGAAGAGACTGCGCGTTTACCGTCTGCAAGGACTGAACTTTCTCATCCGTGGACCGCATCCTGCCGTAGTTTCTTTATACACCACGGACGGAAATGAAAGTACCCGAGGTCGTTGTTTGCTTCATGAGAGGAGAGAGGAAGGGAAACATGTGGAAGAGTTTGAACAGACAGATACGAGTGTTCGCTGCAGTAGACAATTACATAACTGTGTAGAACACACCCAGCTAAACTCAGACCATGTAGTTACACTCTTTACTAAACATATGAGCCATAATAGAGAGCATATGCAAACAGAGTCAGTGTGAATGGGCTACACGCTTGCTTTTCTGTTTGTCTGTGAATGTGTGTGTGTGTGTGTGTGGTCACCCAACCCTTTGATTTGGAGTGTAGGAGTGGCCCTCCATTAAGACCCTTAGCTCCACCCATTGACGTAATTACAGATGGGAGGTAAACTAAAGGGTCAGGGTCTCCACCCTCCTACGCCCAGCTCCAAGCCGCCCCTCAGTCAACAATGGTGAGACAGGTTTCTGTAGCTCTCCTGTGTTATTGCAGGTGCCGTATGACCCCAGCCCGGCAGGGAGGGACTTTTTACTGCCCTGAAATTTGGGGTTTCTGCCTCTGTAAGAACATGTATGCGTACGGGGGACTCGACTGTCACAGTGGGATTTGTGGGCAGTGGTCGTTTGCTACCACGCGCGCTGCTCGGGACGTACCGCTGAACTGGAGCAGAGCAGTGTTGACTCAAGTGGCTGCACCGCCAAATGCCCCTAAAGCCCGAAATAAAAGACAGACTTTGCAGAAAAACTTAATCGTTTCCACTGGTTCAGTGAAGAACCGAGGAAACGAGGGTGACTCATCCGATTTGTGAGGAAATCACCCATGTGGATGCCTGCATCATTTTCAACCAGTCACGGGCTGAACCAGCGCTGCGGCTGAGGAGGAAGCCGTACGACGAGCCCGAACATCAAAAGCCAGGCGTCCGTGATGGACACACTTTAAAGACCCGATTGCAGTCAGATGACAGGTGATCGGTCATGTATTGAGACACGGGTGCATTTCTCTGCGTAGCCACTTTCAAGCCGTCAGTAGATTTCACACTTGACAAAGTCAATTAGAGTACAGACCCCCGACTGAGTCATTTGGAACTTGAAGGGGGGAGGGAATCAATGAGAGTGAACGAGGACAAGCAAAGTGCCTAAAATCAAATGAGGCCGTTCATGCAAGCGAGGCAAACAAGAACAACACCTTTGTCGAGCCTTGTGGACTCAAACCTCACAGCGCAGGGCAGGGGCAGCTCTAGAGTCTTTAACACAGGTGAGTACAGTACACTGGGAGCTACTCTTAGGCCCACTGGAACATCTCAACTATTTTTCCATTTCGACACAAACACCTCATCTTAATCTTGTGCTCGTGTGACCCCACTTGCGGTCACCGACTCTGGAAATCAGGCTCCGCTTTGATAACAGGAAATGGGCCATGAAGACGAAAATTGTGCAAAAGTGCAAAAGTCAATGTAATGACTAACGTCCACTAGTGAGGAAGCGATGCGACGAGCCCCGCTCTTCCTTCTGGGCGTTGTGTTGCTGCTCAGGAAGAGAGAATATTTCTCATGATGCTGTCAGGGATTTCTGGTGAGCTGCCTGCTGCGTCAGCTATTTCTGTACTTCCGTTTTTTTTTTTAAAGAGCACCACAGTGCTTGTACAGTAATTTTTTTTATTTTTTATTTTTTTTTTACATACCTCGTCTCTGCTTGTGGACATGTGGGCACGACACCAGCTGTCTTGCTAGCCTGTCCTTATGGATAAAGGGCCTGCCGCTGGGCATTTTGACTGACCAGAGATTTTTCCCACACACTCCTACAAAAAAGGTGAAATGGAGGGGACCTTTTAAGTCTTTAAGTTTGTATCTGATAAAGAAATATTGGTGAAAATAGCAACATCCATTCTCACACAGAGACTCAGAGACACACACTAATGAAAGACGCTAACGCAAGAAAGGAAAGAAGCTTCACAATATTTTACAATGACAGGACGTTATTGTGGTGGACCTTTGTTTAGACTATATTACCAAATTAACATGAAAAATATGCTTTGACTCAAAGACAAAAAAAAAAAATCCATGTTATTATGAAGTATTTCAAGATATAAATAATGATTCATGTGTGTGTGACAACAACAACAAAAACAAACAACAGCAGCAAACCCATTAAAGCCAACCGCAGCCGGGCAGCTACTCTGCCTCTGTTGTTAAACACCAGATCACAAAACACGCCAGATGTGGAAATCAAACAAATGGAAAAAACACACACACACACACACACACACAGGTTCAGTCTGTGCCATACACCACAGGAAATACATGGTCTCAGAGAAAAAAAAAACAAGTTGTGTGTTGTGTTCTGAGACGCTACATTAAACGTATTTTTATAAAAGGATGTCAAATTAGCTGTTGGTTTGCACTGTATCTGTAAATCAGCCTGGGAATGATGACACCTTTGTACTTTGGCGAGTTTGGAAGATAAATGTGATTATTGACACCAGTGGTTAGTCTTGGAATTTCAAATCAAGATAAATTAAAATACCAAGTATCGATAAAACCGTCGTTTGGACCAGTGTTTCTCCACAGCATCCTGACAGACTCCTCTTAGTGCAATGCACTTTGGCTCTGTCTGCAGCGGAACAGAAGGCTCTGCCTGAGTGAAAGCTGGAAAAAAGCACCCTGCTTCACTCGCTTGTTTACAATCCCAGTCCCCTGGCACAGACTCAACCAATCTAAATCAGGTTTTGACAGAGTTTTTTTTTTTTGCAGCTAACAATGATTTAGCACTCTGAAGCCTGTTCCTGTTTTCTCCCATCATATCCTCCATTATAGCTCCTTTCTTATCCTTGTGGCGTCTGCACCAGTGGGCGCAGGCCAGGGAGCTGCCTTCGCTGTGAAACGCACCGCAACTATCTGATGTGCGCTTTTTTTAAACAGCGACAGAAGGAAAAGCATGTTTTCAGATGTTGCTGGTAACCATCGGCAGAGACACACAATGTGTGATTACGAATCCTTTTCATCGTGAAAACAGACAACAGCTGCTCGTGGAGGCCGTAAACATATGCCACCCTTGTTTTGTAGGACACTGGTGTTCTGCTGAGTCACAAATGAAGCATGCTATAGATAAACTTGAAGGGCTGGGTGTGTGTGTGTGTGTGTGCACCACGCCTCTCTGCACAATCATCCTCAGACCAGATATTGTGTCGGTGAACCCACTGTGTTTGGATTTCCTGCAGCTCTGTCATGATGGTGAGGTTTATTTCCGCTCCTTTGTGAACAGTGAGGGTGAGACAATCTTTTGCGTTTCCCCCGGCTTCACAGCGAGCGCTTGCTATCTGCTTGTGTTAAGGTTTCATGCTTGGATGTGCGTGTAGCTGCGGTCTTTAGCCAGGACACGCACACGAAGCACACACCACATGTGTGAGGGGTCGGGCTGAGGCCACAGGCTAGAGTCAGCTCTCAGAAATAAATTGGACATTTTGGGAAATGCACTTGGCCTTATTTTGTTGAGCTAGATGAGAAAATCAATACCACTCTCACGTCTGTGGGCTGGAGACAGTAAGCTGAGTGTCCGGACTGTAAACACGGGTTAAGAGCCCGTTAGAAGATTTGTCTCTGAATGTCATGGATCAGATTTAGATGTGCTTGTAGCTCAGGCCGAGCTACACTTCCTCCTTCGATCCAGAGATCGGGGCACCAGGGGGCAATCGAGACATTTTGGCTTCCATTTTGGTGAGAACTCATGTGAGTGGTGTCAATCTTTTAATGTAAAATGAAGCTGTGCTTTTAGGTGCATTTCCAGCAAAGTTAAACAATTTCCTTTCGTCTGTCTCAGTTGTCCTTTGTGGTTTTTGCGTCCTCTTAAAAAATAACAACAACATACACGCAGGGAGACAAATGACAAATGGCCGTCCACCCTCTCAGAACGTCTGTGGTGTGCTTTGTAAATCAACTGCTCAAACCCCGCGAGGCCCTGTTGGAGTGTGAGGGGGAGAGCTCTGGATGGACGAGAGGAAAGAGGCAGAATGAGGGCAACAGAGGGATGTTTAAGCAAAAAAAAAAATTAAAAAAAAAGTACCATTTGAACGAGGGATCAGAAGAAAACAGGGAATTCCTACAGAGCACCAGAATTCCTCTGGGTCCGTCATGTGACTGAAGAATTAGATTCCGGAAAAGCATCTGCTGCAGTGCACAGTGAGGAAATGAAAAGAAGTAAAGACAGAGTGGGTGAGAGTGGAGGACAGAGAGAGGGAAACAGGAACAGACAGATATCGAATCGGTTTGTGTAGAAGAAGAAGAAGAAGAAGAAGATGAATGGCACCGTTTGGCTGCTGGAACTTCCTCAGTGTCCTGAAATCCCTTTAAGAGAGACTAATGATGATTCCATCAGGAAGCCCAGATTTATGTGAGACGCAGAGACAGTAGCTCAGTGTAGATACGGCGTACACACACACACAACAACAACAACAACAAATATAATATCACCACTGGTGTTTTTAGAGATAAAACCACAAGGAAAAAGTGTGATGAAAGTCGTTGCTACATGATCATAATTTTTTTTACTCTTAATAATAACAATAATTAGTATGAACCTTTTTTTTTTTTTATTTTTCCGAAAATGGTGTTGCTCAGAATCCAATGTTTTAGGGTCATGATTCATCTCCTATTCTCAGCGGCGCAGAGACAGTAGCTCAGTGTAGATACGGCGTACACACACACACAACAACAACAACAACAAATATAATATCACCACTGGTGTTTTTAGAGATAAAACCACAAGGAAAAAGTGTGATGAAAGTCGTTGCTACATGATCATAATTTTTTTTACTCTTAATAATAACAATAATTAGTATGAACCTTTTTTTTTTTTTTTTTTCCCGAAAATGGTGTTGCTCAGAATCCAATGTTTTAGGGTCATGATTCATCTCCTATTCTCGGCGGCTTGGCACCAAACTTAAAACTCTCACAACTCTCACGATTTCCTGAAACGTGGAGGATATGAATTTGGAATTTCACATCTCCAACGTGCCAATGTCATTACGATGAGGAGCTATAACTCATGACAATGACGATCAGGAGGTGTACTGGCTATAGCGTGGGATGGAATGTTATTGCTTCCAGACAGGGAGTGTTGGCTCGGGGGAATCGTCCAGCTGCGAGAAAGACCCTCGTGCAAGGGACTTAATTGTCACAATGTGTGTGTGTGTGTGTCCAACACTGAGGCGCAGCAGAGCTATTGATTATAAATGCTTAAGTCTTCGAGCTAACAGATAATCTCTGTCCTTGTAGCAGCAGCAGAAGTCCTCGCCAGACTTTTCTCACCAGAGAGCGCGGCGGGGACGGCGCTGCAGAACAAACAGACTGCATAAAGAGGGCCTGTGTGGTGCGAGGTCTCACACTAGAGTGAGGGACAGATGAGAGGAGGAAGAGCGAAGACAGGCTGACGGTGAGAGAGAGAGCGAGAGAAAGAGATGGCAGGAAACAGACCGTAAAAAGCCCGATAATAAAGGACAGAAGGAGACGGAGACGCGATGCACAGCGAGATGATGGAATGGAATCGGAGACGCGCAGTCCAACTTGGGTTGTAATAGGTTTATGAATGGCCCTGACAGAACCGGAGCCATGTCATAAAATATTTTCACGGAAGGGAGAAATGCAAGAGCTCCACACACATTGAGTGACTGTGGTCCACTGTGTGCTACTTTTCTCATGGGCCTCAACAATAGACCTTTATAAGGCTGCATGTCAGTGTGATTTCAGCACGGAGACGATCCATTCCAGACATGGCGGTCGGGTAGTATCGCTGGCAGTCAGTCACAGGAGAAATGCACTGGATAATTATGGCATCAACACCCATTTTATGCAACGGTACCGAAATATGCAAAAAGCATTGTTCATCTAAAAGTAAGAAAATCATTATTTTAATGAAAGTCTAATTTTCCTCTCAGCAACAAAAAGGAACCCTGACAGAGATTCACTGCAGAACTAATAACAAGAAATAATAAATGCTAAATTATTTGAGCCAGAACTGATAAATAGTCATGGGATAAGAAGTCGGGGAGACGCAGTATAATTTGTGCCTCTGTGTTATTAAAAAATAAACATGCACAAGGTGCAAAGACTGGAGAAAACAAACATAAAATAAAGTAGGAAAGTTGCCTCTGCAGTAAATCCCAAACATCACTGCAGAGATGGAAATTTCATAAATAGCCACATTCACCGTGAACTGACTGAAAGAGTCAGGTGCCAGCGTCTGAAGCAAAATGCCCCTAACCATCGCTGACAGGGAATCAGGGCTGAAGTCAGGCCAACACCGGCTAAAGATAGATCTTGCCCAAACGCCAGAATTAGTTTTCCGCAAATTCTCGCAAGCTGATTTATTTTAATCAGGTAATTGCTTCGCTTAATTTGACTTATACATCATCATCATAATCATATTTTCTTACCTAATTAGTACTTGGGAGGAATTATAGTCGGCCAAACCATGACGCTCCCTCTCCACCGTCCACTGTTTCCATGCAGAGCCAGTGGCGTGCAGCTGCAGTGTGTGTGCCAGTGCTGCTGCTGCTCGTACATAACCGCATGTGTGCCTCTGAAACCCTCATAACTTGGTGAATTTAAAAAAAAAAAAAAAAAGGGTTTCATGAGTTATGCACTTAAAAAACACCCGGAATGTGCATGCATGGACCAAATGCACGCCAATCACATGTATGTGCTTGCGTTCACGCAAAGCCTCACTCTCTCACTCTCACTAATTACACAGGAGTTGGTGGCAGAGCCCTGGGCTCCGAGTCTGCTACATAAATACTCATCCGACGGAAACGGCTGTCAGGCTACATCTTGGACTGCAGCTCTGGTCAGTGCCAGGTCGAACCACCACTGCTGGACCGGGACCCTGCCACTCCCTTGTTTTGTGCTCAGTTATTCCAGCTTGTGTGACCATGTGCGAAACGAGGAACAAAACCTGACAGAAGGTGTGTGTGGATATCTGCACATTTGATTGCGTACGAGGGCGGGAAACAAGGAAAAGAGAGCGTTTTGAATTTGTTTACATCCAATGGCACGTGTGCGCGTGGAGAAAAGAATGGAAGAGAGAAGTGTGTGCGTGTTTTTGTGCGCAACGACGTTTTTACAGTGCCTGTGACCAGAAGCCACAGGATGTGCGTCTGTAGCAGACCACCTTGTACCCCATGACATCATCACTGAGCTCTTTTAAACACACACACACACACAATGGTGCTTTTCCCCTGCCCTTGTCAGGTGCCAAACACAGAGCATTAACATGTGTGGAACACGTGTGGTTGAAAAAGAGGAGAACGTCAGAGTGTAGGATTAACAGGGATCTAGTAGAACAAATAGAAAATAACATTTACAATTATGTTTGATTGTGACGTGACGTGAAAGCCACCATAGCTTCTCCTCCATGCCTGGTGAGTAAAGGGTGAGGGGAGGGAGGGGGAGTTTCTGTTTGGTTGCAATCTGCATCCCGACCACTAGAGGCCACTAATCGCTGCTTGTCTCTTTCGGAATTACACTGACAGTGTCACATATCATGGAAAATCCAAATCATATTTACTGTCTGCATTACATTACATTTTCTTCCAAATGGCGATAGAAAGGATTAATTTAACTTTAGTCAACCGTGTTTAATGGAGTGACAGTGCTCGAGCAGTTTGGTGATAATGCCCGTGACAGGAGTTTGGCGGCCGACTCCCCCACAGTGGCCAAAAAAGAGAGCAAAGAGCAACAACCGAGCAATAAACAACAGATGGCAGCTCGCACTTCCAAGAACAGCAAAGACGTATTTATAGGCGAAGCCTTTGGAACGGGCTGCGTAGACTGCAGTTACAATTAGGGCTTTCAAAAAATCAATCCACCACCATCATGAATCAGAATCAAAGCCGCAATATGAAAGCAAACCATAATCTGTGAGTAAATACTGCCCGATGTGGTCAACAATAACAATCACATCCAGAAATAACAGGGGTTTGTGTTTCACAGTGAGTCGCGATGGAGGCCCTGGAGGAGAAATAGCACATCCAGAGTCAGGGACCACGCTACGCGGATGTTGACACTCAGGGGAAACTTATCAAAGATAAGTGCGCAAGATAAAGACCTGACACATCTTTTTAGCTTCCTGTTCAGTGAGATGATTCACACAATCTGTGGCGCAGCCTGTGTGATTTCAGCGTGGAGAGGCATGAGATGTGGGAAACAGAAGAAGTTGTGTCACCACAATGTTTCTGAGAGGTTGTGACGGCCTCGGGTAAATGTCAGACATTTGTCAGATTTGGATTAGATGAGCATCTCCTGCATGTGAGTGGCTGATTAGTTTCAGTTTGAATATAAACCACTGATTTTCTCAGTGAATTGCTCGGCTGTTTTGGGAGATAAATCCTTAGCAAACACGGAAAATTGCCAAGTCACAGCATCCGACCGAACCTTGTGACGTCTTGAAGCTGAGTGCAAACCACTGCACCATAATTTCAAGAAAGACCAGCGTTGTTGTCGAGCTGTTGAACTTTGAGACAATGGCTTCATTTCCGCTCATCGCCTCTTATCTCCAAACACAACAACAGCTTCAGGGAAATCTTTCTTTCTCGCCCCGCCGCCTCTTCCAATAACCACTTTATAATTAGAGCAGAAATACGATAACATTGACGGTTTTTTTAAAACCACCGCCTCTTCAACTGCCATAAGTCTGAGTGGTTATGAAGCAGACACTTCATCAAGCACACAAACATGCAAAGGAGCAGATTCCCCCGTGAGCTCCTGAGCACGGCCACGCTGCTTTTTTGTCCCGTCTTTAGCAACAAAAACCCAAACCACAAGCTCTCAAGGAGAAGCAATAAAGAAATATACACCTATTAAAGGTCATTAGGAGGCTAATTTTCTTCATAAAGTGGGTTTCCTTACAGCACCAGCAGAGAGCCGAGCGTATTCCTGCTCTGTTTCTGTCATCAGGGACACGGAGAAGCCACGAGGGAGGGCCGAACTCGGCCTCTCTGGCTGCGTTAGGGTGAGGTCACATGGTACATCAGATCTCGGTTCGAGGCAGCACACTGAAACCCTGTGCTGCGCTCAACCTCCCAGCAGCCACCCTGCTGAGACACACACCACTTCTATCTCGGCCTCTCTGCGCACGCACGCGAGCGAGCGAGCGGCAAACAAACGCGGCATCCACACGCCGCCGCTGTTGACTCATGCTAATGCTGGCCGGCGGAGGAGCGCGGCGTCAAGGTGAGGGAAACTCTCTCACCCCTGACTGGCCCCCTCGGAAACACGGGCACGGCTTCAAACCGGGGCCCAAACACTGGCTCACACAGTGAGAGAGCCAATTAGCTTTCATTCATAAACACCGTCTGACCGGCAGCTCACTGTCATCTGATGCTGCCAGACTTTGAAATGGCGACGGTCAGATTTTGTAATATTATAGATCATCGATGAATGTGAACATGAAACCAACTAAAGCAAAAAACTGCAAAATTATTATTTTTTTTTTTGCAAATCTTGCTTTCCAACTGACTGACGGATGGAAACATCATCTTCTCCTCTGAGGTTAGTTTTTCATCTATCTACACCCAGTTCTCAACTCACTGGTGAGTTACATTTCGACCTCAGTGCGCTGCTGACATCTTTGAGACGTCAGCACAAAAACCACACAAGAGCTCCACTCACACATTTGTCCAAATGTATTTGTGGTCAGTCATCGTGGTCATTTTCGGTCCATATGCTGCTGGTCACAGTTCACAGACTCAGACAGTCTGCACTGGCCTATAATCAATGTGTCATGTCGGAGGCTCGGTGTGGGCACATGCTTTGAGCTGGGTCTTTAAATACACGGCCAGGAATCCGTCCCACTCCTTAAGGCTCCGGTCTGGGAGATGACATTGGAAGGATTAGAAGAAAGAGACAGAGATAAAGAGGAAGATGAGAGATAAAGGGAGGCACTGAGCAGAGGACATCTGGCGGACGACAAGCAAGTGCAGAGCAGGATGTTTTATTTTTCCACCTGTTTCCCTAGTAGCACTTAATACTCCCAAAGAACAGATGTTAACCAGAACACACAAACTCCTCGAAAGCCCGATCTGAGTGGTGTGGCTTTTCCATCTCTGTGGAGAGGAACCCACATGAGGCCAGCTTCTGCTGCTGCTCCAGCCCCTTTATTTAGACCAACCACACAGGGATCCTTGACGCGTATAAATAGACGCACAGCAGCTTCTACGCCACAGTCCATCCCAGCGCACGTTGCTCACGCAAGTGGGACAGAGCAACGCGGGCATTAATGAGTGACCTGATGATGATGCTGCTGCGGGATGGGAGTTCATTTTAGGTGCTTCAGGATTTCATTAGTTGGTCACTGACTCTAATATTTTCCTTTTCATGGTACGATTTTCAAATTATAATCAAGTAGTTTTGCTAGCACTACAGTGTTGACAAACAACATTTGAAATATTGGAAATTATATTCGAAATGAACTCAACGGGGGCAGATTACCAGGGAACTGTCTGACAAAATGTTTTTCAAAAGATAATAAGGAAATGTGATAAAAAAGAAAAATCAGACGTGTTAAGGCAAATTATATTTATAAACATTTTGGAGCAGATGAAAATGAAAGTGTGGACGTGCTGAAGTTCAACGTGGTTTCAAAAGTGGGCCTTGGTAAGAACCGTAAGTGTGAATAGATGATGAGATGGAAAGCTCCAGCCTCCCCTGTGGCCCTCAAAGAATAAGCAACAGAAACAAAACTGAATGTACTTGTCCCCCCCCATTTAAATGAATGTTTTGTTTGTTTACTACGAGCTGCTGCTGCTGCCTGAGAGCCTGCAGCTCAGCGTGGCCTTGAAGATGGAGCCTCTCTTTAATTTAGTCATGTGGGCTATAGGCTACACTAGCTGGTGGTCAGCGGTTCGCTTCAGGGCTCCAGGAACAGCTCATTAGAACAGAGCGACTTATTATAGACAAGCCAACGCCGACCTACAAACTATAGACCCGCAGCCCGACCTGCTGTGAAACCTACGAGAAACGGAGCGAAGGAATTTGTCTTTCGAGGCCGAAAAACACTTAGGCGAGGAATAAGGACCAGTTCTGGGTCCAGCTCCACCTTCAGAGGCTTTGTTTTGATTGTGTTTCTGGAGAGACTATAAAGAACGGGTTAAATAACGGACAGGGAAAATTGAAGATAAACAGCCGGATGATGGCAGCGGTAGTAATGTTTGCTGATAATCCCCGAAGGCTGCGATCTCAACGTTACAACAGCTTTGATCCCTTTCTGTTCACTTTTCATCTACTGTTTATCTTTTTTTTTTTTTTTTCGCCCTCCCTGCACTGGATTGCATTCAATTATGCATTCCCTGCAGCAGATTTCGCGAACAGACGTAAAGACGTTTCTTTTCTTCTCCCAGACAGTGAAACAGGCACCTTGGCCGATAATCACTAGACATACTTCTCATACCGGCGGGTTTACACAGTGGGACCCGAGACGACGAAATAATAAGACAGCGAGCTCGTGAAGGAATGAATATGGCGACACCTAAGAGTCTGCAAACTCACGCAGTGGGATAGAACATGTATCAACAGTACCACGTATTCACAAATGGCTGGAGAGCATACAGGAGGGCTTGGAGAGACAGTGGCTTTCAAATCATGCGGTCGGGTGTGTAATGGAACTGCATGTAGTGATTAGAGACACTAGCGTCCCAGCTGGCAGTTCCACGCCGCCAATGCGCCCAACGGCACAATTGTTTGTCTGTGCGCGTCTGTCTCATACATGTCCACTCCAGAGCGGAGGACAGCACAGAGGCTGCATCTGCTCGCCAAGTGTTTGCCGCCCAGGAAAGAATTTACGTGGAACTTTCTCGCACAGACGTCCCAGAGAGGAAAAGGGGGGGGTGGGGGATTCATGGCACGAGGATGGAGAGAGGGAGACAGCAGGAGAGGGACCGGACTGAAATGGAAAAACAGAGGGAGAGGTGGACAAGAGGAAAGGACGTCTTCCACGGGATAAACAGTGGAAGAAAAGAGAACAGTAATCCTCGGGAGTGAGAGTTTGGTGTGGACGGAGCGGAGCAACCTTCTGCAGTGATGGATGGAGTTGCAGGACGGGCAGGTCCAACTGGCAGGGAGTCAGTCCCGTCCAGACTGGTGCAGCAGGGAGGTGGTTCTGGGCCAGGCCAGTGGAAACACTACACAACCAGGATCTGGGCCAGTGAACCAGGCCAGGCCACTGATGGCTTTTCAAGAGCTGCAGCAACACTGTGTGTGTAAGAAGTAGCACTAAACACTCGGGTTACTAACCTCAAGCGAGGTTTACCCAGCATCCGAGCGTGACCTTTGACCTCTTGTTAAACGTCTCAAGCGTTACTAGTCTAGCAGACTTACATTCCTGAACTTCTCCCGATGGTAAAAGGTGAAAGTCTTTTTCAGAAAAAAAAAAAAAAACTCCCACAAGCCTTGGCGTTGACCGGAAACGGGAAAAAGAACAACTTCTTGGAAGCGGCGTGTTTGTGTGTCTTTAGATAAAATAAAATAAAACTTCTGTTAACCTCAGACTGTGTCGCTCACTCAAGATGTTTCTTCAAAACATCTGGAAAAATGTGGTTTCTCCTGCAGACCGGAACATTTGTACGGGGGGAGAGGTGAAAAAAAGATCTCGATATTGAGTTCATAAGCGTGACAGGTGATGGCAGCGTGTGGATTTTCACACCGGCCCTCAGTTTTTTGGCGCGTATGTCCTTCTCTCAGTAGTTTGCACTCCTGTCTTCACATAAGAGGCAGGTGTTGAGAGAAAAGAGAGAGACAGAGGGAGAGAGGGAGAGAGATAGAAGTGGTGGGAGACTACAGCGGGTCTCTGGGACAGGGAGCACATTTTGAGACCGAGGTGCGAGATCTGGCCCAGGTGAGGTTTTGCTTTCCACGGGGGACGACCACATTCCAGCTGAGCGTTTCAAAAATGCTCTTCAGACCACCTCCACCACCCCCCCCTCCCCTCTTTGCCATTTTTGCATTAATCTGTCTCGGCGCTGCCAAGCAATAAATATTTTTATTCTCTGCAGGACCGTTTCGGCACTGTTCCTTCCAACCGCTGCAAACAGGGGCAGGGAGAGTCAGTGATGATAAGAAGATGAAGTTAGAACGGCCGCTGCGCGAGCTGCTGTAGGGATTCAATAAAAGTTTCTCCATATAGCTTTTAACCTCTATATACATGTAGTGAAGGAGTGAGATTATGGGTCACGTGGGTGGAACACTGGCAGCAGAGCACACCGCTCCACATCCAGCGATGTCACTGTTAAAGTATTGAGCTGTCTCTGGTGTCAGCAGTCGATAAAACTATAATAATAACTTGGAGTCGACTTTATCTCCCCTGAAGGGTGTGGAAGCCTGCGGTGATCATTTCTAAGTGTATACCAGTCGACTCCGGGCTGTCGTCGAACTCGCTGAGTTATTGCTCTTTGAGTGACGGGCAGAAATTACATAAGACTTTGTTTGGACGGGAGCTGAGTGGTGTTAGCTGACATCTTTCTACAGCGCTCCTCTCCGCATCACTCCGCCCTCAGGGGATGTGTGACGGCTCTGTGGCAAAATTGTGTAAATAAAAGCAAAGTGTGCGACTCAAAAGCTGAAGTTTAAGGCGGGGGGGACATTAAACCAAATGTTAAAGACAGCAACAAATGATCGATGGGACAATTAGGATCTTTCATGTAAGCTATACGGCAGGGGAAAAAGAGTGCGTGTGTTTCTTCCAGTGGCCCCGGCCTTCATGGAAACATTGCTTTATCATTATGTAATGGTCTTTCCTTAATCTAATCCCCATTTGGTTTCATCTGGGACCAACTAGGACCTTTTAAAAGGCACAACTGTGCCTACACGCGCACACTTGCACACAAATAAAATTGAAATCAAACAAATTCATGCAGCTTTCATGTTGGGGGCAGGCAGGCCCACGCAGAGCTAATGAGAGACCAGCAGGTTAATAACATTAATAATGAAGGCTGACGGCTTCAGACAGAGAGAATCTGTGTTCTGGTATCGTTTTACATAAAGGGGAACTTCTGACAAACCACACGCCCGTCACTGCCCTCTGATGCTCCTCTCACGGTGGCAAAAGAAAAATTCCATTTAGCACCTGTTTGGATCACGTGTGAAGAAATCACTGCCACTGACAAGTCGATGGAAGGGCTGATAGCAAGTGAAGGACTAGTCCCACTTTAAGAGTAAAGCTTAAGATAGCTGCATCTGGAAAACCTGACTCATTTGAAAAGCAAGACTTCAGACCCAGAACCACTGCGATTCCTCCTCAGACTGAGCTGAGCCCGGACTGTCATGTTAAAGTTTCATGTGCAGAGCAACAACATTTCCCCAAACCAGCACATAGTGGGTTTAACAACATGGGCTGGGCGATGCTGGTCTATCGGCCTCGCTGTGTATTTAAAGGCAGGCTATTTTAAAACAGCTTCTTTTTTTTCAGTGCCATGAATGAGGCTAGCAGACAGACCTGCGGTGAACGCACTCAGAATAGAGATAGGCAGAGCTCCTTGAACAAGGTATGTCGCTGACCACTGGGCAACGTGTTTCCTTTTAACAAGTCCCATAACAACCAATTACTCTGCTGCGGGCTGTGTGTTTGTTCCTGAGCTGCGAGGGGGGGGGGGGGGGGGGGGGGGGGGGGGGGGGGGGGGGGGGGGGGGGGGGGGGGGGGGGGGGGGGGGGGGGGGGTGAGAGAGGAAGGGACAGAATCCAGTTGTCGAATCAAATTGGAAAATAATTGCTCGACTCCTGTGACCGCACAAACCTGCCGATTGACGACAAGTGTACACGGGGCCGCCTGAATGGAAACGGGCGCTCGACATGTTGGGTGTTCCGTGGCAATAAACAGAGGAATGTGGAGCACCTTCAACACTCGCCAAAGTAAACAAAGAAACTTCCCGAACAAGCAGAACACACCAGGGCACGGAGATACCAGGAAGGGTTAAACTGATCCAAAAACCAACAGCTCCCACAGCACACTGGATTTATTCTGCGTCCAGTTCGGGCACGAAAAAGACCTCAATTCAGATTAGAGGTCCTGTCCCTCTGTGCGAGCGGAGAGGAGCTGATTAAACATAACTTTCAGTTTACATGTTGGAAGCAAATGGCTCATTTTCTACCAGGACCTCTATTTATCCTGGCGCTGATCTTTGAAATTATGGGATCTACGTCTCCCACGCATTAGCCAAGGTACCACCCAGTGGCCGTGGGCCTTGAGCCACCCACCCATTAATGCACCCACCACAGGCGATGACATAAAAGCCACCGCAACCAGCCGTCATCAGTGTCTTGGCAACCGCTTGGAAACAGCACACGGTTCCTAAAGGCAGCCCCCTCCTGAGCCGGGGTTTAATGTGTGTGATGCTGGTGACATGAGGCAACGCACCCGTTTACATCATGCTGGCCGAACACAAAGGGTTGGTCATTATCGCTTTCTTGCCAAACGCCGATAGAATATGAATCACGCTCACGTCTTTGCATCAAAGAGTTTGACATTTCCAGAAGTCTGTCGTTTGTGAGATCCTGCTCAGACCGAATGTTATCATCCATCCCAAATAACTTTTTTTAGCGCGGTAACAACATTTGTGTTGTGTGAACGAGGCTGCACTTGATGAATTTCCGGCTGCTCAGTGCACAGCTCCCGTAGATCATTATTGTTTCCTTTGTATTCATTTGTGTGGCTAAAAACAAATGCACTAATAAGGGATAATTACCCTGTGTCCATGGCTCTGAAGAGGGTGAGTGCAGCCTCCCGGGCCCGGAGATGCTAATTGGTAATGCTAATTGCATCTGTTCTATAATCATGGCGTGACATGAAACCAGCCTTTCAAATAATATCATATCGTAATAGCCCTGCAAAATTTGGATGACCGATGGGGAAAAAAGAAAAAAAATGAATGTGCCTCCATCTGTGTTCAGACTAAACATGAAATATTCATTAGTGCGCTTGTTTTCTTCACGATCCTCCAATTAAAATCAAATCACTGTAGGTTTCTCTGTCTTTTGTTTCAACCCTTTTCTGCTTGTTGACCCTTACACCCAATTAACCGGCTGGCACGCGCGTTAGCGAGCAGGTAAACAAACGGAGCGTGACTCGCCCCGCGCTCAGCGGGGAGGGCGTCAGCTTATTTTACCGAGGCCGAGCCAATTACGAGACGTCTGATTGTTTTGGCGTCGATGCTGCGGGCGTGACGTCAGCGAGGTGGTTTAGGGGTTCGTCTGGGAGTCGTTTCAGTGCTTTCTGTGACACTTCCATGGGAACGGACACACGGCGGGTGGAGGGACGAGACCTCCCGCTGTCACCTCGTGATGAGTCTTAACAGCTCCGAGCGTTGGTTTGACGTTAAAACCTATTTCGCTGCGACCTTGAATCTAAAATAAAAACGCATGTCTTTGCTTTGGCTCACCACCTATGTTCTAACTTAAAACTAAACAACCAGAAAAAGTGACATTTGGAGCATTTCTCCCTCAACACCTGAAACCATTAAAAAAAAAAAGGGAGTGGCAGCACTGGTCATGATTTTTATTTTAACTGACACATAAAAACACGGACTGTCACCTCGCTCAAAGACTCAGCGCCACTGAATCTGTCAGCCTGAAGAACAAAATACGACCCGATGAAGTTAAGACCTTGTTTTTAATTTCCTCCGGCAGGAAGCGCGGGCGCGCTGGTGCGAGCGGGGCCGCGACTCCAGGAATCACACGTACGGGTCTGGCTCGCTCGACGAAGCTCACGCTGCAATAACGTGGAGATTGTCTGTCGGCTTCCTCGCCGTGCACGTTTCACACGCCTGTGTGAACGCTCTGGGGGGCATTTCAATGAGGTCTAAGCGATCGGGGGTGCTTCTATTAGTGCCTCTATTAGTGTAGGTCACAACTAATCGATACATGTAATTAGCAGAGTGTGATTGCGCCATCGTACGCCGTCAGTAAATTCCACTCTGACATAGAGACGTCTCACAGTAAAAGTTGACTTGCATCTTTCCGATCAAAAGAAGGAACTTTGTTACTGACATGTCAAAGCTACAATGTGGAAATAACCTTTTATGTAATCCTGACTAAAATAGCCCACACACTGCCCGTGTGCCAAGTGTTCAGCAGACTCTACCACTAAAAGATTCAGTACCAGTACGCAGCCCAGGAGCCTGGTGTATTCTGGAAGTTTTTGTGCCACAGTTTTCTCCCTGCTATTCATTTTGCCCAGCCCCCCCCCTCCTCCCCCTCCCCTCTGTACTGCCTGCATATAAACTTGAGTTTTATTAAAAGGGCCATCCTCCGAGCACTTCAACTCTGCCCTGCTTCATTACTTCTGTTCCCACTCTTGTCACGTCTCCTTTACGCTCACGTTTCAGTTTTATTGCCGCGCTCCTGACACCGGCCAAACCAAGCTGCGTTAGAATTAATTTTTAAAAATGTGCGTCCGCCCACTTCCTGTCGAGCTTCGCAATAAATGAGGCAGCGAGCGGAGGGAGGAGAGAGGGAGCTCCCGAGCCTCCTCCCGCGTGCACCTTTGTAACTCCCAGCACCGCCCTGCAGTTTACAGCTCGCACCCTCTTACTTTCGGGTCGGTTAAATTTATGCGTGCGACTGTCCCGGGTTTACAGAGTTCTTTTTCAGGAGTGGAGACTGACAGTTGCTCTGGGTTCGTTCGGCGTTTATGATTTATGGTGAGGGAGAGCGGGGGACAAAAACACAGAGGAAGACCTGTCCTTAAAGAATCTATTCCATTCATTCACATGTCAGGGAACTCAGCGCTCCGCATCTGCTGACTAATCCTGAAGAGTCCGGCTCAGCCACTGGAAGATATGAGAGAATAGAAACTGACTTTTTAATTCTTCTGTTTTACTTTTGCGGCTCCGTGAAATCTCACTCATTCTCCCATCATGGCGTTTAAAGTTCCCGAATAAAACCCTAACCCAAGCGTCATGGTTCCAACTCTGTTGAGGTCCAGTCTTTGTTTTTATCTGAGATAATATGTTGTAATTTGCGTTTTAAGCAGGACTGGAGGCAGCTACGTCGACATAAAGACACCAGACACTGCTGTTTGTGGGCAGAGTGCTTATCCCTATAGGAGGAGACAAATGCATGTTTATTTAGATTTACATTTAATTCAATCACGTTGCGGTCAGAGACGCTCCAGCTCAGCCAAGTTGAAAAAAAAAAAAAAAAAATCAGGAGGAATCGGCAAGAGTGTGCATTCACACAGACACACAACTTTGCTGTGTGTGCGGTGGACAGGCGGTAAATCCAGGTCTAAAGGTCTGCACGCCGTTTTAGTCGTTGCCGCTATACGTTGAGTGACACCCTCAGACACCAAACCCACAGCCGGCCCGAAAACAAAAAGGGCTCTGTTCCCTGTACGTCGTGTGGGACTGAGAGAAGCACACACACACACACTTAAGGCGCAGAAAATCAACCTAGTATACTCGTCCACGTCGAGTCCCACATTCACTCACCCCACCAGGAATCATCACCTTCATCTTGGCACGGTGCAGCCAAAAGTAACACAAGTCGGCTGAAGGTAAATAAATCAGCTAATCACTGGTCGAGGCCGGGCCGTCTCACGCACACACATCCGTACAGTGTGAGAATACATCCTGCTGTATTCCCGCTCCCCTTTCCAGGGATTTTACTTGGGGAGTTTTTGTCGAACTGACGAGGAAACGTTTTCTGTCATGTCCATCACTGAATCCTGCTCACGTCTGGAAAAACCCAGCTACACAGAGTCCTTTTACAAAAAATATCTTTCTTCCCAAAATGCCTTTGATAGCACCAGTGCAGGCCATTCTTGCCGCCCAAGCACCGGAGAATTCTTCTCGGCGAAGCTCTCCACCTCCGTCCTTCATCCCACATCCTCGCTGTGCTCCCTTCAGTATAAAGGGTGTGTGTGTATTCAGAATAAAAGCGAGGAGCCCATCGGAGGCCCGCTTCTCTGCTCTCGCTCATCTCTCACAAAGCTCAGGAACCAAATACAAATGCACTTTAACTGCTGCTTGAGATCTCACTTTGCTACTTCAACAAGTGTCACTGCTCTCAATCAAAAACACAAAGGCCTTTCTCCTTGGCCCCGGCGCCATAATGAGCGGAGAAGATTACTCATGCAGAACCCAGTGGAGGTTCTAACTGTAGTTGTGTCACTGTTACATAAGAAACACCCCCTCCTCTCTCTCCTGAAGTAGGCAGAGTATAGAGGAGTCAGTGTTTGACAGGACTCGGGCCCTGGGGGTCTCTCTCTCTCTCTCTCTCTCTCCAGAGGAGATCACGTCAGGCAGGTGGGCCCAGACACTCATTCATCTTCTCGCCCTCATGGTCCACACATGGCTGCTCATGGCGTTTCTCGGAGCAGCTCGGTGCGCGGAGCGGGGCTCAGACCTCCTCCATCCTGTGCGACAGAGCCCCAAAGATCCAGCTGATAACTGGAACCTGCGCGTGTGCAGGCTGCAGAGCACCTCTCAGAGCTCCTCACCGGGGGGGCCGGCACCTCCCCCCCCCCCCCCCCCCCCCCCCCGTGCGTGCATTAGCTGCTCGGCGCAATCACTCTGAAACTGAACGAGCATCGACTGCATGCTGCAATTTCTAAATCACATTAGGCTGCACAGTTCCATCAGAGCGAATGTGTGCAGCGGATATAGAGTCTGATTGTGTTTCAGGGGAAGTCTTAAAACTCTCCATGAAACCCAAATAATGAAACCCTCAGAAAACATACTCGGTAGATGTTTTGCAACACTGCACCAAATGATCCTGATTTCTGTCTTGACAATTAAGTGTGGGTCGTTGGTGTGGAGGTATTTGAACAAGTGTCAGAGTGTGTGTGTGTGTGTGTGTCTACAGGAAACCAATCTGACCCAGGGGATTAGTGGCAGACTTGGTGAGTGACTCTCATGCTGTTCCAGATGTTTATCACGTCATAAAGGCCTCCAGCCCTCTGTAGAATTAGGCAGCAACACAGACCTCTTTTCAACGCACAGGTTGCACGAACACACACACACACAAAGAGAGAGAGAGAGAGAGAGAGAGAGAGACGCACACACACTTCCTCTGACCCAGGATGCATCTCTTCCTCTCGAGTCAGCGCAGACACACGCTGCACTTTCCCCTTCTAATCACACAGCGCGTTGATGACAGTCATCCGGCAGATCTGAGGCCAAACACTTTCAACTCTTCCCCTCGGGACCTGACGTTTAAACTGGAACCCGTCCCCGCTGTATCATTAACAGACACGCGCGTGGCTGTCCTCTGGAGGCAGCCTCGGGGACGCGGCGCTACCCCCCCCCCCCCCC